>OY856412.1:489839656-490312156 GCA_963693085.1 Alisma plantago-aquatica | reverse complement strand
TGAAGAGGAATAAGAGGCAATGAAGATAGCCTCGTCCTTAAGGATTTTGAGGGGAATTTGAGGGGGAAGAGGCGGCCATATTTTTGTAATTTAATGCATTTTAATAATGCATTTTCTCTCTCATCAAGTTTCTTATAAAAGTACCTTTACCAAGCCAAAACAAAGGCTATTTCGGATTCTTTTCTTTACCCTTGCTTGGAAAACGACTAAGGAGATGTGGAGGAGCAGGAGGACGACCCCAACCTGTTGGTAAGGTCCTTGACCTTCGTTCTCCTTGATTCCATGGTGGAAATAAAAAATAAATCATTGATTTCTTCTTATTTGGATCTCCTCTTCAACCCTAGCCAACTTTTTCATCCAAAAGCTTGAGGACGAGCTTAGGGGGAGTTGCTAGAGCTTCATCCACCATTAATGGCGTGAGCTTGAAGCTTTGGAGCTCAATTGGAGGCGGGTTTTATAACTCAAACCCTTAATCATTGCTATTGCATCAATCAATTATGCTTTGTTGATTGTTTTCTTCAATTTGATACATACTTGTTTCCTTGCTGCAATTTCCATCAAGAACAGTTGCTGTTCTTGGTTTTTCGAAGGAAGGGGATGATTACATCATCCTATATGCTTATCTAAAGAAAAGTACCAAGCCAAATGGTCTTGATATCTATTCCAAATCGTTTTAAATTGATTGGCTATGCAGTTTCAGAAAACTGTTTTAGGGAAAACGGTTTCAAGACCGTTTGATATGGTTGAACAAGCGTTGACCGTTTGGGAATCTTGTTCCTAATTATGCAGGATAATGACCCTCCACATTTTGGGGGTTAACTCCCAAGGAATCGTGAGTTGAAGGCCAATCAATTAGATAAATCGAATTGAATTAAATGCTGATTTTCAACCTGATCAACTTGACCTGTTTGGGAAAACGGTTTCAAGACCGTTTGAGTGTGTTGACCAAGCATTGACCGTTTGGGATTCCTGTTTATAATGATGTTGGTTAATTACCCTCCAAATTTGAGGGATTAACTCCCAAGGAATCGTGAGTTGAAGCCTAATCAATTAGGGAAACCTAATTGAATTAAGTGCTGATTTTCAATCTGATTTAATTGACCTTTTTGAGTAAACGGTCTCAAGACCGTTTGAATACATTGACCAAGGGTTGAATGTTTGGGATTACTGTTCCTAATGATGTGTTCTAATGACTCGCCAAATTTGAGTGATTAACTCCCAAGGAATCGTGAGTTGAAGGCTATTCAATTAAACAAACCCTAATTGTTTATGGAAGCAATAACTATGTCAAACATAGTTGTTTGTATTTGATCGGATGGTTGATGTAACCAAATCAAGTAGAGAGAATGATATAAATGAATTCACACATGAGTATGATTCATATGGTTATTTAGGGTATGATCCTTAGTAAAGAGATCAAGAAACCCTAATTGAGAAGGTTAATGAACCTTGACCCTGATTTAGGGAAATTCTGAGTGAAACCCTAATCTAGGGTAATAGTGTAACCCTAATTAAGGGTAATAGTGTAACCCTAATTAAGGGTAATGACTTGGGTAACTCTAATTTAAGGTAATGAAATACCAAACCCTAATTGGAGGAATAATGAATCCCTAATTTATGGGTAATTGAATGAAACCCTAATTGGGATGATTAGTGAAACCCTAATTGAGGGTGATTCCCTAAGAAACTCTAATTGAGGATGATTCCATGTGAAACCCTAATTGAGGGCGATGTCATATGAAACCTTAAACCTAACACAGAGTAAAGCTATGTAAAACCCTAAATTTGGGCTATAGTGCATGGAATTCTAATCATGGGCAATATGATGATAAATCATAACCCTAATGTCTGGGTAATGATATGAGTAAACCTTAATGATGAAATAATGAGTAATACCCTATAATGATGAAATATCTTAAGTGGTTGACTATAGGCAACCTTATAACAAGCAATGCCTTAATTTGATATGAGTCCATATCATTGAAGATAGTTGGACAATCCTTGTGTGTGATCTATGCACATCATGGTAAAGGTGATAGGTTAGTGGATGAAAGTATTAAGATGTGAGATTCCTTATTATAAGATAAGTTAATAAACTCAAGTAAGATAGAAGTGATGAGGGAAGTGATATATTGAGACATGATAGATATCACATTTAGAATTTTAGGGTTGATATACCTTGATGCATCTCAAATCCAATATTTTTGGATAAGATACACAAGGAGAGTGTTATGTAAATTGTTACAATGAAATTTAATGAGTTTAACATACTTGATAAGTCAGCTAAAATGAGTATGAGGTAATCATACCATGATAAGGATGAGAGATAAACTCATACCTTGTGTTGATGATCATTTAATGATAAATGATAAGAATATTAAATACTTGGAATGTCGATGGATGCTCCTAGATGTATGGAACAATATATTAGGGTTGGATTGATAAAATGAACATGAAACCCTAATTGATGTGAATAGTAAACCCTAACCCTGTGTAGGAAATAGTGGTGTTACTATTATATTACATGAGTTAATATGTTATTGTTGCCTAGTGAGAGGTGACAAGATGTTTAATGGCCTTGTGAGCCATATGGTTAGATGTTACCTGGTAAGAAGTAACAAGATGTTTCATGGGCATGATTGAGCCCTGAATGAGGTGTATTCCTCTTATGTTGATAAGGGTTGATACCCTGTGCTATTGTGAAAAGGATTTATATCCTGTGATTATGATAATTGGTGTAATCTAATGAATGGCAAGTGAATATTACCATGTGATGATGAGATGAGAAATTATGTTTCATATGTTTTATATCTTTTCAGGTTTTGATATTTATATGCTTGCTAGAAATGAATTAGGGTTTGTATGTCCACTTGTTTGATGCAGCCTTAATTCACCTAATTGGCATAACTAATTAAGTGCAACTCTAATCATGTAGTGCCCTGTGCCGTAGAACCATCTTCAGTGTCAGAACTTGCTGGATGGTGAAACGAGTATTCCTAAGGGAAACTCGGAGCACATATTGTTGAATATGCGGGGGTGGCAGGTTGAGGATATATATATACTTGTCATCCACAATTGCAGGTTACAGAGGATGGCTATGGTCATGCCTCAAATATTTGATGTGATTGAGGACAGCTGCGGTTGTACCTCGGATTAGAGGGTTTTGTATACCCTGTTTTCTAGTGTCGTAACTTGTACCAAGTACGGACTAGTTGTTATCAGTTGACTATATGTCACTGTTGGCAGTTTGATTGGTATGTCACTGCAGTTTACTCGTACTGACTGAGGGGAAGAGATCTTAGGATGCCGGTACTCCTATATATTTTACGGAACCGAATAGCCCTTCGCAGGGGTCGGTTGGACTTTGAATGGTACGATTCAAATTCCCCAGGGCATAATAAAAGATGTAATACAGCCGTATAGCATATCTGTTTAGGGTTATACATGACGCTTCACATTGAATGGAAACCCATGTTTGTTCTCTTTACATAAAGATGATGCTTAGTGCAACTAAGAGATAGTAATTATACTTATGTTGTGGATATGCATAAGACTGTAATTGTGTACATACAATGGTCATGCTTATGTTGATATCTTACTGCTACTGTTGATTATAATCATGATGCTAGATATCTCATGTTGATAGTTATGTTTCACATGCTATCCATGCCTCTATAATTAGAAATACCTGACAGAGGCTTAATGCATGTAATTAGGTTTGGTTAAAGTCCAATGCCTGGATGTGTAATCAGGATTGGTATAGTCCAATGCCTGAAACATTTATACCTGATTGATATAGTTTAATGCTTGAATAATACATGATGATTTATATAATCACATGTCTGGCATAAGTGAATACTTGTTTAGCAGATTGGCTAAGGCCAACAAATAGAAATACGAATGAATCATGGGTGACACATCAGAATAATGAATGACATGAGCAAAGCTTGAGATGTTGAAAATGTATGGTAGATGAATGTTATACATGTTCTTTCTATTTCTTATAAAGAGAATAGATGAATTACTGTTCAATCATAGATATGTGTAATACTTTAAAAGATGAGAATGATCTAAACTGCTTATCCTCTGCTCAGTTTTATATTAATTAAACTACAATAATGATGTTTCTGGCGGAGAGTTATATCTCTCGCTGGGGCAATTTTCAATTGTCTCACCCCCGTGGGAACCAACATTTTTAGGTGGACGAGTGTGAAAGAGACTGATAATATCTTTCGGATGAAGAACATCAGCAGCTACAAGGACAGCAGTGACAACTCAGGTTGAGTGTGCTGTCTATCGTGTTTGGTAGATAGAAGTCATATGTGTCGTCTCTGTACTCTCAGGTCCTCGGAGTTAGTACTTAGTGCTTTTAATGTATCGTTTTGAGATTTTGGCTTGATGCCTCGAGGTTATTATGTTGTCTGTGTTTAGCTTTTAACAAGGCAGTTGATGTTGTAACCCTTGAAAAGAGATGGTATAAGATATATACTTATGAACCATGATGTAAATGTAATACATTGGTTCTTGTTGAAAGAGTTTTCCTATGATTGGGTCTCTTTGAAAAAGGTTTTAAATTTTTAGTGATTTTCTATAATCCGCTGCTTAGTGAACGCTTTCGCATTAGTTAATCTTGTTTTCACGAGACGGTCGTCACAATTAAGTGGTATCAGAGCTCTAGGTTCGCTGAGTCTACAGAGACATAGGACTAAGGTAGTAGAGTCTGTTCTGGTATCATCTAGTGTATCTGATAATGTCTTCTGCTCATATAAGAGAAGAAGAACTTAAAGATGACTGGGTCACATGAGGAGATTGCTGCTGAGAGCAGCAATATTGCACCAAGAAGAGGTGCATGGGAGCAGGCAAGACAAAGACAATTGCCTAAGAGTCTCCTAGTTGATCCATTTATGATAAGAAAATCTTTCTTTAAGTATTACTGTTGGGCAGATTAGGGCAATAGTAATGCATATAGTGGACTGGATACTAGCTTTACAATCTAGGTTATCAGTCCTTAATACAGAAGTTGGAGCTTTAAAAGAGTTCCTAAATGACTTAGTCATGTTGGAACATGGGAAAGTCATGTGTGTATAATGATATTAAAAGTGAGGAATATGATCGCAAATAAAGTGCATACTACCTAATCTCAGTATTTATATACCCTGGCCAGGTATACAACTATTGATGATAAAGTGAGTATGGAAACTCTTAGATTGTAATCTCTCTGATTGCCCTGATCAAGCAGTCATTCTGATACAATCTAATGAGTATCATGAAATCAAAAATATGGAATGAATAAATGTGTGATATACTAAGTATAAGAAAGAGAAGTTTGAGATAATCTCAAATGAGCATGTTGTATGAGGAACTAAAAGTGTACTCCTCATAAGATAAGGATAAGAATAAGGGAAATGAAACCTGTTCAATAATGATGTAAGTATAATAAATGTATTTTCCCTAACGAAGAAATGGGAAATATGATGAGATCATGAGATGATCATAAACATGCTAAATGGATAATGTCATGTAATCATCCTTATAATTCATATGCTAAAGGCAAGGAACCTAGGAAGAGATAAAGAGTAAATGATTCATGAATAGTTGAAAATACATAAATTAATAAGAGGAATATGAATCCTTGTTTTCTTTCCTTTCAGGGACATGACCCTCAAGTGGGTCTTAGGACACTTGATGTGCATAAGATAAATGTGTTCATGTGATGGATACTTAGAAAAGTATCAGTTATCTTGGACTTTGGTCCCAAGATGAGGACATATGAAACACATAATGTTCCAAGATGAAAGGAAGAGATATATATGATGTGTTTCCAACACATGTGATAGATATCAAGGTGAAAGATTATGGTATCTGAGAGATATCAGATGGGTTAGGTTGGCTACCTGGATTGGTCAACTGTGAAATTAGTCTGATTATAATAATATGAACATCATATGTTAGGGGTTTATGCTCTGCATAAACATGATACTAATAAAGAATGTATGATGCTTCTCTGAATAAGAAAAGTGTTATTTGACACAAAGTTGACTCTATAGTCAATGATGAGGGACAGTGGGGCATGTGCCTTGTGTGTTGATTCTATGAGAATTTTGTATGGAAACACTTGGTGCTGATCAAAGTTTTATGGTGTATCTATAATAAGGAGATGATATGGGAAGACAAGATAGTATGATGAATAATATACATTTGTCTTCCTTTATCTGGATTTCGAGGACGAAATCCTTGTTAGGGGTTTATAATTTGTAACACCCCTGACCTGGGTTATACCTTAACCCTAGGTGTTTTGATTAAGAAAGATGATTAAATGCTTAATCTCATCTTGTGAAAGGTAATTATGGTTCAAGAGGAACTTATATTACAATTCTTATCCTTTTTGAACATTGTTGAAATCAATGTTTTGCCTGTTTTGGACTAAAGTGCAAATTACCCAAGTTGAGGGGTTTAAGTGCAAATTGTGCATGATAATATGTTCCTAATGTGTTGAAGCATGATGAGAGTAAAGATGATGCTGAGGTATGGCTTATGGAAGCCTAAATACCAAGAAAGAGCTGATAAAGCAATGTATGTGCATGAAAACCTAGTTTTGGTGTAATGTGCAATTTACCCAAAACCCAGGGTGTAATATGTAAATTACCACTTCAATAAGGTCCCTAATGTTTCTTTGCATCAAGTAGAGAAAATAAAATGAGAGGGGCGCCTCATTTGAATTAAGTTGGAGGAGAGAGAATCTTGATATTAAAATAATCAAGATTTAATCCTAATTGAAACCCTAATTCTATTTAGTGTAAAAACAAATATAATAATTGAAGGGCCTTCAACCAAAAACGAGATGGTTGAATTTGCTCAAGTGTGAACACATTTGTGACTTTGCTAGGCCACGAAAATATCTCAAGCAAGTGGATAACCCACTCACCATTATTATAAAGAAAAGCAATATCCACTCAAATTGGAATATTATTATAATATGATCTAAGGTGCTTAATTTGCTTTTCTTTAAATTGATGGATAATGAAGAGGAATAAGAGGCAATGAAGATAGCCTCGTCCTTAAGGATTTTGAGGGGAATTTGAGGGGGAAGAGGCAGCCATATTTTTGTAATTTAATGCATTTTAATAATGCATTTTCTCTCTCATCAAGTTTCTTATAAAAGTACCTTTACCAAGCCAAAACAAAGGCTATTTCGGATTCTTTTCTTTACCCTTGCTTGGAAAACGACTAAGGAGCTGTGGAGGAGCAGGAGGACGACCCCAACCTGTTGGTAAGGTCCTTGACCTTCGTTCTCCTTGATTCCATGGTGGAAATAAAAAATAAATCATTGATTTCTTCTTATTTGGATCTCCTCTTCAACCCTAGCCAACTTTTTCATCCAAAAGCTTGAGGACGAGCTTAGGGGGAGTTGCTAGAGCTTCATCCACCATTAATGGCGTGAGCTTGAAGCTTTGGAGCTCAATTGGAGGCGGGTTTTATAACTCAAACCCTTAATCATTGCTATTGCATCAATCAATTATGCTTTGTTGATTGTTTTCTTCAATTTGATACATACTTGTTTCCTTGCTGCAATTTCCATCAAGAACAGTTGCTGTTCTTGGTTTTTCGAAGGAAGGGGATGATGACATCATCCTATATGCTTATCCAAAGAAAAGTACCAAGCCAAATGGTCTTGATATCTATTCCAAATCGTTTTAAATTGATTGGCTATGCAATTTCAGAAAACTGTTTTAGGGAAAACGGTTTCAAGACCGTTTGATATGGTTGAACAAGCGTTGACCGTTTGAAAATCTTGTTCCTAATTATGTAGTATAATGACCCTCCAACTTTTGGGGGTTAACTCCCAAGGAATCGTGAGTTGAAGGCCAATCAATTAGATAAATCGAATTGAGTTAAATGCTGATTTTCAACCTGATCAACTTGACCTGTTTGGGAAAATGGTTTCAAGACCGTTTGAGTGTGTTGACCAAGCATTGACCGTTTGGGATTCCTGTTTATAATGATGTTGGTTAATGACCCTCCAAATTTGAGGGATTAACTCCCAAGGAATCGTGAGTTGAAGCCTAATCAATTAGGGAAACCTAATTGAATTAAGTGCTGATTTTCAATCTGATTTAATTGACCTTTTTGAGTAAACGGTCTCAAGACCGTTTGAATACATTGACCAAGGGTTGAATGTTTGGGATTACTGTTCCTAATGATGTGTTCTAATGACTCACCAAATTTGAGTGATTAACTCCCAAGGAATCGTGAGTTGAAGGCTATTCAATTAAGCAAACCCTAATTGTTTATGGAAGCAATAACTATGTCAAACATAGTTGTTTGTATTTGATCGGATGGTTGATGTAACCAAATCAAGTGGAGAGAATGATATAAATGAATTCACACATGAGTATGATTCATATGGTTATTTAGGGTATGATCCTTAGTAAAGAGATCAAGAAACCCTAATTGAGAAGGTTAATGAACCTTGACCCTGATTTAGGGAAATTCTGAGTGAAACCCTAATCTAGGGTAATAGTGTAACCCTAATTAAGGGTAATAGTGTAACCCTAATTAAGGGTAATGACTTGGGTAACTCTAATTTAAGGTAATGAAATACCAAACCCTAATTGGAGGAATAATGAATCCCTAATTTATGGGTAATTGAATGAAACCCTAATTGGGATGATTAGTGAAACCCTAATTGAGGGTGATTCCCTGAGAAACTCTAATTGAGGATGATTACATGTGAAACCCTAATTGAGGGCGATGTCATATGAAACCTTAAACCTAACACAGAGTAAAGCTATGTAAAACCCTAAATTTGGGCTATAGTGCATGGAATTCTAATCATGGGCAATATGATGATAAATCATAACCCTAATGTCTGGGTAATGATATGAGTAAACATTAATGATGAAATAATGAGTAATACCCTATAATGATGAAATATCTTAAGTGGTTGACTATAGGCAACCTTATAACAAGCAATGCCTTAATTTGATATGAGTCCATATCATTGAAGATAGTTGGACAATCCTTGTGTGTGATCTATGTACATCATGGTAAAGGTGATAGGTTAGTGGATGAAAGTATTAAGATGTGAGATTCCTTATTATAAGATAAGTTAATAAACTCAAGTAAGATAGAAGTGATGAGGGAAGTGATATATTGAGACATGATAGATATCACATTTAGAATTTTAGGGTTGATATACCTTGATGCATCTCAAATCCAATATTTTTGGATAAGATACACAAGGAGAGTGTTATGTAAATTGTTATAATGAAATTTAATGAGTTTAACATACTTGATAAGTCAGCTAAAATGAGTATGAGGTAATCATACCATGATAAGGATGAGAGATAAACTCATACCTTGTGTTGATGATCATTTAATGATAAATGATAAGAATATTAAATACTTGGAATGTCGATGGATGCTCCTAGATGTATGGAACAATATATTAGGGTTGGATTGATAAAATGAACATGAAACCCTAATTGATGTGAATAGTAAACCCTAACCCTGTGTAGGAAATAGTGGTGTTACTATTATATTACATGAGTTAATATGTTATTGTTGCCTAGTGAGAGGTGACAAGATGTTTAATGGCCTTGTGAGCCATATGGTTAGATGTTACCTGGTAAGAAGTAACAAGATGTTTCATGGGCATGATTGAGCCCTGAATGAGGTGTATTCCTCTTATGTTGATAAGGGTTGATACCCTGTGCTATTGTGAAAAGGATTTATATCCTGTGATTATGATAATTGGTGTAATCTAATGAATGGCAAGTGAATATTACCATGTGATGATGAGATGAGAAATTATGTTTCATATGTTTTATATCTTTTCAGGTTTTGATATTTATATGCTTGCTAGAAATGAATTAGGGTTTGTATGTCCACTTGTTTGATGCAGCCTTAATTCACCTAATTGGCATAACTAATTAAGTGCAACTCTAATCATGTAGTGCCCTGTGCCGTAGAACCATCTTCAGTGTCAGAACTTGTTGGATGGTGAAACGAGTATTCCTAAGGGAAACTCGGAGCGCATATTGTTGAATATGCGGGGGTGGCAGGTTGAGGATATATATATACTTGTCATCCACAATTGCAGGTTACAGAGGATGGCTATGGTCATGCCTCAAATATTTGATGTGATTGAGGACAGCTGCGGTTGTACCTCGGATTAGAGGGTTTTGTATACCCTGTTTTCTAGTGTCGTAACTTGTACCAAGTACGGACTAGTTGTTATCAGTTGACTATATGTCACTGTTGGCAGTTTGACTGGTATGTCACTGCAGTTTACTCGTACTGACTGAGGGGAAGAGATCTTAGGATGCCGGTACTCCTAGATCTTTTACGGAAC
Source organism: Alisma plantago-aquatica (assembly GCA_963693085.1). Lineage (NCBI taxonomy): Eukaryota > Viridiplantae > Streptophyta > Magnoliopsida > Alismatales > Alismataceae > Alisma > Alisma plantago-aquatica. The sequence continues at coordinate 490,301,802 of OY856412.1, read as the reverse complement.
CGAATAGCCCTTCGCAGGGGTCGGTTGGACTTTGAATGGTACGATTCAAATTCCCCAGGGCATAATAAAAGATGTAATGCAGCCGTATAGCATATCTGTTTAGGGTTATACATGACGCTTCACATTGAATGGAAACCCATGTTTGTTCTCTTTACATAAAGATGATGCTTAGTGCAACTAAGAGATAGTAATTATACTTATGTTGTGGATATGCATAAGACTGTAATTGTGTACATACAATGGTCATGCTTATGTTGATATCTTACTGCTACTGTTGATTATAATCATGATGCTAGACATCTCATGTTGATAGTTATGTTTCACATGCTATCCATGCCTCTATAATTAGAAATACCTGACAGAGGCTTAATGCATGTAATTAGGTTTGGTTAAAGTCCAATGCCTGGATGTGTAATCAGGATTGGTATAGTCCAATGCCTGAAACATTTATACCTGATTGATATAGTTTAATGCTTGAATAATACATGATGATTTATATAATCACATGTCTGGCATAAGTGAATACTTGTTTAGCAGATTGGCTAAGGCCAACAAATAGAAATAAGAATGAATCATGGGTGACACATCAGAATAATGAATGACATGAGCAAAGCTTGAGATGTTGAAAATGTATGGTAGATGAATGTTATACATGTTCTTTCTATTTCTTATAAAGAGAATAGATGAATTACTGTTCAATCATAGATATGTGTAATACTTTAAAAGATGAGAATGATCTAAACTGCTTATCCTCTGCTCAGTTTTATATTAATTAAACTACAATAATGATGTTTCTGGCGGAGAGTTATATCTCTCGCTGGGGCAATTTTCAATTGTCTCACCCCCGTGGGAACCAACATTTTTAGGTGGACGAGTGTGAAAGAGCTTGATAATATCTTTCGGATGAAGAACATCAGCAGCTACAAGGACAGCAGTGACAACTCAGGTTGAGTGTGCTGTCTATCGTGTTTGGTAGATAGAAGTCATATGTGTCGTCTCTGTACTCTCAGGTCCTCGGAGTTAGTACTTAGTGCTTTTAATGTATCGTTTTGAGATTTTGGCTTGATGCCTCGAGGTTATTATGTTGTCTGTGTTTAGCTTTTAACAAGGCAGTTGATGTTGTAACCCTTGAAAAGAGATGGTATAAGATATATACTTATGAACCATGATGTAAATGCAATACATTGGTTCTTGTTGAAAGAGTTTTCCTATGATTGGGTCTCTTTGAAAAAGGTTTTAAATTTTTAGTGATTTTCTATAATCCGCTGCTTAGTGAACGCTTCCGCATTAGTTAATTATGTTTTTGTTAGTTGGATGCTACACTATCGAGCTATCTATCCATCTGTCTGTCTATCTGTCTGTCTGTCTACCTGTATGTCTATCTATCTATCTATCTATCTATCTATCTATCTGTCTATCTGTCTCTCTGTCTATCTATCTATGTGTCTTTCTGTCTTTCTGTCTATCTCTCTATCTGTCTGTCTGTTTGTCTATTTGTTTGTCTGTCTTCCTGTTTGTCTATCTCTCTGTCTGTCTATCTATCTATCTATCTATCTATCTATCTATCTATTTGTCTATCTGTCTGTCTGTCTGTCTATCTATCTATTTGTCTTTTGGTCTATCTATCTATCTCTCTGTGTGTCTATCTCTCTATCTGTCTCTTTGTCTGTTTGTTTGTGTGTCTGTCTGTGTGTCTGTCTGTGTGTCTGTCTGTTTGTGTATCTCTCTATCTATCTGTCTGTCTATCTTTCTATCAGTTTGTTTGTCTGTCTGTCTGTCTATCTATCTATCTATCTATTTATCTATCTGTCTATCTATCTATCTATCTATATATCTATATGTCTATCTGTCTATCTTTTTGTCTGTCTATCTGTCTTTCTATCTGTATGTATTTTTGTTCCTCTCTCGATCTATCTAACTATCTATCTATCTATCTATCTATCTATCTATTCTAATATATATTATCCAGTTTCTCAACCCTTTTCCTCCCTCTTCGATGTCGTTAGGGACCACCTATAGTCTTATGACATGCCTTATATTCCATCTTCTTTTTGGGTTGTTGGGACTATCCTAGTTGTGATGGGTTGTTTATTTCTTATATCTGGCTAATCAGTCGATACCCTCCTCCAAAGTGGTGGTGCTCTAATAATTCCATCGACAACATGGATCTGATTCTTGGAAACCACTATTGGTTTCCCTCAGTCCTCCAATCACACATACTTGTAGGTTTTTCCAATAGATGCTTCCAAGGATTTCTATACATATATTTATGTAAAATTCATATGCACTTGATTCTAACATGTAGATGTTGTTTATTAGTGACCCATATAAGTAGTTATCTTCCTATTTTGGGGATAGGTATCAATTTTATATTTTCAATCACTTTATGGTCATCGTGTTGTTCCTCTTTACATTCACATTGGAGGATGGTAGGTCTACTCCCTGTATGGTCTTGTTGGTAGCAGTGTTCTGAAAAGAGGTAATCGGTGTACGGGGGACATGGTACCGAATAAAGTATATACGGTATGTGGGAGTATATGCAGTTTTGGATTTTTTTATATAAATTTATTATATATTTACATAAATTTATATATTGACCATATATAATTCGATATATAAAGGGAACAATCATAAATGGGGATATAACAAAAAATGGAATTTCATTTGAATATTAACTAAGAAATAAGCATGCTTGAAGATGAAAATAATTTAAATAACATATCCCAAAAGGTTCATACCAAGTAAACAACAAGCACCAAATAACTAAGCAACTCATGTCCAAATCATAAAGTAGTACATCAACAATCAACACATAATACAAATCTAATCAATGTAGCCATCTTCATCCTCAAACTCAGTAAAAACATGCTCATCTTCATCATCAGTAGAAAACTCCTCTAGAATACCGTCTTCATCAATTTGGGGCACTGATGTAGAAGTAGAAGCTCCTACAACAGCACGTGTTTGTGCACGAGTAGCCCTAGCTTAGAGAACATCAACAACTCATGTTGTAGCCGCTACATTACCCCGTGTAAGTCCATCTCCACCAGGGACCTCATCATTTTCTATTGTATCATCTCCTATCCACTCCATGGCATGTGTTCTATCACTTGTTAGAAGAGGATCGTTGGCCTTCCTTTCCTGTTGCTCTTGTAGCTTGGCATTAAACTGGACATAGACCAAGTCATTAAGTCTTTCGAGCTCAAGTTTATTCCTCTTCTTAGTGTGAATATGCCATTTCAAAGCATGGACTACTTAGAGGGCAATAATATGCATATTTGAAAGTAATCAATTGAGCTAATATATAAGTAGTCAAGTACCCCTTCAAAAGTACTCCAATTCCTCTCATATCCAGAGGAGGAGGAAGTTAGGATGAGAATTTTGATGGCCATTTCTTGCAAATGTGATGCTTCTCCACCATGTAGACTCCACCACATAGCTACACACACAGATATATATATATATATATATATATATATATATAATAGTTAGTTTAGAAGCATTTCACCATTATCCTAATAATCAAAATAAAGTAAGGTTTATAACTTTATATACCTGGTTTGTACTCATCATTGACCAAACACTGTCTCAAAGCTAATGGCTTTCCAAATGAGCCTAGCTTCATCATATAGGAACTCAACTCTGTCCTGGTATTCTTGTCCTGAACAGCAACATCTGAGAAAAAGGTCTCAATGCACCTAATCAAGGTATCCATTAAATTTGGATGTTTTTCAATCTCATCTTGATGTTTGTAGAAGTAATACAGGTTCAGATAGTAGGCAGCCTTGTGAAGGGGACTATCTAATCTGTCTTTAGTTTTGATGAGAATGGCATTGATGAATGGTCTATAGGTGACTTCAACTCCCTTAAAGAGGGTCATGATCTCTTGTTTAGCAGCTTCTAATCCATCATATACAAATCCCATTGAAGGCTTCTTATCACCATCAACCATTCTCAACAAGTAGATCAAAGGTGTACACACTTTGATGGCTAATGAAACTTGATTCCAAAAAGTTGGAGCCAAGACCATTGATGTAGCTTTGAGACCTGCTCTTGTTTTGGACCACTTGAATTGGCCCCATTCATTAGATGTGAACATAAGCCTCAACTTTTCTTTCTTCTCAATCAAACTTTGCAATGTCAAGAAAGAAGTAGCAAACCTGGTTACTCCAAGTCTTAAAATTTCCCCCTTTTCAGTGAATTTGTGCATCAAACTCAAGGTTTTTGTGTGAGAATAAATGAAGCAAATCAGTTCCCTTGCCTTCTTTATGACAGCCTTAATTCTTTTCTCTTTTCCAAATTCCTCAAGTATCAAATCAATGACATGAGCCGCACAAGAAGTCTACAAAATGTGAGGATACTTATCCTCCAACATTCTACCCGCTGATACATTTACAGAAGCATTATCTGTAACAATTTGAATCACATTCTCTGAGCCAACCTCTTGAATGCATCCATCAAAAAAAGACATAATGTATTCCCTTATGTGAGACTCAGCAGAGGTGGCAATTGCCTTCAGAAAGGAAGTGCCTAATTCACAATTCACAAGAAGATTCATCAAGCTCCTGCGTCTCCTATCACTCCAAGCATCTGTCATAATGGTGCACCCATATCTCCTCCACATTTCTCTTTGAGGTTGCAAATCATTTCTTGTCTTCTCAACCTCCACTTTCAACAAAGACTCACTCACCTCATGGTAAGAAGGGGTCTTGAGGTTCTTTCCATATTGCCCAATCGCCTGGCACATTGATAAAAATGAATTGTTGCAAATTGCATTAAAAGAAATTCCACACCGATAGACCCACCTAGCAATATATTGATTCACCCGCTCTCTTTGTTTTTTATCTATAGACTCCTTGATCCCTACTTGGCGCATTGAAGAATCTGAGATAGGAATGGTGCGATGCCCATCAATATCATTCACCTTAGCCATTGCAATGTCAACTTCTTCTCACACAATTGCCGCCCCTTTTGACTTTTCATCCTTCTTTTTGCGTATTTCCTCCATGTTCTGCCTGATCTCCTGTTTGATTTCATTGTCCATTACAGGTCATGCGGATACATTACCCTTTATGTGAGCTAAGTGCTACTTCAGGCGATTCACACCCCCCTTGATCTCCTTCCCACATAAAGAACTAACAACCCAGTTGGAATTGGCTTTATCTTTGAGGAAGTCATATTTCCATGCTGGATCAGTTGACCCAAGTGGAATTAGACGTGACTGGGGTGTGTTTTATTGGGTGTTAATCTCTATTGAGGCTGACCCAAGACTCTCCATGATTGCTCTAGAGACAATAAACAAAAGAAATCAAACAAACAAACCAATTCAAATCATGCAAATAGCCAACAAACAACCAACCAAATATTATATGAATAGCAATAAAGAGAACTGGAACTACATAGCATACGAGCATGCTATTATATAATAGAAAATCAGCAATTAGGCTTATTTGGTTGTATAAGAAACATGACGTCCTGTTTGGTTGTATAAGAAAAATGGAAGAGGAGGAGAGCATTACTAACGTAGGAGGGGGAATAAGAGAAGCATTACGGTGAAGAAGAGAAGAAACGTGAAACTTGGAAGTCTGTTACTCATTCAATTTGAAGGAGGTGATAGAATATAGAAGAATAGATGATGGATTAGAGAGTTAGAGATCGAAGAGGAAATAAGGGCTCGTTTGGTTGAGTATAGCATCAACACATGCTCAGATTTTGGAAACAGGAAATCCAACAAAACGAGTTGCAACTGCAACAAATTCGTTTGGTTTGAAGGAAATTAATCTTGTTGATTTTATCTTTTTCTATTTGGTTGGACCTAGTTCGTCCATGAAGATCTACAGGTACATGCAGATAGAACACTAGCCACCTGCTCTATCTAGTCCTTTAGTGTCTTTTTGTCTTCTGCTGTAATGAACCTTTACTATACTGCAACATCCCTGACCTGGGTTATACTTAACCCTAGGTGTTATGATTAATAAAGATGATTATATGATTAATCTTATCTTGTGAAAAGTAATTAGGGCTCTTGAGAAACTTATATATCAATTTTGGTCCTGTTTAAACAATGTTGAGGCAATGTTTGCTTATTTTGGACTAACGTGAAAATTACCCAAGTTGAGGAGCTAAATTGCAAATGTTGCATGATAAGATGTTCCTCATGTGTTGAAGCATCATTAGAATGAAGATGATGCAAAGTTATGGCTTATGGTAGCCTGAGTACCAAGCAAGAGTTGATAAAGCAATGTTTATGCATTAAAACCTAGTTTTGGTGTAAAGTGCAATTTACGCAAAACCTAGGGTTCAATATACAAATTGCCACTTAAATAAGGTCCATAATGTTTCTTGTAATCATGTAGAGTAAAGAAAATGAGAGGGGCGCCTCATTTGAATTAAGTTGCAGGAGAGAGAATCTTGATATTAAAATAATCAAGATTTAATCCTAATTGAAACCCTAATTCGATTTAGGGAAAAATAAATGTATTAATTAAAGGGCCTTCAAAAAAAATTAAAATGGTTGAATTCAGATTTGAATGGACATCCTTGAGCCTTGCAAGGACCACGAAAATATCCAAGGGAATGGATAACTCACTTCACAATTTTATAAGAAAAAGAAATATCCACTCACATATGGATATTAGTATAATATGATTTAAGGTGCTTAATTTGCATTTATTTAAATCATGGATAATTGAGAAGAATAAGAGGCAAACAAGATAGCCTCGTCCCTAAGGAAGTTGAGGGGGAAGAGGTGGCCATATTTTTGGGATTAAATGGATTTTTACAAAGCATATTCTCTCTCATTGATTTTTTTATAAAAAGACCTTTTACAAGACAAATGAAAGGCTTTTTTGACCCCACTTCCTCTCCTTGCTTGGGAAATGACCAAGGGAACTTGGGAGGGTCAGTAGGAAGACCCCCAACCTTTTGGTAAGTCCTTGACCTTCGTTCTCCTTGATTTCATGGTGGAAATCGAAAATAAATCATTGATTTCTTCTTATTTCGATCTCCTCATCAACCCTAGCCAATCTTTTCAACCAAAAGCTTGAGGACGAGCCTAGGGGGAGTTGCAAGATCTTCATCCACCATTGTTTCCGTGATATTGGAGCTTTGGAGCTCAATTGGAGGTGGGTTTTACAACTTGAAACCCTACTTTTGTTATTGCATTCAATTCCCATCAAATAATGGTCATTTCTCTATTTACAATTATTGATTTGGTTGATTGATGCCATTTCCATGGAAATCACAGAAGGTTTTGTGGGTCTAGAGCTTGATGATGATGACATCATCATAAGAAAACACCTCCCCAAATGTCTAGACCAAACGGTTTCAATCAAATGTCCAAACGGTTTGTGTTTTGGGAGCAAACGGTTTCAAACCGTTTGGATTGAAACGGTTTCACTAAACCGCATAGAAGCAAACGGTTTAAGACCGTTTGGTGATGTTGAACAGGGTTTACCGTTTGGGGGCTTGATCATAATGATCTAGGTTAATCACCAATCAATTATCATTGATTTACTCCAATTGGTTCATGAGTTGAAGGTCCATCAATCACCTAAACCCTAATCGGATTGAGTGCTGATTTCATAAGTGATTGAGTTTGAAACTTGGGTTGATTGACCCAAACGGTTTCAAAACCATTTGGGAATCACCCAAAAAGTCTCAATACCGTTTGGAGGTCAAGAAAGACCGTTTGGAGGTCTAGGTTTGAGTATGGTTAGGTATTTGAAGATTCAAACATATGGTATAAACCCTAATCGGCTAAGTGCTGATTTTGCAATTGAATGAGTTGATGCTTTGGGTTCATTTACCCAAACGGTTTCAAAACCATTTGGGGATCACACAAACGGTCTCAAGACCGTTTGTGGGTCACCCAATACCATTTGTAGGTCTAGGGTTAAGTTTGGTCAAGTGTTTGAAGGTCCAAAGATACCAAATTGAAATACAGTTAAGTGTTGATTTGGTGACCAATCCTAGGTTCCAAACCCTAATTGAATGACATGGTTTCTAATGATATGATGGGAAAACGGTCTCAAGACCGTTTGGAGGTCATCCAAATGATCCCAAGATCGTTTGGTGGTCACCCAAGACCATTTGGAGGTCTAGGGTTGACTATGGTTAGGTGCTTGAAGATCTAAAGGTACTAAGTTGAAGTGAAATCAAATGTTATTTTGGTGATCAATCCAATGATCCAAACTTTGATTGATTGACTTGGATTTTGATGTTTACATGGGCAAACGGTCTCAAGACCGTTTGGGGTCAGGTCATGCCCAATTTGGATGATGGTCCAATGGTTTTAAAGTAACTAGTTTCACATTGGTTAATGTTGAAGGATCATCGATTCCAAACCCTAATCCAATTGATTCAAACCCCAATTGATGATCAATTGAGGGTCAATTGAGGGTCAAATCAGTTGAAGGTTGACCTATTTAACTCAATTCAAGTATGGTGATAGGTCCAATTGATGATTGGTTACATAAATGTAATGATTGAAGGAATCAACATTGGAAACCCTAATTCAATTTGATTGGTTGAGACCATATTTGGTCCATGCGGTTTTGAGGTGGTTTGGACCAAACGGTCTCAAGACCATTTGGGAACAAACTGTCTCAAGATCATTTGGGACCAAACGATCCCAAACCGGTTGAGTCCATGCGGTTTCAAAAAGGTACTTTAGCAAACGGTTTCAAGTACTTGCTTTAGCAAACGGTCTCAAGCACCACATTTACCAAACGGTTTCAAACCATTTGAACTTTTAAAGACCAAGACCGTTTGGGGCTCAAGTAGTCAAAATTAATTGAGGACTCAATTGGTTAATCCACTTGGACACCTATTGTAATTGAAGATTCAATTGGTCAAATCAATTGGATACCTTATGTAATGGAGGTCCAATGTGATTGAATCTCTTGAGAATTAAGATGATGAATGATCCATTGATCCAATGATGATTAGTAATGATAATCAATGAAGGCACAAAGGTTGAAACCATAATAGTACCTAAGTGATTAGTGCCAATTAAGGGATAAACCCGAATTGCTTATAAGAACAATGACTTGGTACACTATGTTAATCATAATTGTATGTACTTGATTGAAGGGTTGATGTAACCTAATCAAGTTGAGAGGATGATGGAAAGGAATTCATACATGAGTATTGATCAAGTGATGAATATGGTATGATCCCTAATAAAGAGATCATGAAACCCTAATTAAGAAGGTTGTTGAGCCCTAACCCTAATTTAGAGCAATATCAGATGTGACCCAAACCCAGGGTAATGTTGTGACTCTAAACCAAGATAATAAAATGTGAATCCCTAATTGAGGTTGATTCCATGTGAATCCCTAATTGAGGTTGATTCCATGTGAATCCCTAATTGAGGTTGATTCCATGTGAATCCATAATTGAGGTTGATTCCATGTGAATCCCTAATTGAGGTTGATTCCATGTGAATCCCTAATTGAGGTTGATTCCATATGAATCCCTAATTGAGGTTGATTCCATGTGAATCCCTAATTGAGGTTGATTCCATGTGAATCCCTAATTGAGGTTGATTCGATATGAATCCCTAATTGAGGTTGATTCCATGTGAATCCCTAATTGAGGTTGATTCCATGAGAAACCCTAATTGAGGGTGATGCCATGAGAAATACCTAGTTGGGATGAATAGTAAACATTAAGTATAGGCAATGAGATGTGAAAGCCTAATGAAGGGTGATGCTATATGCAATCCTAACTCTAATGAAGTATGATAGCATGTGAAATCCCAAAGCCCTAATAAAGGGTAGAGGTATGTGAAACCCTAATTGAAGTTATATTGCATGAAGCCTTAATCTTGGACAACATGATGAAAACCCAGAACCCTAATAATAAAATAGTGGGTAAAACCTTATAAGGGTGAAATATCATAAATGGTTGGTTATAGGTAAGCTTATTGTAAGAAATGCCTTAACCTGAGATGAGTCCATATCATTAAAGATAAGTTGGACCATTCTTATGAGTAACCTATGCACTTCATAGTAAGAATGATAGGTTAGTGGATAAAAGGATTAAGAGGGGAAATACCTTAATCCAAGATAAGCTGATAACTTAAGAAAGTTGGAAGTAATGAGGTAAGTGATACATCAAGATATGAAAGACTTCACAGTTAGCATCTCAAAGTTGATATACTTTGATAACTATGAAATCCTAATGTGAGATGGGAAATCTTAACCCTAAATTGGGTAATGGGACATGAGAAATCATAATATGATATGAATAGTAAGCTCTAACCCTATTGAGGGAACAGAGGTGTTACTATTGTATTACATGAAGTAATATGTTATCATTGCCTAGTGAGAGGTGACAAGATGTTTAATGGCCTTGTGAGCCATATGGTTAAATGTTGCCTAGTGAGAGGTGACAAGATGCTTTATGGGCCTTATGATCCATGAGAGCAATTATGGCATAGTGAGAGGTACCAAAATTATTATAAAAGTTTATTATAAGAAAGGATAATGTTTTAATAAACTTAATAAGAGGAACAATTATATTCAATAAAGAATGTGTAAAGTTGTGCAGGCTAACCTCAGGGTTCATAAAGTAGTATGTGATGATCAATGATGAGTTAAATGAATTAAATTCCATGAACTATGTAATCAGGTTTGGTTAAAGTCCAATACATGGCAGAGGTGTAATGCCTGAAATCAGGATTGGTTAAAGTCCAATGCCTGGCTGTGAAATCAGGATTGGTTAAAGTCCAATGCCTGGCTGTGAAATCAGGATTGGTTAAAGTCCAATGTCTGGCTGTGAAATCAGGATTGGTTAGAGTCCAATGTCTGGCTGTGAAATCAGGATTGGTTAGAGTCCAATGTCTGGCTGTGAAATCAAGATTGGTTAAAGTCCAATGCCTGGCTGTGAAATCAGGATTGGTTAGAGTCCAATGCCTGGCTGTGAAATCAGGATTGGTTAAAGTCCAACGTCTGGCTGTGAAATCAGGATTGGTTAAAGTCCAATGCCTGGCTGTGAAATCAGGATTGGTTAGAGTCCAATGTCTGGCTGTGAAATCAGGATTGGTTAAAGTCCAATGTCTGGCTGTGAAATCAGGATTGGTTAGAGTCCAATGTCTGGCTGTGAAATCAGGATTGGTTAGAGTCCAATGTCTGGTTGTGCAATAAGGATTGGTTAGAGTCCAATGCCTGGCAGTGAAATCAGGATTGGTTAAAGTCCAATGTTTGGCTGTGTAATCAGGTTTGGTTAAAGTCCAATACCTGGCAGAGGTGTAATTCCTGTAATCAGGGTTGGCTAAAGTCCAATGCCTGGCTGTGAAATCAGGATTGGTAGTGTCCAATGCCTGGCGGTGTAATCAGGTTTGGAAGAGTCCAATACCTGGGAGAGGCTAAATGCCTGTAGTGATAACACAGGATTGGTAATAACCCAATGCCTGTAATGATGAATTAAGATTGGTATTAACCCAATTCCTATATTGATGATAAATGAGTACATGGTAGATATATTTCTTTATCTATTTAATAGGTTGGCTAAGGCCAACAGGTTGAAACAAGAATGTTTCATGGGTAACATAACAAGATGATGAGTGTCATAAGAAAAGTTTGATATGATGGTGTAATATGTTGGATAAATGATATACATGTCATTCCTATTCCTTATTAAAAGAATAGATGATATATTGCTCTATCATAAATAGTTGCAATGCTTACAAAGTTGAGGATGCTTTAAACTACTTAACCTCTGCTCAGTTTCATATCTTTAAATTGCAATACAAAGTTTTGGCGGAGAGTTATATCTCTCACTGGCGCAATTTACAATTGTCTCACCCCTGTGGGATCCAATGTTTTTAGGTGGATGCGGACAAAGAGGCAAGAAACCTTTGGCAGAGAAGGAACAGTAGCAGCATCAAGGGCATTAGTAATATCTCAGGTGGAGATACTGCATGTCCAGTTGTATAGATAGTAGTCCTATGTGTCGTCTCTGTACTCTCAGGTCCTCGGGATTTATAGATAGTGCTTTCATCATCGACTCGAGATTTTGGCTTGATAAACATTAAATCTCTCAATCCTTCATTATATGTATATTCCGGGAAGATGTATCACTAATCTCCCAATGATGATGTTAATTATGAATCGATGCGAGATAAACATGAAATCCCTTGATTGGGAAGAGAGTACAACATGCCACTATAACTCTAATAGCGAAGTTTCCAGTTTACTCTGGAAAGCTATTATGGCAGAGACACAAGTTTTCCTGCATGTTGTTCCTCACACTGACTGAGGAGGATGAGGTCATAGGAATCCGGCTCTTCTGATGACCTATGTATGGTACCGATTTCGATTTCACAATGGTCGGTTGGAGTATGAGCGGTATACCTCATCTCCTCAGGGCATAAGTATGTTTGTAAAATGTAATCAGCCGTGTAGCATATTTGCTTAGGTTGAACTACGAGAATCAATGTTTGATGATACGTTGTTTAATATGTCCTAGTTGAATAATTAGTATACATGTTCTTCATATTCCTTATCAAATGAATGACTTGCTTCTAATCAAGTTATAATTGAAATGATTGCATAGAGAATACTGCTCTGCATATCTTATTCAATGATTTATCTGTTGTTGAATACGTATAATTCTACTGCTCAGTGTTATTCTATTATCTACAATAACAATGCTTCTGGAGGAGAGTTATATCTCTCACTGGGAGTTTTTTCAATTGTCTCACCCCCATGGGATTCAAATTTTTAGGTAGATGTCGAGGAAGAAGAAACCTTTCAGTGGGTGAACAGCAGCAGCAACAACAACAAGGATAGCAGTGATCCTCAGGTGGAGACATTGTCTGTTAGGTTCTGTATATAGAGAGTCCTATGTGTCATCTCTGTACTCTCAGGTCCTAGGAGTCAGTAAATGGTTTGATATAGATCTGAGATTTTTGGCTTGATGCCTCGAGATTTTTGTATACTGCTTTATACAGTTTAATAGGGCAGTCAATTTTTATGACTCTCGATATGTGATGATACATAGATGTACTATTGAATCAGCTTGTAATTAAGTTACCTTGTTTCTTTATGAAAGAGTTTTACAATTTGTGGATCTCAGTGCAAAAAGTTTTAATTTTTAGTGATTTTCAGTAATTATGTTGTTATTAATTCACTTCCGCATTAGTTAATCTTGTTTTCGTGAGACGGTTGTCACAATTTAGTGGTATCAGAGCTCTAGGTTTGCTGAGTCTACAGAAACATAGGACTAGGGTTGTTGAGTATGTTCTAGTGTCTTCTAGTTTATCTGATAGTGTCTTCTGCTCATATAGGAGGAGAAGAGAAAACTAAAGATGTTTGGATCACACGAGGAACATGTTGCAGAGAGTAGTGTTGCTGCACCCGGAGGATGTGCAAGAGACCAAAGAAGGGAGGAACCTATGCCTAAACCACCCCATTTCAATCAAGCTGACATGGGGAACCCAGCCTTCCAAGCTATGTTTGGGCAGTTCATGACTGCCATGACACACATGACTGATAGGATGCCTATACCTACACCTAGGGAACTTATCCATCAAGAAGGACAAGGAGCTGGCAAGACGTTTGAATGATTACACTGGGTTGGAACCACGGAATATGCTGGGACAGCTGACCCAGAAGATGTTGACATGTGGCTAACCGAACTAGAGAAGGCCTTTAGAATCCTAAACATCCCAGAAGCTGAGAAGGTTAGACATGTTGTGTACCTTCTCAAGGGGAGTGCTGGTCACTGGTGGACCATAGAGAAGGGGAAAAGGCCAGATGTGGAGATTGAATGGGAAGTATTTCGACGAGAATTTGTCAACAGATACTTTCCTAAGACGTTCTTGGATGAGAAAATCTCTCATTTTGAGAGGTTAAGACAAGGGCCAATGAACATTAGTGAGTACGAGGCTAAGTTCATGGAGCTTTTGCAGTTCTGTCCGCACATGGCAACCACAGATGAAGAGCGGATTAGGCATTTTGAGAAGGGACTAAACGCTGAGTTGACTACCCCTTTTTCTGCTCTGGAGAATAGGGAGAGATTTGCTACTTTCGTGGAGTCTGTCAGGAGGATAGAGAGGTCTGTGAAGGAGAAGCGATAGACCAAGAACAAGAAGATGTACCCCCAGTTCCAAGGATCCTCATCCAAAGGTTTCAAGAAACCAAGGTTTTTTGTGCCTACACCACCACCAAGATTCAGTACCCAGATGCAGTGGACGTCAAATAGGGGTAGAGGATGAAGTTTACCCCCAGAAGGAGCTCATAGCTCAGCATCTGTGTCGGTTACAGGACCCTCCAAACCACAGTAAGGGATCAGAAGTTGTTTCATATGTGGAAAGATGGGACATCTGTTGAAGGATTGCAGAGCCCGAGAGGCAAGTGTGACTCAACCTCAAAGGCAGAGCCAGTAAGGATCTCAAAGGAGACAGTTTCTAGGTGGCACTAGAGGACGTGGAAAAGCATCCCAAGCTGGATCATCAGCACCCAGTCATCGAACACTGAATCAACCACAGGCAACAGTGAGGTTCTATGCGATGAATCCACCTAATGCAGTAATTAACCCTCGGGTTGTGACAGGTCAGATGAAATTATTTTATTCTGATATGTCTACATCCTGCATCGTATCTGTTTTAATTGATCTGGATGCTACACATTCCTTTATCACTCGAAGAGTGATTCCTGACTACAACATGACTACAAGTCATAGAGCAGATAGTCTGTTGTTAGAAACTCCTTTGAAGGGATCTACTGTGTTGCGGGAGGTGTGTTCTCCCTGCATCCTTTTCTTTTCTGAATATCACATTCTAGTGGATCTTATACCACTTGAGATGTACGGGTTTGATATAATCCTTGGGATGGATACCTTGGAAAGGTATAAGGTTGTCTTGGATTATGAGTCCAAGCAGGCTGTGTTCACAGATGAAAGTGACACATGGAACTTTCAAGGAAATAGAAAGATTCTTCCAACCTGCCTTCAGTCAGCTATGGTAGCTGAGAAGCTGATGAGGCAAGGATGTTATGCATTCTTGGTCCATGTGGTAGATACCACCATGGAGAGTTCTAATCCTGTTGAAGTTCCTGTAGTCAGGGAATTTGAAGATGTATTTCCTGAAGAACTTCTCGGTGTACCTCCGCCTCGAGAGACTGATTTTGAGATTAATCTAATCCCGGACATGCAACCTATAGCACAAACATCGTATAGGATGGTGCCTGTTGAGATGGCAGAACTCAAGAAACAACCGTAAGAATTTCTTGAGAAGGGTTTCATCCGACCAAGCACTTCACCTTGGGTGCTCCAGTCCTCTTTGTTAAGAAAAAGGATGGGTCAATGCGGTTGTGCATTGATTACAGACAATTAAATAAAGTAACAATAAAGAATAAGTATCCTTTGTCAAGGATTGATGATTTGTTTGACCAGTTGAGTGGGGCAATAGTCTTCTCAAAGATAGATCTGAGGTCGGGATATTATCAGCTGCGTATTAAGGAGGGTGACATACCTAAGTCTGCATTTAGGACAAGGTATGGTCACTATGAGTTCACAGTTATGTCGTTTGGACTAACTAATGAACCAGCTGCATTTATGGAACTCATGAATAGAATCTTTCGACCTTTTCTTGATCAGTGTGTTGTTGTCTTCATAGATGACATCCTGATCTATAGTAGAGATGCTCAGCAGCATGAACAAAATCATCGTTAGGCTCTAACTTTGCTAAGAGAGCATAAGTTATATGCTAAGTTTAGCAAGTGTGAGTTTTGGATACCAGAAGTTTCTTTTCTTAGACACGTAATATCCGCTTTAGGTATACGTGTTGACCCTAAAAAGGTAGAATTTGTCTTGCAATGGGAACAACCTAAGACACCGACGGAGATCCGCAGTTTTCTAGGGTTGGTAGGCTATTACAAAAGGTTCATTAAGAACTTCAGTTCTATAGCTTTACCCTTAACTAAGTTGACCAAGAAGGATGTTCCTTTTGCCTGGAATGACAAGTGTCAACAATCATTCCAATTGTTGAAGGAGAGGTTGACAAGTGCACCAGTGCTTGTGCTACCTGAACAAGGGAAAGGGTATATAGTTTTCTGTGATGCTTCTAAGAATGGACTAGGATGTGTGTTAATGTAGGATAAACAAGTGATTTCTTTTGCTTCCCGACAGCTTAAGAAACACGAGGAGAATTATTCGACGCACGATCTAGAACTAGCTGCAGTAGTCCATGCCTTGAAGATATGGAGACATTATCTCCATGGAGAGACATTCCATATTTTCACAGACCATAAGAACCTGAAATACATCTTTTCCCAGCATGAGCTTAACATGAGGCAACGCCGCTGGATGGAGCTAATCAAGGACTATGATTGTACAATTGATTATCATCCAGGGAAGGCCAATGTGGTTGCTAATGCTTTGAGTAGGAAATCAGCAACACCAGCCCTAGATAGAGCATAGATGAATTATTTGGTGTGCACTAGGAGGGATATGCTTATCTCTTTAAGGAAAGATAATGTACAGCTTAAGGTATTGTTGTTATCTGGGTTGTTAGCTGAGATGCACATAAAACCTACTCTGAGACACTAGATTAAGGAGGCACAGCAAGCTGATGTTGTAGTTCAACAGATTAGATCAGAGTATGGTAGTGAGAAACGAGAAGGTTTCTGTGATTCAGATGATCAAGTAGCCTGTTATCATAGTAGAATGATAGTGTCTGATGTGGATAACTTAAGGAAGTTAGTCCTGGAAGAAGCTCATTCTTTAATGTAGGCTATGCATCCAGGAAGAACCAAGATGTATCATAACTTGAAAGATATGTATTGGTGGCCTGGATTGAAGAAGGATGTTGCTGAGTTTGTTATGAGGTGTCTTTTATGTCAGTAAGTTAAAGCTGAACACCAGAAGCCAGTAGGAATAATGCAGCCTTTAACCATACCATAGTGGAAGTGGGATCATGTAACCATGGACTTTGTGGTTGGTCTACCCAGAACAGCCAAAGGTCATGATCCCATCTGGGTAATAGTTGATAGGTTGACAAAGACATCACATTTCTTACCTGTCAAAACAACCTATTATGCTGAAAAGTTGGTATAGTTATATGTAGATGAGATAGTGCGGCTGCATGGGATCCCAGTTACCATTGTTTCTGACAGAGGTCCCCAATTTACGAGTCATTTTTGGGAGCGACTTCATAAAGATTTAGGCGCACAGTTAAGGTTTAGTACAGCCTTTCATCCTCAGACAGATGGACAATCAGAAAGGACTATACAAACTTTGTAGGACTTGCTCAGGGCATGTGTTCTCCAGTTTACAGGAAGTTGGGATCTACATCTAAGTTTGATAGAGTTTGCCTACAACAATAGCTATCAACACAGCATTGACATGGCACCTTATGAAGCTTTGTATGGTAGATGTTGTAGATCTCCCCTATGTTGGTATGAAACTGGTGAATATCAACTTTTGGGTCCTGATCTGCTGCAGCAGACCACCGAGAAGATTAAAATAATACAACAATAGTTGAAGACTGCACAGGATAGGTAGAAATCTTACGCTGATAAGATTCGTAGACCTTTAGAATTCCAGGTTGGAGACCGAGTGTACCTCAAGGTCTCGCCCTGGAAAGGGGTTCTTAGATTTGGAAGGAAAGGAAAGTTAGCTCCTAGATTTATGGGGCCTTATCCAATCATTGAACGGGTTGGAAAGGTAGCTTATAAGCTGAAGCTACCATTTGAGCTGCAAAAGTTACACCCAGTGTTCCACATTTGCATGCTAAGGAAATGTCACCTTGATACAGAATCAGTTCTACAACCTATGGAAGTAGAATTAAACGATGATATATCTTATGTTGAAGGACCTATGTTGATTCTCGATAGAAGAATCAAGAAGCTGAAGAAGAAAGACATTAGTCTTGTAAAAGTCCTCTGGAATCATCATGGCATTTAAGAAGCTACATGGAAACTAGAGGAAGAAATGAGGAGGAAATACCCTACTCTTTTCTCTTAATGTTTTGTTGATTTCGGGGACGAAATCCTTGTAAGGGGTGGATAATTTGTAACATCCCTGACCTGGGTTATGTTTTAACCCTAGGTGTTTTGCTTAAATAAAGTTGATTAGATGCTTGCTCTTATCTTTTGAAAAGTAATTAAGGCTCTTGAGGAACTTATAATTCTATTTCAGTCCTTTTTGAATAATGTTGAAACATTGTTTTGTTAATATTGAACTAAAGTACAAATTACCCAAGTTGAGGGGTTAACTTGCAAATTTCACTTGATAAAGTGTTCCTATGATGTTGAGACATCATAAGAATGAATATGATGTATGGTTTCCACAAGCTTGGGCATCAAGATAAAGCTTGTAGAGCAATCCTTGTGCATTAAAACCTAGTTTTGGTGTAATGTGTAATTTACCCAAAATCTAGGGTTCAATATGCAAAATACCATCTCTTGAGGGTCCCACATGTTTCTTGGCGTCAAGTAGAGCAAATAAAATGAGAGGGGCGCCTCATTTGAATGATCTTGGAGGAGAGAGAATCTTGATATTAAAATAATCAAGATTTAAGCATAAATGGCTCTTTAATATAATTAATGCAAAAAGAAATAAATTAATTGAGGAGCCCTTCAACCAAAAGTTGAAGGATTTGTTTGAAATAGTTTGGACGAGCTTGTGCCATGCTTGGGCACAAGAAGATCTTGGTTGAGTGGAAGCCACTCACATTAATATATATAAAGCAAAATCCACTAAAAGGATGGATATTAATACAAAACTCTTTAAGGTGCTTAATTCCTTTTCCATTTATCCTTGGATAATAGAGAGGTTTTGCAAGGTTATGGAGATGGCTTCGTGGCCAAGGAATGGAGGAGGCTTTGGTGGAAATTAGTTGTAATTAAAAGAAAAACAATTCTTTTTCTCTTTCCTTGAAAACCCATATACATATACTTTATGTATATCTTTTTCCAACATACTCAAGGATCGTTCCTTAGTTTCTTTTCTCATCACTTGCTTTGGCTGACCAAGGAAAAGCACAGGAGCAGAGGAAGGACGACCATAACCAGTTTGGTAAGATTTGATCATCTTCTACCTCGGATTCATGGTGGAAACCCTAAAGCAATGGTTAATTATTGGTTTTCTTTACCCGATTTCCAATTCTAGCCATCTTGTTCATCCAAAAGTTCAAGAACGGACCTTGGACAGTTGCTGGAACTCCATCCCCCATTAGAGCCGTGGAGCTTGGAGCTTGGGATCAGTTCTAGAGGCGGGTTTTATAACTCAAACCCTTAACCATTGCTATTGCACTCTTTTCTATAATAATTGTTGGTTACTTTTCTTCTTTGATACTATTTTGAGTTCTTGCTAAAACTCCCATAAAGAACGGTTGTTGTTCTTGGTTGAACAGAGGAAGACGAAGATGACATCATCATAGATGCTTATCCAAAAGTTACTTTATCAAACGGTCTCCAATCTTAGTTCAAACAGTTTCCCAAACCGTTTGGGAGTAAACGGTTTCAAACCGTTTGGAATGAAATAGTTTCACCCAAACCGCATGGAGGGAAACGGTCCCAAGACCGTTTGGTGGAGTTGACCAAGCATTGACCATTTGGAGACCTATTGAAAATAATGTAGGTTAATGACCCATCAATTATTATTGATTAACTCTAATTGGTTCACTAGTTGAAGGTCAATCAATCACCTAAACCCTAATCGGGTTAAGTGCTGATTTCATAAGTGATTAAGTTTGAAACTTGGGTTGATTGACCCAAACGGTTTCAAAACCATTTGGGGATCACCCAAACGGTCTCAAGACCGTTTGGTGATCACCCAAGATCGTTTTTAGGTATAGGGTTAGGTATGGTTGAGCAATTGAAGGTCCAAAGATATTAAGTTGAAGTATAATTAATTGCTGATTTCGTGACCAATCCTAGGACCCAAACCTTAATTTACTGATATGGTTAATGATGATGTGATGAGAAAATGGTCTCAAGACCGTTTGGAGGTCATCCAAATGATCCCAAGACCGTTTGGTGATCACCCAAGACCGTTTGGAGGTCTAGGGTTGACTATGGTTAGGTGTTTGAAGATCTAAAGGTACTAAGTTGAAGTGCAATCAAATGCTGATTTGGTGATCAATCCAACGAACCAAACCTCAATTGGTTGACTTCGATTTTGATGTTGACATGGGCAAATGATCTCAAGACCGTTTGGGGTTAGGTCATGTCCAATTCAGATGATGGTTTAATGGTTTCAAAGTTACTAGTCTCACATTAATTAATGTTGAAGGATCAACGTTTCCAAACCCTAATCCATTTGATTCAAACCCTAATTAATGATCAATTGAGGGTCAATTGAGGGACGAATCAGTTGAAGGTTGACCTAATTAACTCAATTGATGTGTGGTGATGGGTCCAATTGATGAGTAGTTCCATAGACTCAATGGTTGAAGGAATCAACGATGGAAACCCTAAATCGATTTCACTAGTTGAGACCAACTTTGGTCCTTGCGGTTTTGAGGAGGTTTGGACCAAACGGTCTCAAGACCGTTTGGGACCAAACGGTCTCAAGACCATTTGGGACCAAACGATCCCAAACCGTTTGAGTTCATGCGTTTTCAAATGTTACTTTAGCAAACGGTCTCAAAAGTCAACTTTGGCAAACGGTCTTCACCACCTACTTTACTAAACGGTTTCAACCCCCACTTTAGCAAATAGTATCAGTGGTTTGTGCAAGACCGTTTGGAGGTTTAAACGGTCTTAGACCATTTGGAGGCTTTTTGTGCAAGATCGTTTGGTGTCTATATGGCCAAGACCGTTTGGTGGATAATCAACCAAAACTGCATGCGTACTTAAAGTGGTTAAAGGACAAAGTGATTAGTTGATTAATACATGATGTAATCAAAGATGATTATAGTAATTACATCTTAATGAGATAGGGTGATTAGTACCCTTTGAATAGTTAATCTTTAATAAACATGGTGATAATGACATAAACCATGATGTCAATCCTTCTTCAAGATTGAGTTGACTTAGCCTTATCAAGGCTGAAGTAAATATCAACCTATAGAGGATGAGAGAGAGAAAAAAGACTTCTTCCATGAATGATAATCAAGTAGTGGACTTCCAATATGAATGAATGTCTAAGTAGGGTATGATCCTTTATAGTGAGATCATGAAACCCTAATTATGAAGGATAATGAATCATAACCCTAATTGAGGGCATTGATAGGTGATACATGATGATGGTATGATCTTAATTTATAATATTGACATGAGAAACCTTAATTCAAGATACTTTTATGCTCACTCTTACTTGGGGTGAATAGTAAACCCTAATCTAGGGTGATGTGATGTGAATAGTAAATCCTAATTATGGGATGTTAATGATAAACCCTAATCAAGGGTGATGTGATGTGAATAGTAAACCCTAATTCCAAATGAAGTAAATGGAATTGTGAAACCCTAATTCTGGGTTATACCTTATAGCATGAAGCTCTAAGGTTGATAATGAAATGATAAGTCATTAATACTAATTGAGCTAAAGGGTTGATTAACCCTAATTGAATTGAAAAAGGAAACCCTAACCCTAGTAAGGGCATAGTGGGGCAACCCTTGAAATAGTGATGTTATCATTATTTTGCATTATGCTGATATGAAATTGATGTATCTATTATCATCTGTACTAATCATGCAGGCTTTATGAGATATTGAACATATCCATGTATGAGCTATGATGTTTTGTTTATTGAAAGTGCTTTATGAGCTTTGTAAGCAATGATATGCTATGTTGCCTAGTAAAAGGTAACAAAAGAGATTGATAGGTTGTAAGAGCCATATGAAATACCTGCACTGCAATTATCATGTTTACACTGTTAGATGTCCTAATGGAAATAAGTTACATGTTAAAGCGGTAGCAAGTGTTTTGATGATCTAAGGGTTGAACACCCATATTCATGAATCATGATGATGAGATGATAAGGGATTGAGATCCTAATGTTAATAAAGTTGTGAAATGAACTTGATAAAATAGTACTTTTTCTTTATAGCATTTGTTCTAATGGTTTATGTTTGAAAACATGTCTGATGCTAAAAGAATGCTATAATGTACTTAAATAATTAAGTGAAATGATATCATGTTGAGCCCTGACCATAGATCCATCATCGTCAACAGTTAGGTGATGGTGAAACAGGTTTTCCTAAGGGAATTCCTGGAGAGCAAACTTTTGAGTATGTGGGGGTAATGGGCACGAATATCCTTATGCCCTAATAGAGGAATTGAAGTGAGATAAACATTAAATCTCTCAATCCTTCATTATATCTATATGTCGGGAAGATGTATCACTAATCTCCCAATGATGATGTTAATGTCAAATCGATGCGATATAAACATGAAATCCCTCGATTGCGAAGAGAGTACAGCATGCCACTATAACTCTAATAGCAAAGTTTCCCATTTACCCTGGAAAGCTATTATGGCAGAGACACGAGATGTCCTGCATGTTGTTCCTCACACTGAATGAGGAGGATGAGGTCATAGGAATCTGACTCTTCTGATGACCTATGTATGGTACTGATTTTGATTTTGCAATGGTCGGTTGGAGTATGAGCGGTATACCTCATCTCCTTAGGGCATAAGTATGTTTGTAAAATGTAATCAGCCGTGTAGCATATTTTCTTAGGTTGAACTACGAGAAATGAATGACTTGCTGCTAATCAATTAGTATACATGTTCTTCATATTCCTTATCAAATGAATGACTTGCTGCTAATCAAGTTATAATTGAAATGATTGCATAGAGAATACTGCTCTGCATATTTTATTCAATGATTTATCTGTTGTTAAATACCTATAATTCTACTGCTCATTGTTATTCTATTATCTGCAATAACAATGCTTCTGGCGGAGAGTTATGTCTCTCGCTGGGACAATTTTCAATTGTCTCACCCCCGTGGGATTCAACTTTTTAGGTAGACACCGAGGAAGAAGAAACCTTTCAGTGGGTGAGCAGCAGCAACAACAACAAGGACAGCAGTGATCCTTAGGTGGGGAGACACTGTCTGTTAGGTTCTGTATATATAGAGTCTTATGTGTCATCTTTGTACTCTCAGGTCCTAGGAGTCAGTAGATGGTTTGATATATATCTGAGATCTTTGACTTGATTCCTCGAGATTTTTGTATATTGCTTTATACAGTTTAACAGGACAGTTAATGTTTATGACTCTCGAGATGTGATGATACAGAGATGTACTATTGAATCAGCTTGTAATTAACTTACCTTATTTCTTTATGAAAGAGTCTTATAGTTTGTGGATCTCAGTGCAAAAAGTTTTAATTTTTAGTGATTTTCAGTAATTCCGCTGCTATTAATTCGCTTCTGCATTAGTTAATCTTGTTTTCACGAGACGGTCGTCACAATATTAGTCGCTAACTGTCCCAACTCCCTGAGTTTGACATTTGGGCCTCTTTGAGTCCCTTTATGTTACAACCCCGCCTCTAGGTAACCCCCAATTAAGGGAGACCGAAATGTCAGAGTCGTTAACTGATAACCCAGATCAAAGGTTCGACAAATAATCATTAACAATTATTAAATTCTACCAACTATACTGAAATATGGTAAAAATAAAAACTTTTGCATACCTTTTAAAACTGGGATTTCAAAACTTCTATCCACACAGATACTAATCTATCTAATCCTCCTTTGCACTTTAATTCTCATTTAGTACCACATATGCCACTTTACTGTTTGTTCTTTTCATTGTACCTAAAACGTCGACAAACAAAACGTCGGTCAGCCGAAGCTGGTATGTGGGGGATACAATAATCATGCAAATATGTTAATAACATAATCATTCAATTAATCATTTAACAACCAAGATTACGTTTTAAGCCATACTACTCAATCCTTACTTATCCCCTAACTCTGTGCTATCCCTTGTATGCTACCTCTCTTTAGGTAGCTTCTTACTCCCATGGACCTACCTTACAGGTAGCCAATACTTAGGGTAATAGAGTCGCATGGCACTACCCGCAGGTAGCCCAATATCTGACTCATGATGACTTGATGGTCCTACCCCATTGGTAGCCATTTACTAAGTCCTCTAATGACCTGATGGACCTACTCCATTGGTATCCATTTACTAGGTCAATTATTAAACCACAGAGGGGACCATGATATGAGCTAGTAGGTACATATCTTATGTGATAGTCATAGCGACATTATAGTTTGCATGAATTAAAATCATCCAACAATTAATTCATGACATCGATGAAAACTTCGGTAAATCTCGGAAAACTAACTCAAGATATTCATAAGTGTAACCACATACCTTATGCCATCGCAAAACCATGCAGATCTAACATGTACTTTAAGAGTGTACCCAAACATCCAGGCAACCAACCATATAATCAACAGTGTCTAAAACATGTATACTACATATGTGTCACCATGTATTCGCATTACATTACTCAGATATAGTTGAGATCCTAAATTGGGATTTAGGGTTATCTCTTGTATGGACTAAGGATTAGGGTTAATAAACCAAATTCCATCATATTATGGTTTCTAATATTTAGGCATATTAGATGAAACCCTAATTGTCAATTTAAGCACATTAGATCGCATTACTAATCATAGTAGATGTACACGTTGGTTTCAAAACCCTAAATCCATATGTACGAGATTATTAATCATCATTATCAAAGATTATTCATTTTACATGTCTAGATCATGTATTAGCTTAACATTAACGAACATATTTAACTAAGCATCAGATTAAGGCAAATCTAAGTTTTCTTTACATCAAACACATCTAAACATGTATTGCACATACTCTTATAACAGAAATCATATTCAGGTTCTAATAATATTTTATTTCTATTCCTCTCATTTTTCTGAGCAAGTTTCATATACAACTTGTCTACATCCGATCATCCTAGCATTTTCTATAATTTTCACAAGATATATTATTAATCAGCCAATAGGGAAGCACCAAGTCAGCAGCTATTACCTTTTATAAATCGATTGAGAGAAAGAACCAAAAGACGTATGTGCCATAATGCATCACGCATATACGGAGGGCCATCTTGGTCATTTGGCTGTGTCTCTCTTCACCTCGCGTCGGCCTCTTCCTGCCCTACGCGGCTGGGCGATCCCACCTCCGCTGATGTTGCGGCAAGGTCAATTTCGGCGCCCTCACCTCCTTCTCAATCTCCTGGCGTCTGCTGCTATGCTTCTTCCCACGTCGCTGCCACCCCAAAGCTTCCTTCCTCCTTGCGGGATGCCCTCCTCAGTGGTTTCCGTAGGCGCTGCAACCAGTGCCGCCTGCTGGTGGTGTCGCCCTGTAGAGAAGGCCAAGACCACCTCTCGTCAGCCTACTCCGACGGGGTTCAGCTACACCCTAACCACCCTCGTGGTTTGTTTCTTCTCTCACGTCGTGTAGGGCGATCCCTTGCCGGTGTTCTTGTTCTGCACACGTCCATAGAACACAGCTCTGTCCAACTTGCCGGAGGTTCCCTGGCGGCGTCCTCCTACCCTCGTCGGAGCTGGCTGCAACCTAGGTTTGGTCACAGGTGGTCAGACAAGATGAGGGGCTAGGTTCCTTTTCTATGTGCCCATGACACCATCACTTTCACCCAAGCAGGTACCATGGGGAGTCGGGGAGCGGCACATTACTTTTCTATCGACGTTGGTTCCCTGGGGGATGGGGGAGAGATGGAGGGAATAGGTTGGAGTTCCCTACTTATATACACATGTATGTAGTCTGTATTACTTAGGGTTTGGAAGTCCCTATTGTCCTGGTTTCCTATTAGTATTACCAATGTCAAATAAAGAAAGGATGGATCACGTTTCCATCATCCTTCCTTATAAAGTCACCTCTCTTTTTCTTTTAAAATTTGGGTTTTAATCCATTGGCCACTAAAAGATTACAAAAGTCTTTCTCTTTATTAATACCAAAAGTCATTATTAAGATATCACATTATCCTCTTACTTTGTATTATTTGTATTTTCTCTTTCTTCTTATTCATTGGGACTCTTGGAACCCAAAGAAACTCTATTATTACGAAATCCTTTTTATTGGATATTCATTATCCTTCTAGATGCATCTAAATGCATTATTTCTCATTATCATGTTTATTTTTTATTAAAATAACTCTTTTTGAGGTTTTTCTCTTTATTTCTCTTTTATTTTCGTCATTGGCATTCCTTTTAATATTAGCAACCTCATGGATATGAAATTTCACCAAGAAATCTCATTTATGCCGCTTTCCACTCATTTTCCACATTTTATCATTATTTTCAAGTTCTTTCTTAATAAAGGAATACTTAATTAATCTTTTCTTTTCTTATTGCCTTTTATTTGCAACTTTGGACTCCTTGGAACCCAAGGAAACCAATAGGCATGAAATCCCTCTTTGGATTTGCCTTCTAGAGGTTTCCACATTATTCTTTTCTCAAATATTCAATTATTCATTTACTAATTGAATTTTCTTGTTATTTGGGCCCAATAGCCAATAAAGCCCACAACACAATCATCAAGGCTATTGTAAACAAAATCCATTTATTCAAACCAAATTATATCATTATTTGTTCAAATATCTTTAATATGAGAAATTACATTTCTCACCAAATGAACCCAAAAATTGGGGTCGTAACATCCTTCCCCTCTTATAGGAATTTTGTCCTCAAAATTCTATCAAGCAAACAAACAATTCAGAATAAGACTTCCATGTCCATCATTGGCCCCTATGTGTCTTTACCGTACTCATGTCGCTTCCAAAGAACCTTTATCAGCACATATTCTTTTCTCTGAGTTCTCTCATCTTGGCGTCTATAAACTTCACAGGTGACTCAGGCCATTTCAGCCTCCCTTGGGGCTCACTAGGTTCATTGCTCAGCACCTGGTCGGGGTACCACACATAGTTCTCTAAATTGGACACATGGAACCCATCACACATTACTTTATCCCGAGGGGTAAGATCAAACTTAACCTTCTCCACCAACCCATGTCAAAAGATCCCATGCATCGGGGACTCAGCTCTCTTAGCTATAACTTAGAGGGGTCGGATTTTCACATATTCTCCCACAGTGAACTTGTATGTCAGTCTACTTTGCATCTTCTCACGACTCTCATCGTCTCTAGGCTCCTTTCAGCCCTTGTACGATCAAAGTGACTTCATCTACACGCATGATGGCCCATTTCAAACCATCACATGGTCCTTTCACCAACATCACCTTACTGAAGTGGTGACCGACACAACCTCCCTTACAGAGCTTCTTTAAATCCCAATACTAGCCATGGTGGTCATCATCACATTTTCCCTAGGACAAGAATTGTCTCTAGCCATCACCCTGAACAAGCACATATGCTCTCATCAGACCCTTTAGTCTGAATCATACTAACCATTAGTTAGGGGTGATAAACTATACCAACATCGAGTTCTTCATGTGCCTACTTCCACCTTTTGGAAGGGATCCTTTAGGTCAAACTCAAGAACCTTTGAACTCGCTTCATGGTGTAGTTGAACCATCTCTCTCATGGGTAGTTCAACCATATCTGTCCCATGACAGAACTCTTTCTTTCTCATGTCATCTAGGTAAGGTAATCCACCATAACCCATATTGCATCTTGACCTTTCTTGGTCAAGGGGAGACTTATCACAACATCCATAGTGATGAACTCCCATTCCCTCTTGGGAACTCTTTATCCTCTATATCATTGCACTGGGTTACCGATGTTCATCCTTCACCTTTTGTCATGTGTGGCAACATATCACCTGCAGCCTCATCTCCAGCATCCAAAGTACTACTACTACTCATTATCTCAGTAATATCATGGTGTAAGGTGATCTCAACATCATTATTTATTGTATGTCATGATTCCTTAAGATAGATTCCTCGGAAACCCTAAACCACTCTCATCAGGGTTTCATCACCTTCCTATCCAAAGCATGCATTGGAGGTTCTACCACCATCCTTTCACTGCATCCAGGCCTAGACTGGCCAACCAAACAACCATTAACTTGTTCCACAAATCTCATTGCATATGAGTATTAGCTAAACTTATCTCCTTTCCAAACTTAGGGTTAGCCAAACAACCTCTTCTAGCTTCTAGCCAAACTAGGCATGTATATCTCCACCAAAGCATCCATTACCACTTCACATACTTTGGTATTAGGTAATATTGAAGATATACACTTCCATGTATTCCACTTATCATCTCATCTCAAACTCTGAGTCTATCTTCATCAGATGACTCTGAGATCATCCTCTTAATTATCCAACTCGACCTTATATCTCTTAAAAATTCCACATAGCTCATGATAAAACATCCTCCCAAGATGATTTCCTTAATACTCTTAGTATTTATAAACCATCCATGCATCATTCGCTCCACAAGGGTATGTTATCATCTCTATCCTCATACCCCGTAGCAACATTCCAACTCACATCATCTTTACACTTGGTGTATGGTATGCGTACAGTCCTATCTCTCACTCCCATAACAAGAGGAAATAAGCATTTGGCTGCAGTCCAAATACAGAGTTCTTCCTGTTCCAAGAGTAGAGATGGTACATCCCACCATGTCGGTACACCTTTAAATCTAAGTTGAAATGTGCCACATATGTCTCAACATCACATTCATCTTGATATCAAAGTTACTTCCATGGAAAACTAGTCTCGGACCTATTTGGTCCAATCACAATCCTTGGTTGTCTCCTCTAGGTCTATAGGGTGCCGACACTTTTGGGTTCATCCCTCTTCCCTTATGCATCCAGAGAGTGCCTTACTCATCTGCCCTTTGGGTCCCATGAGTTCATGAAGGTGATCAATCTCCTAACCCATGGCCCTCAGACAATGATAGTTGTTACCTCCCGACCCTATGGTCATGTGCAACTAGGGAATTAGGCAACTCCCACTTCCATCAGTCTTATCCCTACCTGACCCTTAGATAGACTTAGGATTCCATCATAGTACATGTCCAACTTAGAACCTTACCCAAGCCTTCATCATCTCTCTTTCTGCATTCATGGGCTGACTTTTATCCATTCATAGGGATCATGGCAACCTACCTACCCTGGTCAAGCCCCATACCAGTTACCTCCATGGTAACACATCCACATGCACTTAGAGATGGTTATCTATGGGTCTATAGGTTCATCCTCATACCATGTACTTTTCACTTAGCCTCTCAAGATCCTAGGAGACCTTTAGGTTACCTCAAAAATGGGTGTACTCCCTTAAAAAGGGTCCCTCTCCCAGAATGGGAGGAAACTATCTCTAGACAACACGGTCACAACCGCCCTTAGGTCTAGGGTTTACATCCATATGCTTAACCCTAGTAAGCAATTAAGGCACAAGCAAACCACTAAACCAGGCTAGGTCATCTGGGTTCTCATTCCTCAACATTAGACCAACTTAGTTGTGAGGGGTTCATCAAACATACCCTTAACTTAAGGGGTTTCTTTTACCTCTACTCATGAGGAGTACCATGCTCGAAACTATAGAGACTCAAATCTCATCATGAGCATCGGATACACTGCTTCCCCTCTTAGGCCTAGGAACCCTAGGTCTACCTTTGGGTGTCCAACTGCATGCTCAATCTTTTAACCACAAATCAAGCATGTCCAAGGTATGTCATGCATTTTCCATGATCCTTTTATTTGCAACACTTCAGAGTTGAGTCCTCTTCCAGGACAACCAACTAGGTATAAAGCCTCACAACTGGTTACTTACACTTCCTCAGGGTCTAAAGCACTCTTTATCTCCTCCAGTAGGTAATCACTTATACCATAGGTACCAGAAGCATCATCCTCCCTCTAAGGTTTGGTTCCTCTAAAGGAAACCAAGATATCATCAGTCTTCAGGGATCAAACATTAGGCAACCACTATCATCCACTTAGGTCGCATCATCCTCAACTACCCACTATTCCTCATATCTCAGAAGCTAAGCTTCCAACCTTCTTTCTTGGTTCCTTCTTTCTATCTCTAAAGCTTACTCCACATCCAGTCATACTACTAGAGGTCCTCTCTCCATGAAGTATCAAGCTTACAGGCATACCTATATGCGGGTGAAGCCTATGCTCAAACTTATGTTTGTTCATGA
The DNA here is from genome assembly GCA_963693085.1 of Alisma plantago-aquatica. Classification (NCBI taxonomy): domain Eukaryota; kingdom Viridiplantae; phylum Streptophyta; class Magnoliopsida; order Alismatales; family Alismataceae; genus Alisma; species Alisma plantago-aquatica. The sequence continues at coordinate 490,271,741 of OY856412.1, read as the reverse complement.
TTATCCATAACCCCTTAGGCTTATCACATAAGCTATTTATCGTGTCCTTCTGGTCTGGGTTTTAACTTGCTGCTCGTACTACTGATGTACTCTGGGTGCAAGCTATATCCTACTTGCAACAGCTCATAAGGTTTCTATTGGTTCTTCTCTAACCTCAATCATGAAGGAGCTATCCTTCCCTCTAACATGCACGACCCTCTCCAGGGTTGGGTCGCCAAAGGTACTAGGTCATCTAACCTCTTATGGCATCCCAAATGCATGTCCAACCAAACACTCAGTCAACCATGACATCTAACTTATCATGTCATATATCTCTCAAACCTTCACTTAGGGTTAAGGTTAACATCATCCTCGGAGGATATGCCAGGTCTCTACTTGCAATGGAGATCTCTATCTCCAAGTCTAACATTCTCTACTCATCCTCCTGCCAAGGAGGTCTATCCTCAGGTCTCTCCTGAGGGCAATGACAATTCATGTCATATGACCTAAGCATGTATCTATTCCTTTACGCTTACTCTATTAAGCTTATGTCCATGACATCTTATTTACATGCTTTTTATTAATTTTGTGGAGGATTCCTTAGACCTTATTAACCTTACCCATACCTCAAGAAGGTGACGAGAAGAGAGAAACCCTAATCCTTAATGTCCTTAATAGAATTGGAGTTGAGAAGGGATGAACAAGATGAGAGAGTCCTAAAGGTATCTTATTTCGAGTCATATCCTAAGACATCGGCCAGACAGTCACACAATCTGGAAGTCCTCGTATTCCGACTAGCGGTATTGCCATCCCCTGGACGTGATCCTTTTCTAGACACCTCAATCTTTCAAACAATCCTCTAATAACTCCCTTGGGTTCTACAGAATTTGTAAAATTTAATAATTATTAAAGATTAATTGAGGAACCTATGCTCTGATACCAAATGTTACAACCCCGCCTCTCGGTAACCCCCAATTAAGGGAGACCGAAAGGTCAGAGCCGTTAACCAATAACCCAGATCAAAGGTTCGACAAATAATCATTAACAATTATTAAATTCTACCAACTATACTGAAATATGGTAAAAATAAAAACTTGTGCATACCTTTTAAAACTGGGATTTCAAAACTTCTATCCACACAGATACTAATCTATCTAATCCTCCTTTACACTTTAATTCTCATTTAGTACCAAATATACCACTTTATTGTTTGTTCTTTTCATTGTACCTAAAACACCGACAAACAAAATGTCGGTCAGCCGAAGCTGGTATGTGGGGGATACAATAATCATGCAAATATGTTAACAACATAATCATTCAATTAATCATTTAACAAACAAGATTACATTTTAAGCCATACTACTCAATCCTTACCTATCCCCTAACTTTGTGCTATCCCTTGTATGCTATCTCTCTTTAGGTAGCTTCTTACCCCCATGGACCTACCTTACAGGTAGCCAATACTTAGGGTAATAGAGTCGCATGGCACTACCCACAGGTAGCCCAATATCTAACTCATGATGACTTGATGGTCCTACCCCATTGGTAGCCATTTACTAAGTCCTCTAATGACCTGATGGACCTACTCCATTGGTAGCCATTTACTAGGTCAATTATTAAGCCACAGAGGGGACCAGGATCTGATCTAGTAGGCACATATCTTATGTGATAGTTATAGACACATTATAGTTTGCATGAATTAAAATCATCCAACAATTAATTCATGACATCGATGAAAACTTCGGTAAATCTCGGAAAACTAACTCAAGATATTCATAAGTGTAACCACATACCTTATGCCATCGCAAAACCATGCAGATCTAACATGTACTTTAAGAGTGTATCCAAACATCCAGGCAACCAAGCATATAATCAACAGTATCTGAAACATGCATACTACATATGTGTCACCATGTATTCACATTACATTACTCAGATCTAGATGATATCCTAAACTAGGATTTAGGGTTATCTCTTGTTTGGACTAAGGATTAGGTTTAATAAACCAAATTTCATCATATTATGATTTCTAAGATTTATGCATATTAGATGAAACCCTAATTGTCAATTTAAGCACATTAGATCGCATTACTAATCATAGTAGATGTCCACGTTGGTTTCAAAACCCTAAATCCATATGTACGAGATTATTAATCATCATTATCAAATATTATTCATTTTACATGTCTAGATTAGGTATTAGCTTAACATTAACGAACATATTTAACTAAGCATCGGATTAAGGCAAATCTAAGTTTTTTTTACATTAAACACATCTAAACATGTATTGCACATACTTTTAGAACATGAAGCATATTCAGGTTCTAATATTATTTTATTTCTATTCCTCTCATTTTTCTGAGCAAGTTTCATATATAACTTGTCTACATCCGATCATCCTAGCATTTTCTATAATTTTCGCAAGATATATTATTAATCAGCCAATAGGGAAGTGCCAAGTCAGCAGCTATTACCTTTTATAAATCAATTGAGAGAAAGAACCAAAAGACTGATGTGCCATCATGTTGTTGGCTAAATTGGACATTTGTATAATCCCTTTGTTTTGATGATGACAAACATTTCATTCTTGTCGATCTAACGTGCTACTTGAATGTTGCAGGAATAAGGTGGATGACAAATATTATGTAAGATCTATATGCTAGATTGCTTTAATTTCATGAATGTAATCAATTGTAAAACTTGTACAAATATATAATGTAAAAGTACTTAGACATCATGTAAATCAAGTGTTAGATCTTCCCTATCCAATCACTACACTTAGATAGGTCATCCCCTTCAATAGTGTCACATATGCACACTCATACATACACTTAGCACTTTATTTGAAACATTGAAACAGGGTCAATCTCGGTCGACAAAATCCTTGACCGAGACACTCTCGGTCGACAAACTCCTCGACCGAGAAAGACCCAAGTAGTCGTTAGACACAGCAAATAAGGTAGTTGGCAGTTGAAGATGAACGTTGCATACACTTGCTCCAGACAGTCTTTTGGTCGACAAACCCTCGACCAAGTAGGACTCTCGGTCGACAATTCTTCGACCGAGATGTGTTCTTTCTGCAACTTTCAGAATTAATTAACTAGTTGTTGCTAAAGCAACTAAAGTGTACCTAACGGCTAGTTAAGCACTTAGAACCCCCTAGAAAGTGTCTAGAATGTCCTTAAGCACTTGTAGGTCATTCCTATAAATAGGACATGCCTTAGGACACCTAAACTCACTAATCTACACTTGTGATATACTTGAGTTTACACTTGCATTGTCAATCTGTTTTGAGAAATTGAGCAACACTTGCATTGGCTATTCTTTTCCTTGCTCCAATTTCGTGTCCTATAGGCTAGCATCTCCTATCCACATCACTTACACTTCTATATACATTGGTTAGAAGATCAAAACGCTTGATATAGGAAATCAAGCCTTGAGATGCAAAGTGGTATTGTAATTTCTATTTTTCCTTCTTGTTCCTTTTATCTCTTGTATTCGCCTTGCTACTCCTAGGGTTGGAGGTTGCGGATTGGAGAAGGTTCTTCTTGGTGGAGAAGGTGGACTTCAGACTACTTCAAGAAGGTCGTTGCAACGGGAATCTACTTCAAGAGGAAGGCTACTTCAAGGGGGAGCTTGAAGTTACTTCAAGAAGGCTGCTTCAAGGTTGGTGCAACTACTTCTAGGTGAAGGCTGTCTGAAGGGTTTGGTGAAAGAATTGTAATTTTATGTAAAGTCCTTGCGAGGTAATAAAATTTGATTCTTTCAAAATCCCGGTTGGGTAAGCAACTGGGTAGTGGATTGACTGCCTTAGTATTTGCTAAGGTTGGAACCACTCTAAATCCTTGTCCCCTTGTCTAATATTTTTGTGGTTGGTTGTTTGAGTTAAAATTACTTTAAAATTATCATAAAACCCTATTCACCCCCCTTCTAGTGGTTTTTCAATTGGTATCAGAGCATGCTTCAAGGAGCTCTAACCGAGTCTTGAGGAATGGGTGACAGGTTGCTCAACAACCTTAACTTGGAAGGAACGCTTGTGGCTAGACCTCCAGCATTTGATGGTACTAACTACACCTACTGGAAGAGGAGGATGCAATTTTCTTCCAAGGGATCAGTTGGGATTTATGGAGGATGGTGTCAACTCCCTACGAACTTCCTCAAGTAGAGTATGCAGCTTGGGATGCTAATACGGTAAAGTCCGCCCAAATGAATGCAAAGGCTGTAAGTATACTTTATTGTTCAATTTCAGTTGGAGAATTTAATAGAATATCAAATTGTGAAACGGTTTATGAAATATGACATAGACTTTCTATAACATATGAAGGAACCGTTCAAGTTAAAAATTCTAAAATTGGAATGCTTAAACATAAATTTGAACAATTTCGTATGGATCAAAATGAATCTATCAGTGAAATGTATGCAAAATTTTCTTCTATTGTAAATGGTTTGAATGCCTTAGGCAAAGTAATTAGTGAAGAAGACCAGGTGTCAAAAATCCTTAGATCTCTTCCTCCCAAGTACAAGCCCAAAGTGACGGCCATTGAAGAAGCAAATGACCTCACCCGACTAAGGATGGAACAACTCATTGGTAACCTAGAAGCTCATGAGGAAACTTTGGAAGAGGAAGAAAGAAGAGAACGTGAACTTCAACAAGGGAGAAAGAAGGACATTGCATTCAAAGCATCAACCAAGAACAATCATGATACAAGTGAAGATGATAGTGAAGATGATAGTGAAGAAGAAATTCTCATTGTAAATGGTAAGTAGTATAAAAGTTTTAAAACTAATAAAACTTCTAGTGTTTCTTCTTCCAGGTGCTTTGAATGTGGCAAGAAGGGACACATGAAAGGTGATTGTCCAAAACTAAAGAAAGGGAAGAAATCATCTCACAAAAAGAAAGAAAGAGCATATAAAGCTGCATGGGATGATTCAAGTGATGAGAGTGATAATGAAAAAGAAGAAGTAGAATGCCTTATTGCTACAACAAATGAAGAAGAAGAAGAAGAGGTAAGTCTTTTTGATCTGCCAAAAGAAGATCTAATTGCTAGTCTTGAAGATACCCATGAGAAGTATATTGAGTGCAAGAAGAAATTTAAGAAACCAAATAAAGTAAAAGATGAGTTAAAAGTTAAACTTCTTGCTCTCACATCTGAAAATGAAAATCTCAAAAAGACTATTAAAGATTATGATATTAAGTTAAAATCTATAGAAGCAAATTGCAATCTTCTTTCCTTAGAAAAGTTAAACTTGCAAACTCAAGTAAATGATCTTCAAAGATAATCTATTTTGTGTTCACATTTAGATTATGACAATGTTGTAAAAGAAAGAAACTCTTTATTATCTGATTTAGATCAAGCAAGGAAAGATATAAACAAGAAGATGGATGATATTGCTAAGCTACAAAGAAAAATAAACGAGTTAAGAGGAAATGACATCCTTGATAATATTCTGAAAATTTCCTCTAGTTACAATGGAAGAAGAGGATTAGGATATGATCCAAAGAGAAATCAACCCAAAAGAGCTAAAGCATCCAAGACTAAGACTATGTTTGTACTTTTTTTTAAAGTGGGACCAAAGTCATTTTATTAACCCAAATCTTTTTGTGCTAGTACAATGACTTCATTTTCGAAGTTATCTATTCGAGAAAGGGAAAACTCTAACATGCGTGCCTTAGTGGCTAACATGTGGCTGACTCTATTTGCCTCACGGTACACATGATTAAGGTTCATAGCATAAAAATCTAAAGTGGCTTCTACAATCTGCATGACGACACGGTCCTCATATCCTCGGCCATAGTGGCCAACCTTGATGGCTCGTACCAGGTTTAGGCTATCCGTTTCCACCAACAGATCTGTGAATCCCATTCTGCGAGCTTCCTTCAGTGCCCCTCTCATCGCTATTGCTTCTGCCATGAGAGCTGAGGTAGCATGTCCAAGATGCAATTGAAATGTGGCCCTGATCTTCCCTTGACCATCACGGATGACTGCACCTCCAACTTCTACTGTACCTTGCTGCCAACATGCGTCCACGTTAAGTTTAAGAACACCACCCCCCGGCGGCTTCCACGGGGTGTCTCTTAGCATCGTGGCCCTTTGTCCCGCCACATGCAGCTTCCTGCTGTGGTGGTTCTGGTAGTCATAGACCAGATTGGAGAAGCTAGCAACCAGCGTCGTCTCATAGAGTGGTGTATCTTCAAATAGGACCTTGTTCCTCGCCGTCCACGCTATCCATAGCATCGTCGCCAGCTCCGCAACCACCTCCTCCTTTGCGTGGTTAGTCAGTACCTGCAGCAGGTCCTCAGTGTTTGCCACCAGCTCAGTTACGCCATGCAGTTCCTCACCGCCACAAGCCCATACACGTTTTGCGTAGTCGCATCGGAGAACCGCGTGTAGTTCATCTTCCTCAACTTGTTTGCATCGTTGGAAGATGTTAGTCTCCGTGATTTGCCTTCTATGGAGCCTACTCATCGTTGGGAGTGCTTGCTTGCATAGCCACCACAAAAAGTGTATAAGCTTTGGTGGCCACTTCTTTTTCCACATCTTGTCCCACTCGTTCCTATCTGTCACTGGTGCACCGCCGTTGCCCTTTGTGATGTACTGGTAAACCGACCGGGTGGTGAGTTCTCCTCTCGAGTCGGGTTCCCATACGAGCTGATCTTCTTCCTCTGATGCACTGAGTGGAATGCTTAGAATTCTCTCATGAAGTGTGGGCGGCAATAGCATTCGGATGCGCTCTTCATCCCATGAACCTTCTGCTTGCTTGATGAAAAATTGGACGTGGTGTCCCTCGTCAAGTCGGTCCTCCCCTTCCTCGGTTTGTCGTGCATGTAGCCTGCCATAATGACCGAGAATCCATCTATCACTGAAGGTGCGGATTTTCGTCCCCCTACCGATGCGCCACATGAATCCTTCCCTTATATGTTGCATGCACCCTTGGATGCTCCGCCATGTGTAGCTCGGTCCATACCCCACATCAGCGTCCAGAATATCTTTTCTTGGGAAGTACTTGGATTTTAGGACACGTCCAACTAGAGACTCTGGATTTGTGGCTAGTCTCCACCCTTGTTTAGCCAATAAAGCAAAGTTGAAGGCTCTCAGATTAAGAAAACCCAAACCCCTGTTGCCTTTCGGCTCACAAAGTGCTTCCCAGCTGATCCAATGTATCTTACGTTCCCCCTCTTTGACACCCCACCAGAATCTCACAATCATCCTGCAAATCTCATCTAGTACCCCGTCTGGAATTTTGAACACACTCATGTAGTAGGTCGGTTTGGCTTGGATGACTGCTTTTATGAGAATCTCCTTTCCCGGTTTTGATAGAAGCTTTTCTTTCCAGCCTTGTAATTTCTTCCATATCCTGTCCTTTATTGAACTGAAGACTTGTTTCTTGGATCTCCCCATTGCCGTTGGTAGTCCCAAGTACTTGGCATGGCGGTCTACCTCCTTCACCTGTAAGCTCCTTTTGATGCAATCCCTCCTGTCTTGCTTTACATTAGCACTAAAGGTGACTTCTGATTTCTCGTAGTTGATCTTTTGTCCTGACGCTCTTTCATATTGGCTGGTAATTTCAGGTAGAATAGAGCACTCCTCTTGGGTCACCCTTGTAAATAGGATGATGTCGTCTGCAAAGAAAAGATGTGACACTCTTGGTCCATTTCTGTTGGCTCTTGCTCCATGTAAATGTCCATCCCTATTTGCTTTGAGAAGGGAAAGAGAGAAAATTTCAGCGCGAAATAGAAAGAGATATGGGGATATAGGATCACCTTGGCGTAGACCTCTTGTCGGTTTTACAGTTCCCGTCCTCGTTCCGTTAATGACGATTGAGTGTGAGACGCTTGAGACGCATTCTTGTACTTTTGACCTCCATAGGGCGGGGATACCCATCTTCTTCATGGCCTTGTCCAGAAAATCCCATTCAATTCTATCATATGCTTTGATCATGTCCAGCTTGAGCGCCATAATACCTTCCTTACCTTTCTTTTTCTTCTTCATCATGTGGAACATCTCATAGGCTACCAAGGCATTGTCGGTGATCAACCTCCCTTGTACAAAAGCACTTTGGTTTTCAGATATCATCTTATTGAGAAGAGGTTTTATCCGGTTAGCCAGCACCTTAGTAATAATTTTATAGGATACATTGCAAAGGCTTATGGGGCGGAACTCAGAAATTTTCTTTGGTTGTTGCACTTTTGGGATGAGCACTATGTCTGTCTTGTTGATGTCATTCAACTTCTTTTTCCCCCTCCACCAATCCTGGACAAAATTAATGAGTGATCTTTTAACAATGTCCCAGAAACTTTGGTAGAAAACCGCCTTCATTCCATCAGGCCCTGGTGCCTTGTTGGGATGCATTTGTTGGATTGCACCCCATATCTCCTCTTCCGTCGGCAGGCTATCTAACATCAAGGCTTCATCAACCGTGAGAACGATGTCCACCCTGTCAAAGATGTGATCATCTATCATTGGGTTTGACGTCTTGAACAGGTCTTCAAAAAAACCAATCGTAATCTTCTTTACCTCTTCCGGTTCTTTCCTCCACATTCCTTGGGCATCCACCAATCCTACAATGTGATTTCTTTTTCTCCTTTGACTCGCTTTATGGTGAAAGTAGCTGGTGTTTTTGTCCCCATCCCACATCTCATTTGCTCTAGCTCTCACATGCCAGTAGCTTTCTTGTAATCTGAGCAATTCATGCACCTCATCAGATAACCGTTTACATTCCCTTAACATCACATCATCGGGCGACCTGTTTTGTGCTTCTTGAAGGTTTTCTTCGGCTTTCTGTAGTCTTTTCTTAATATTATTGAATTTATCATCAGCCCACTTTTCTAGTTTCTCCCCACAGTATGTCGTCCTCTCATGTAAGTCACAACCCAGCGCCTTGTTCCATGCTTTCTCAATCACTTGTCTGCAATCCGGAGCCGAAAGCCACATAGTTTCAAATCTGAATTTTTTCTCATATTTTTCCTCCTGCCTTGATTGCGTAGCCGTGATAAGTATGGGGGCGTGATCCGAGAACTGTATCGGGAAGTGGCATACCCGTCTGACCTGGAACATGTTGCACCATTGCTGATCAGCCAGAAATCTGTCCAGACGCGCCTTCATCCTTGTTTCCTTCTTTTTTCCCCGGTGCCACGTGAAGATGTTCCCTTGGTAGCCCATATCCTTCAATTGACAGTCTTCTATGGCCTCTCTAAAATTCCTCATCTTCCATTCAGCTCTGTTCTTTCCGCTCTGCTTTTCCTCATCTTTTATTATTTCATTAAAGTCTCCCCCTAGAATTTTTGGAAGTTGGGATGAACCACAAATGCTTCTCATAAGATTCCACGTATCATGTCTCTCCTGCACTGCTGCCCATCCATAGATACCCATAAAACCAAACCTGTTTGCGTCCCCATCACCTCCCACCTCCGCATATATATGGTGATCAGAGAAAGAAACCACCTTCACCGTGTCCCCCCTCCACCACAGACCCAGACCACCTGCTTTTCCTACGCTGTCCACTCCAAACCCATTCTCAAACCCACAACTCCTCCTCAGTTTCTCTTGCTCCTGTCTTCTTGTCATGGTTTCCGATATGAAAACCAAATCGGGCATCTCTCTCCAGCACCTATCCCGGAGAGACGAGTCTCGTCCAAGGGTGCCCAGCCCCTGGACATTCCATCATAAGATTTTCATTGCTCTTCGCAGACCCGGTCTGCGTCGAGGCCTGCTACTTGGAAACTAGCTTCCACTGTTGGAACTCTGACTCCTCTACCTTTCTTGCCACCCGAATAATCCTCTGTGTCTACCTCCATCTCCCCCAGAGTGTCTTCCCTGTTACGTTTGCCTCCTGACCTCCATTGGCTACTCCTTTCTTCAGCACCCCTCTGTGTCGTCGGTCTTCTTTTGAACAATAGTTGTTCTCTATGCCGGCGAAGCCTCTCTCCTCTGCTCTCCACATTACCCACCCCCGCATGGAAAGGGGTCTTAATCACCTGTTGGCGTTGTTCTTGTTGTGCCTCATTAATGAGCCTGCCTTCATCTTCCTTGTGTTGTGGTTCTGCTGTCATGGTTTCACTCCCCCTCTCTATTGTGTTGTCTTCTTCGAACAGTGATCCAGTGTAGTTCCCACCGTCATGGTCCGCACTGTTGGTCGTCGACGGTGGTTCCATCTCCGGCAGTGTCTCCGGTATCAGTTGTACCTGTTGGATTGCCCACTGTTGTTTGTTCTCCCTCCGTGTTTCCTTCATCTTTTCTTTTCCTTTCACCCTGTTCATGTATTCAGGCCCCACGAATTCCTTCCACGCTTCTTCCTCTAACTCGAACCTATTGTCCGTTCGCCCACCGTCCACAACAATGGTTCCTGTCGACTCTGCCTCGTCTGGTCTGTCCGTGATCTCCCCCGTACGTGCTTCTTCGATTCCCTGCTGTTTTGTTGCCGCCTGTGGTTCTTCTCCATCTGCAGGTGTTGTTTGTTTCTGTTGTTCGGTCTCCGCTTTCCTCACCGCCCCAACTCCCTCTGCCGGCTTCTTCACGAAGACGATGGGTCGTTTGGGGTCCTCCGTCCCCCTTAGTTCCACCGCGACTGGTTTGATCCATCGCTTCACCGGTGACGCCTTCACCCATGGCCCCCATATCCTTGGTTGGTCCGGTTCTTCTTCTTCTTTGGTACAATCTCAGTCGGCATGGCCTATGATTCCACATAAAAAGCAGTATGTTGGCAGCCTCTCATATTTAATGTCTATTTGGATCATCTTGCCGTCTTTGTTCCTTATCTTCTGCCATTGTCGGATTGGTTTCGTTACATCAACCTGCACTCGGACCCGGCAGTAGGAGTCCCAACCCCAGTTGGATTGGTTGACCTCCTGTACCTCCCCTATCTTCATGGCGATCAGCCTTACCACCTCCTCGGATCTATAACCTAGCGGTAAGTTATACAACTGAACCCAGAAAGGGCACATCTTTAACTCGACTTCCACCGGCGTATCTTCAGAGCAGATCTCCTTGAGCACCAGCAGGATATTGTCAAAGTTCCATGGTCCTTCCTTCATTACCTTCTCACGGTCTTTCCAGTGAACAAATTGGATTACAAATATGTTGTTTGCGATTTGGCGGAAAGTTGCCTCCCGTCTAAGCCCCCACGCTCCGAGGTGCAACCTGGTCATCGTCGGGAAGTTGTAGGGCCTTTCTGTCATTAGTCACCCCACCAGGGCTAGCTCGATGTGGTCTCCGTTTGTTTGCACCTGCGTACGCCTGAAGTCGATCACTTCATCCTCTTCTTCGTCCTCCACCGAGAGTCCCGCACATCTCACACTCAACTCATCCGCCATCACGGACGGAGGGAACCTGCAAAGCAAACAGAGTCAAGGTCGCAGTCTCCGCGGAGGGTGGACTCACACAGCGCCGTCGTATGCCCAAAGAATCACCGCAGCAAAACCCTAGACGCGGGATGGAAGACTATGTTTGTACTTAAAAACACAATTCCTAGAAAGAGAAATGAAGTTGACTCTATTAGTTGTCATTATTGCTTGCGCCTTGGACACTACTCTTTTTCATGCCCATACAAGAAAAGGAATGATGATCTAGCTTGGGTTCCTAAAACTTTGAAGCTTATGTTTGACTAGTTGAGATTTGACCTAAACTGATTCTTGATATACAAATGTCATATCTCAACACAATCGAGCTCTAACTTTCATAATTTTGTTCTTACTTGAAAGCAATTACTGAAAACAGTTCTGAAACAGTACAGAACTCTTCTTAGTCGAGAAACTGTCGACTGAGAGAAATGTCGGTCGAGAAATTGTCGACCGAGAAGGTTACTGATTTCCAGTCAGCAATAAATCTGCTGAATATATTTTTAATTAATCTAATTGCTATCAATTTGTTATTAATGACTGATTTTACATGCAAAACAAAAATAAATTTTGGAGACCATCTTTGAAAACTTATAAACCTAAATGAGATTATTTTGGTTTATCCTCTAAATGGTTTAAAACTGAAAATCATGATTAGTTTAATCAAAAGAAATTACTGTTTTATCATTATTCACATGGTTTTTCCTAAAGTATTTCTTGGTGTATCCATATAGGAACCATGTGTATTGATATTTAGTTTAAATGATCATAGTCATTGTATTTCATGAAATTATCATTATATTGAATGCTTCTACTGTTCTATCTAAATCATTGTGCCATGCTCATTATGTTTCATTGGTTTGTTTAAAATAATCTTTAATCCCTATATACAAACCATGGATTGATAATATTCTTGATCATCATCATTTAGCTTATATGAAGATTCTATTTTGCATAAATAGAAAAATTTCATGGCACAAATGCATTTTAATTTGAAAATCTATAGAAATGGCCTCTTGGTTGAAATCAAGTTTGACCAAGGGGCGCTATGGTCGTAGTCAAGGTCGACCTAAAATAAGCTTGACAAAATGCTTATTTATACATCATTTTACTGTACTTGATCTTAGTATCTTGACTCAAAATATACTTTTGATAAAGGTCAAAATCAAATTTTAAAAAAACATTTGTGACCTTAGAAGCTTTAAATTGTTTTAATTATAAATTTAAGGGGCAGCTCACAAAAACAAATTTGATTATTTGATTAAGAAGCTTACAAAACATTGTAAACATCATTTGAAGCTTGTTATGACCTTAGTATTTTTACTCTTGGTTATGAAGAAATCTACAAATTTCATAAATATGATATATCTTGTTCTTAAAGGAATTCTCTAAACAAATCAGGGCTTAACATATCGTGCATTTGGTTAGAGACATTTTTCATGTACTCTAAGATTAAAGGATTCTCATTTCATTTTCAGGGCTTAACATCCCTTGCAAAATGGATGAGAAATCAATATGTATCCATCATAAGCTTAAGGGAATCTCATATCATTTCCAGGGCTTAACATCCCTTGTAAAATGGGTGAGAAATCAATACACATATGCCTTGAACTTAGAAGGAACTCATATCATTTCAAGGCTTAACATCCTTTGCAAATGATTGAGAAATAAATTGTGGCTAAATTTAGCATGAATTGGTGTGCATTAGTCCCTTGATTTTATTTGAATATCTCTTTAAGGGGGAGCAAAGTATAAAATTAAGAAAGAAAAATACAAAGTCATAACAGATATCTTTTTGAAATGACAAAGGGGGAGAAATAATATAAAATAAAAAAACATAAAATTAAAATAAGTTTCATAATATCTCGGCCAACATTCACTTGCAAAACAAGAATGGCTACAAAAGGTAAATTTCAGGTATGAAACTCACATGATTTATATTTCCTTATTTTATATTTAGGAAATGTTTGTCATCTTAAAAAGGGGGAGATTGTTGGCTAAATTGGACATTTGTATAATTCCTTTGTTTTTATGATGAGAAACATTTCATTCTTGTCGATCTAACGTGCTACTTGAGTGTTGCAGGAATAAGGTGGATGACAAATATTATGGAAGATCTATATGCTAGATTTCTTTAATTTCATGAATGTAATCAATTGTAAAACTTGTACAAATATATAATGTACATCAAAATCCCGGCTGGGTAAGAAACCGGGTAGTGGATTGACTGCCTTAGTATTTGCTAAGGTTGGAACCACTCTAAATCCTTGTCCCCTTGTCCAATATTTTTGTGGTTGGTTGTTTGAGTTAAATTTACTTTAAAATTATCATAAAACCCTATTCACCCCCCTATAGTGGTTTTTCACATGCGTCACGCATATACGGAGGGCCATCTTGGTCATTTGGTTGTGTCTCCCTTCACCTCGCGTCGTCCTCTTCCTACCCTACGCGGCTGGGTGATCCCTTCTCCGCTGATGTTGCGGCAAGGTCAATTCGGGTGCCCTCACCTCCTTCTCAATCTATCGATGTCTGCTGCTATGCTTCTTCCCACATCGTCGCCGCCCCAAAGCTTCCTTCCTCCTTGCGGGATGCCCTCCACAGTGGTTGCCGTAGGTGCTGCAACCAGTGCCACCTGCTGGTAGTGTCGCCCTGTAGAGAAGGCCAAGACCACCTCTCGTCAGCCTACTCCGACGGGGTTCAGCTACACCCTGACCACCCTCGTGGTTCGTTTCTTCTCTCACGTCGTGTAGGGCGATCCCTTGCCGGTGTTCTTGTTCTGCACACGTCCATAGAACATGACTCTGTCCAACTTGCCGGAGGTTCCCTGGCGGCGTCCTCCTACCCTCGTCAGAGCTGGCCGCAACCTAGGTTTGGTCACAGGTGGTCGGACAAGATGAGGGGCTAGGTTCCTTTTCTATGCACCCATGACGCCATCGCTTTCACCCAAGCATGTACCATGGGGAGTCGGGGAGCGGCACATTACTGTTCTGTCGACGTTGGTTCCCTGGGGGATGGGGGAGAGATGGAGGGAATAGGTTGGAGTTCCCTACTTATATACACAAGTACGTAGTCCGTATTACTTAGGGTTTGGAAGTCCCTATTATCCTGGTTTCCTATTAGTATTACCAATGTCAAATAAAGAAAGGATGGATCACGTTTCCATCATCCTTCCTTATAAAATCACCTCTCTTTTTCTTTTAAAATTTGGGTTTTAATCCATTGGCCACCAAAAGATTACAAAAGTCTTTCTCTTTATTAATACCAAAAGTCATTATTAAGATATCACATTATCCCTTACTTTGTATTATTTATATTTTCTCTTTCTTCTTATTCATTGGGACTCTTGGAACGCAAACAAACTCTATTATTACGAAATCCTTTTTATTGGATATTCATTATCCTTCAAGATGCATCTAAATGAATTATTTCGCATTATCATGTTTATTTCTTATTAAAATAACTCTTTTTGATGTTTTTCTCTTTATTTCTCTTTTATTTTTGTCATTGGCATTCCTTTTAATATTAGCAACCTCATGGATACAAAATTTCACCAAGAAATCTCATTTATGCCTCTTTCCACTCATTTTCCACATTTTATCATTATTTTCAAGTTCTTTCTTAATAAAGGAATACTTAATTAATCTTTTCTTTTCTTATTGCCTTTTATTTGCAACTTTGGACTCCTTGGAACCCAAGGAATCCAAGAGGCACGAAATCCCTCTTTGGATTTGCCTTCTAGAGTTTTCCACATTATACTTTTCTCAAATATTCAATTATTCATTTACTAATTGAATTTTCTTGTTATTTGGGCCCAATAGCCAATAAAGCCCACAACACAATCATCAAGGATATTGTAAACAAAATCCATTTATTCGAACCAAATTATATCATTATTTGTTCAAATATATTTAATATGAGAAATTACATTTCTCACCAAATGAACCCAAAAATTGGGGTTGTAACATCCTTCTCCTCTTATAGGAATTTTGTCCTCAAAATTTTATCAAGCAAACAAACAATTCAGGATAAGACTTTTCTATGTCCATCATTGGCCCCTATGTGTCTTTACCATACTCATGGCACTTCCAAAGAACCTTTATCATCACATATTCTTTTCTCTGAGCTCTCTCATCCTGGCGTCTATAAACTGCACAGGTGACTCAGGCCATTTCAGCCTCCCTTGGGGCTCACTAGGTTCATTGCTCAGCACTTGGTCAGGGTACCTCACATAGTGCTCGAAATTGGACACGTGGAACTCATCAAACATTACTTTATCTTGAGGGGTAAGATCAAACTTAACCTTCTCCACCAACTCATGTCAAAAGATCCCATGCATCGGGGACTCAGCTCTCTTAGCTATAACTTAGAGGGATCAGATTTTCACATATTCTCTCACAGTGAACTTGTATGTCAGTCTACTTTGCATCTGCTCATGATTCTCATCGTCTCTAGGCTCCTTTCAGCCCTTGCACGATCAAAGCAACTTCATCTACACGCATTGTGGCTCATTTCTAACCATCACATGGTCCTTTCACCAACATCACCTTACTGAAGTGGTGACCGACACAACCTCCCTTACAGAACTTCTTTAAATCCCAATACTGGCCATGGTGGTCATCATCACATTTTCCCTAGGACAAGAATTGTCTCTAGCCATCACCCTGAACAAGCACATATGCTCTCATCAGACCCTTTAGTCTGAATCATACTAACCATTAGTTAGGGGTGATAAACTGTACCAACATCGAGTTCTTCATGTGCCTACTTCCACCTTTTGGAAGGGATCCTTTAGGTCAAACTCAAGAACCTTTGAACTCGCTTCATGGTGTAGTTGAACCATCTCTCTCATGGGTAGTTCAACCATATCTGTCCCATGACAGAACTCTTTCTTTCTCATGTCATCTAGGTAAGGTAATCCACCATAATCCATATTGCATCTTGACCTTCCTTGGTCTAGGGGAGACTTATCACAACATCCATAGTGATGAACTCCCATTCCCTCTCGGGAACTCTTTATCCTCTATATCATTGCACTGGGTTACCGATGTTCATCCTTCACCTTTTGTCATGCGTGGCAACATATCACCTGCAGCCTCATCTCCAACATCCATAGTACTACTACTACTCATTATCTTAGTAATATCATGGTGTAAGGTGATCTCAACATCATTATTTCTTATATGTCATGATTCCTTAAGATAGATTCCTCAGAAACCCTAAACCACTCTCATTAGGGTTTCATCACCTTCCTATCCAAAGCATGCATTGGAGGTTCTACCACCATCCTTTTACTGCATCCAGGCCTAGACTGGCCAACCAAACAACCATTAACTTGTTCCACAGATCTCATTACATCTGAGTATTAGCTAAACTTATCTCCTTTCCAAACTTAGGGTTAGCCAAACAACCTCTTCTAGCTTCTAGCCAAACTAGGCAGGTATATCTCCACCAGAGCATCCATTACCACTTCACATACTTTGGTATTAGGTAATATTGAAGATATACACTTCCATGTATTCCACTTATCATCTCGTCTCAAACTCTGAGTCTTTCTTCATCAGAACACTCTGAGCTCATCCTCTTGATTATCCAACTCGACCTTGTATTTCTTGCAAATTCCACATAGCTCATGATAAACCATCCTCACAAGATGATTTCCTTAATACTCTTAGTGTTTATAAACCATCCATGCATCATTCCCTCCTCAAGGGTATGCTATCATCTCTATCCTCATACCCTGTAGCAACGTTCCAACTCACATCATCTTTACACTTGGTGTATGGTATGCATACTGTCCTATCTCTCACTCCCATAACAAGAGGAAATAATCATTTGGTTGCAGTCCAAATACAGAGTTCTTCCTGTTCCAAGAGTAGAGATGGTACATCCAACCATGCCAGTACACCTTTAAATCTAAGTTGAAACGTGCCACATATGTCTCAACATCACATTCATATTGATATCAAAGTTACTTCCATGGAAAACTAGTCTCGAACCTATTTGGTCCAATCACAATCCTTGGTCGTCTCCTCTAGGTCTATAGGGTGCCGACACTTTTGGGGTCATCCCTCTTCCCTTATGCATCCAGAGAGTGCCTTACTCATCTGCCCTTTGGGTCCCATGAGTTCATGAAGGTGATCAATCTCCTAACCCGTGGCCCTCAGACAATGATAGTTGTTACCTCCCGACCCTATGATCATGTGCAACTAGGGAATTAGGCAACTCCCACTTCCATCGGTCTTATCCCTACCTGACCCTTGGATAGACTTAGGATTCCATCATAGTACATGTCCATCTTAGAACCTTACCCAAGCCTTCATCATCTCTCTTTCTGCATTCATGGGCTGACTTTTATCCGTTCATAGGGATTATGGCAACCTGCCTACCCTGGTCAAGCCCCCTACTAGTTACCTCCATGGTAACACATCCACATGCACTTAGAGATGGTTATCTATGGGTCTATAGGTTCATTCTCATACCATGTACTTTTCACTTAGCCTCCCAAGATCCTAGGAGACCTTTAGGTTACCTCAAAAATGGGTGTACTCCCTTAAAAAGGGTCCCTCTCCCAGGATGGGAGGAAACTAACTCTAGACAACACGGTCACAACCGCCCTTAGGTCTAGGGTTTACATCCATATGCTTAACCTTAGTAAGCAATTAAGGCACAAGCAGACCACTAAACCAGGCTAGGTCATCTGGGTTCTCATTCCTCAACATTAGACCAACTTAGTTGTGAGGGGTTCATCAAACATACCCTTAACTTAAGGGGTTTCTTTTACCTCTACTCATGAGGATTACCATGATCGAAACTATAGAGACTCAAATCTCATCATGAGCATCGGATACACTGCTTCCCCTCTTAGGCCTAGGAACCCTAGGTCTACCTTTGGGTGTCCAACTGCATGCTCAATCTTTTAACCACAAATCAAGCATGTCCAAGGTATGTCATGCACTTTCCATGATCCTTTTATTTGCAACACTTCGGAGTTGAGTCCTCTTCCAGGACAACCAACTAGGTATAAAGCCTCACAACTGGTTACTTACACTTCCTCAGGGTCTAAAGCACTCTTTATCTCCTCCAGTAGGTAATCACTTATACCATAGGTACCACAAGCATCATCCTCCCTCTAAGGTTTGGTTCCTCTAAAGGCAACCAAGATATCATCAGTCTTCAGGGATCAAACATAAGGCAACCACTATCATCCACTTAGGTCGCATCATCCTCAACTACCCACTATTCCTCATATCTCAGAAGCTAAGCTTCCAACCTTCTTGCTTGGTTCCTTCTTTCTCTCTCTAAAGCTAACTCCACATCTAGTCATACTACTAGAGGTCCTCTCTCCATGAAGGATCAAGCTTACATGCATACCTCTATGCGGGTGAAGCATATGCTCAACCTTATGTTTGTTCATGATTATCCATAGCTCCTTAGGCTTATCAAATAAGCTATCCATCCTGTCCTTCTGGTCTCGGTTTTAACTTGCTGCTCGTACTACTGATGTACTCTGGGTGCAAGCTATATCCTACTTGCAACAGCTCATAAGGTTTCTTTAGGTTCTTCTCTAACCTTATTCATGAAGGAGCTATCCTTCGCTCTAACATGCACGAACCTCTCCAGGGTTGGGTCGCCAAAGGTACTAGGTCATCTAACCTCTTATGGCATCCCAAATGCATGTCCAACCAAACACTCGGTCAACCATGACATCTAACTTATCATGTCATATATCTCTCAAACCTTCACTTAGGTTTAAGGTTAACATCATCCTCAGAGGATGTGCCAGGTCTCTACTTGCAATGGAGATCTCTATCTCCAAGTCTAACATTCTCTACTCATCCTCCTGTCAAGGAGGTCTATCCTCAGGTTTCTCCTGAGGGCAATGACAACTCGTGTCATACGACCTAAGCATGTATCTATTCCTTTACGCTTACTCTATTAAGCTTATGTCCATGACATCTTATTTACATGCTTTTTATTAATTTGGCTGAGGATTCCTTAGACCTTATTAACCTTACCCATACCTCAAGAGGGTGAGGAGAAGAGAGAAACCCTAATCCTTAAGGTCCTTAACAAAATTGGAGTTGAGAAGGGATGAACAAGATGAGAGAGTCCTAAAGGTATCTTATTTCGAGTCATATCCTAAGACATCGACTAGGCAGTCATACAATCCAGGAGTCCTCATATTCCAACTAGCGGTGCGTAGGAATATATTTCCAGCCCCCGAACGTGATCCTTTTCTAGACACCTCAATCTTTCAGACAATCCTCTAATAACTCCCTTGGGTTCTACAGAATTTGTAAAATTTATTAATTATTAAAGATTAATTGAGGAACCTATGCTCTGATACTAAATGTTACAACCCCGCCTCTCGGTAACCCACAATTAAGGGAGACCGAAAGGTCAGAGCCGTTAACCAATAACCCAGATCAAAGGTTCGACAAATAATCATTAACAATTATTAAATTCTACCAACTATACTGAAATATGGTAAAAATAAAAACTTTTGCATACCTTTTAAAACTGGGATTTCAAAACTTCTATCCACACATATACTAATCTATTTAATCCTCATTTGCACTTTAATTCTCATTTAGTACCACATATGCCACTTTATTGTTTGTTCTTTTCATTGTACCTAAAACGCCGATAAACAAAACGTCGGTCAATCGAAGCTGGTATGTGGGGGATACAATAATCATGCAAATATGTTAACAACATAATCATTCAATTAATCATTTAACAACCAATATTATGTTTTAAGCCATACTACTCAATCCTTACCTATCCCCTAACTCTGTGCTATCCCTTGTATGCTACCTCTCTTTAGGTAGCTTCTTACCCCCATGGACCTACCTTACAGGTAGCCAATACTTAGGGTAATAGAGTCGCATGTCACTACCCGTAGGTAGCCCAATATCTAACTCATGATGACTTGATGGTCCTACCCCATTGGTAGCCATTTACTAAGTCCTCTAATGACCTGATGGACCTACTCCATTGGTAGCCATTTACTAGGTCAATTATTAAGCCACAGAGGGGACCATGATCTGAGCTAGTAGGAACATATCTTATGTGATAGTCATAGCCACATTATAATTTGCATGAATTAAAATCATCCAACAATTAATTCATGACATCGATGAAAACTTCGGTAAATCTCAAAAAACTAACTCGAGATATTCATAAGCGTAACCACATACCTTATGCCATCGCAAAACCATGCAGATCTAACATGTACTTTAAGAGTGTATCCAAACATCCAGAAAACCAAGAATATAATCAACAATATCTGAAACATGCATACTACATATGTGTCACCATGTATTCACATTACATTACTCAGATCTGGATGAGATCCTAAACTAGGATTTAGGGTTATCTCTTGTTTGGACTAAGGATTAGGGTTAATAAACCAAAATCCATCATATTATGGTTTCTAAGATTTATGCATATTAGATGAAACCCTAATTGTCAATTTAAGCACATTAGATCACATTACTAATCATAGTAGATGTCCACGTTGGTTTCAAAACCCTAAATCCATATGTATGAGATTATTAATCATCATTATCAAAGATTATTCATTTTACATGTCTAGATCATGTATTAGCTTAACATTAAAGAACATATTTAACTAAGCATCAGATTAAGGCAAATCTAAGTTTTTCTTTACATTAAACACATCTAAACATGTATTGCACATACTTTTAGAACAGGAAGCATATTAAAGTTCTAATAAAATTTTATTTCTATTCCTCTCATTTTTCTGAGCAAGTTTCATATATAACTTGTCTACATCCGATCATCCTAGCATTTTCTATAATTTTTGCAAGATATATTATTAATCAGCCAATAGGGAAGCGCCAAGTCAACAACTTTTACCTTTTATAAATCGATTGAGAGAAAGAACCAAAAGAGTGATGTGCCATCATGCATCACGCATATACGGAGGGCCATCTTAGTCATTTGGTTGTGTCTCCCTTCACCTCGCGTCGTCCTCTTCCTACCCTACGCGGCTGGGTGATCCCACCTCCGCTGATGTTGCAGCAAGGTCAATTGCGGCGCCCTCACCTCCTTCTCAATCTCCCGGTGTCTGCTGCTATGCTTCTTCCCACGTCGCTGCCACCCCAGAGCTTCCTTCCTCCTTGCAGGATGCCCTCCTCAGTGGTTGCCGCAGGCACTGCAACCAGTGCCGCCTGCTGGTGGTGTCGCCTTATAGAGAAGGCCAAGACCACCTCTCGTTAGCCTACTCCGACGAGGTTCAGCTACACCCTAACCACCCTCGTGGTTCATTTCTTCTCTCACGTCGTGTAGGGCGATCCCTTGTTGGTGTTCTTGTTCTGCACACGTCCATAGAACACGGCTCTGTCCAACTTGCCGGAGGTTCCCTGGCAGCGTCCTCCTACCCTCGTCGGAGTTGGCCGCAACCTAGGTTTGGTCACAGGTGGTTGGACAAGATGAGGGGCTAGGTTCCTTTTCTATGCGCCCATGACGCCATCGCTTTCACCCAAGCAGGTACCACGGGGAGTCGGGGAGCGGCGCATTACTGTTCTGTCGACGTTGGTTCCCTGGGGGATGGGGGAGAGATGGAGGGAATAGGTTGGAGTTCCCTACTTATATACACAGGTATGTAGTCCGTATTACTTAGGGTTTGGAAGTCCCTATTGTCCTGGTTTCCTATTAGTATTACCAATGTCAAATAAAGAAAGGATGGATCACGTTTCCATCATCCTTCCTTATAAATTCACCTCTCTTTTTCTTTTAAAATTTGGCTTTTAATCCATTGGCCACTAAAAGATTACAAAAGTCTTTTTCTTTATTAATGCCAAAAGTCATTATTAAGATATCATATTATCCTCTTACTTTGTATTATTTGTATTTTCTCTTTCTTCTTATTCATTGGGACTCTTAGAACCCAACGAAACTCTATTATTATGAAATCCTTTTTATTGGATATTCATTATCCTTCTAGATGCATCTAAATGCATTATTTCTCATTATCATGTTTATTTCTTATTAAAATAACTCTTTTTGAGGTTTTTTCTCTTTATTTCTCTTTTATTTTCGTCATTGGCATTCCTTTTAATATTAGCAACCTCATGGATACGGAATTTCACCAAGAAATCTCATTTATGCCTCTTTCCACTCATTTTCCACATTTTATCATTATTTTCAAGTTCTTTCTTAATAAAGGAATACTTAATTAATCTTTTCTTTTCTTATTGCCTTTTATTTGCAACTTTGGACTCCTTGGAACCCAAGGAATCCAAGAGGTACGAAATCCCTCTTTGGATTTTCCTTCTGGAGGTTTCCACATTATTCTTTTCTCAAATATTCAATTATTCATTTACTAATTGAATTTTCTTGTTATTTGGGCCAAATAGCCAATAAAGCCCACAACACAATCATCAAGGCTATTGTAAACAAAATTCATTTATTCGAACCAAATTATATCATTATTTGTTCAAATATCTTTAATATGAGAAATTACATTTCTCACCAAATGAACCCAAAAATTGGGGTTGTAACACTTTACTACTCTGACACATACACTTACATTTAGCACACACTTATGTCATGTCAATCATCCCCTATTTTGATGGTTAAATTATCCTTTTGTGTGACATTTTATTTTTATTATATGTTGATATGTAGATTAAAAAAATGATGATATTTGGTGTCATGATAAACAAAAGTTGGATTTTATCCGATGACTCCAAGGAGTTTTGGCACGGGAAGTTTCATTTTGTGTTTTGTAAACATAATAACTATAATTTACGAACCACATTGGATGCACTGGATTTTCAATAAAATATTTTTGGTATACAATTTGCAATGTCTAATCATACCTATATACCTATATATGTATATACATGATGTGGTTTAATTCTTATTGTGTGCATATGCTATCAACTTTTGACATATATTATTTGTATAAATAGAATCTTTGGAAAAGCCTATATATATTTGTAAGAATATTTTTAAAATGGGTGTGGGGGAGGGTGGTGTATAGACACAAGATCTACACGTGCCTATTTATATCTGTGTATTTAGGTTTCCAAGTTTGCATACTTTGATTTGGAACTGACCCATTAGAAAACCTTCATTAAAACTTTCAACGCGCCTACTCATATTTTAAATTTAAATGTTTGGGCTAAGCCATGAATTAGATCATGCCATTCCAAGGTAATGCTCGTTGCTAGGTACAACCTCAAGGGAGGCCATAATTTGAGTTTTTCTCTAAGTCGTGAGTATCCAATATTACCTTTCAACCTATGAGATGGGATAAGTCAGAGAAGGGGAAATGAGAACTTGACATTAGTAAGGTCAGATGGATGCAAGACAGTGCAAATATCAATGGTAGGGCGATTCAGAGCATTTGAAAGATCCATACTGGAGAGTGGTAAGAGGTTCATAAATCCATGGGGTGGTATGAACTCACTAGACAATGACATTGATGTGTAAGAAATATAACTCAAAACATGTACAAAATTGATGTGTTAGAAATATAACTCAAAATATGTACAAGGATAAATACCATAGAAGTCTTGATAGAAACTGATAAGACTATTTATGTTTTTGATGGTTTAGGTCATCTCCTATGGAGGTTTAAGAGGTAGTTACAAAGGTTATCCTGTTTTTTCACGCTCACTTGTTGGGCAAGTGAGTTTATGAAGAAGATAACAAGCTGCCTAGTAGACTTTCTGAAGATGAGACATGTTTGATTAGTTGACACTCTTTCTCTAGACTAGTGTAGTTGTCCTACTACATAGAGAAGTTTACTATTTGAAGAATTAGACCTATCTTATGTCAAGAAAGTCCCCAACACTAGCAGTGATCCTAACATAGTTATTCCAGGAAGTGCGTCTTTATAATTTCATATTCTTTCAAGTTGTGAAGCTGATCTGATGTTGTATAAGTAGGACACCACAATTTGTACTAGTTATCTTTACTCTCCTACTAGACAACTGAATAAATAGATTTTTAGGAAAAACATTTGTAAGTGATCCTTTTCCCTCCCTTAGGGGGCTGTTTGGGTACTGTAATTCGCCGGAGGATTGTAGTTAGACACGGCATTCTAAATACAAGCAATTGTAATGACAACATTTGGATAATATGCGCAGTAGTCCGTGATTACCTGCATTTCCACAACAGTATTCTCACATGTTCA
The DNA here is from genome assembly GCA_963693085.1 of Alisma plantago-aquatica. NCBI lineage: Eukaryota > Viridiplantae > Streptophyta > Magnoliopsida > Alismatales > Alismataceae > Alisma > Alisma plantago-aquatica. The sequence continues at coordinate 490,247,256 of OY856412.1, read as the reverse complement.
ATTGCAGCTTTCAAAATCACGCCAATATTCGACGTGATTCAGAATGACCACAACACACGGACTCTGAGTCCCGCTCGACTCATCCTCGTTTTCTCTGCGCTCAACATCTTCTCGGTTTCCTCTTCTTCCTCATCGTGCTGTCCTGCCTCCAACTCCTCTTCTCTCTTCCTGCAAATCCCGATTCGAAGTGCTCTTCAATCTCTGTCCATCTCTATCCTCCTTTCCTGCTGTGCCACCTCCGGTTCCTCTTCTTCTACCTTTGTCCATCGATATCCTCCTTCTCGCCGTCTCTTCCGACTGCCGCCACCGACTTCTCCTCTTCTACCTCCTTCCGTCCCTGTCTTCCTTCCCCACAGTCTTTTCCTGTTGTTCTGCTGCCGACTCGTCTTCTACCTCTGTCCATCCCTCCTCTGTCATGCTCAGCTTGCAGCAGAACATTGTGGTCGCTTCGTTTCTGCCTCCCTGCACATCAATTTCTGCAAAGTCCCTCTTTCCACCATCGGTTGGTTGTTCGGTCGTTCCTCTTCCACTATCCGACATCTCGTCAGCCCGAGTCGCTAGTAGGTTTGCTAGTGAAATACCTGCAATTAAAATTTGGCCACACAAACAGGAAAATTATGAAAAGAAACATTTGACATTGTTGTAGTTAGACTCCTACGACTTAAGAATACATATGTATTCTTGAATGATCCGCCCAAACGGGACCTAGTAGTTCTTTTCACGGCCGGGTTATGTGACATAGTTTGGAGTAATGAAATATGGAAGTGCATAAAAAGAGAAAAAACATTTACTGGCATTAATGATTTTCCGTAAAAAACGCTCATTATCCAACCTGTTTGCGGTCTTCTGGCCAGTCGGGGCCTGTCATGTTGCGCGGTGCGGCTCGCCGCTCCTCACGCGATCTCCTCCCATGGTTACCTCCCCCGACCCGCAGTCCACGGCTGCCTAGTACCGCTACTCCACCCCAATACGTACTCACCAACGCCGAGGTCCTCCGTGCGGTGACAGCGTCACCTCCGCTTTCCGCGAAACAGCTCCTAGCCCTGTACTCTCGCGCCGCCAAGCAGCCCGGTTTTCGCCACAATTATGCCACATATGCCGCCCTTCTCCCTCGCCTCGCATTCCTCGGGCGGCTTCGCGCCGTCGAACTTCTGCTCGGCCGAATGCGCCGTGAGAGACTGCCTATCGGCCCCGCCCTGATGAAGCCATTGTTGGACAACTGCGTCGCAGCCGGGTTTCCCGATAAGGCCAGGGACCTTTTCCTTTCCGTGCCCACGTCGAATGAGAGTCTACTCTTCAAAATCGTTGGCTTACTGATCGCAGCTGATCGTCTTGATTTGGCGAGAGGAATGTTCACCACAGAAACCGCTTCGAGGCTAGGCTTCGAGCTGAAGATTCGGAATTACCTTTCCCTGCTCAAAGAGTACTGTGATCGAGGGGATGTTAAGTCTGCAGTGGAGATGCTTGATGACATGTCTGAAAGAGGGCTAGCTCCAAATGTCTTTACTTACGGGATACTGATATGTCGCGTTTGCCGTGCTGGTCGTTTGGACCACGGGTTTGAGCTGTTGGAGCAGATGAGGAGGCATGGCCAGGATCCCGACTTGGTAATATGGAACACATTGTTGCATGGATGTGTGAGGAGCGGAGAGATGGAGAAGGCCCAGTCAACTTTCCAGAAAATGGAGCAGGGGGTGGGTGTGGACATTGTTTCCTTTAATACATTGATTGACGGCACGTGCAAGAATAAAGGTGCCATAGCCGGCTTGAAGGTTTTTGGTGATATGTTTGCTAGGGAAATTGCACCCGATTCCTGCACTTTTACTATACTGATGGCGGAGCTGTTCAAGGAGAATAGAGTTGTGGAGTGTTGTATATTATTTGGAAAGATGCTGAGGATAGGGGTTCAACCTGATATTGGTTGTTATGGAGCTTTTGTACGTTATGTTTGCAAAGAAGGACATAATTACACTATATTCGGAATTTCATCGGACATGTTAATACAGAGATTGCAACAGCTTGGTTTCAGGATCAGTTCGAGGATTTGCAACGAATATAGTAGCCAAATTTCTGAGGGTACTAGTTCGTGAAGAGGAAGCCACAATATCAGGAGCCTGGAAAAAGTTATGATTGCTCATGCAAGATCCTTTTTCATCGTTGCTTACTGCTTGATATATGAAACCGGAAAACTTAGTTTGCTGACGGACGTCACAACTTGCATATGCCACTTGGTTGCATTTATATTTTCACTGAACCAACGGGGCAAAATAACTATTTCTTTCTGTGCAAGACCTTGCTAAGTGTCTTCGAGGCAATATTATGAAACTTCGATATTCATCAACTTAGTTTGTGAAATGAATGCAGCAATGCCATCTTTGTTAGGTAAGGTTTGGAAACTATAGTAGCATCTTCCACTTATCAGACATTTTGCCAAACTTTTTGGATTATCATTGTTATGGAATTCTGTCTTTTAAATGGGATGTCTAAGTAATATGTTTTCAATAGTTTGTAGCATTTTTAATAGGCTCCTTTTGATGATATAAGAAGCAAGATTTCATTAGCTGGCTGTCCTTGAGGAAGGCTACATGTTTGTCATTACTGATTTTGCATTTTGATTTTGGAATCTATGTAACGAACTGCAATTATGTTATAAGTGTTGAATAAAAATTAGGTTTTTACGTCGTTACATGCAACAACGACAGATGCAATGAATTAACGTTTACAGGCCAGATCCAGATAAGAAGCAGAAGAATAAACAATGTAGGAGAAAGTAACTGAGTTAGGAACCTGACCAGATCGTTCGTTGAAAAATGAACAAGTTTACTTAAAGAAATCAGCGCCGCGCATTCCTCCAGGACATGCGCCGTTCTCCCAGTCAACCCGGTCACGAACCTGAAGAGAAGCGTCACGTTTGTGCAGACGACGAACGTTGCAGACGAACAGATGCACCACCACCAGTGCAGCCCAACAACCGTAGGAACCACCGCCTGACAGGTTACGTCTTGAAGGAAGAAGCTGAACGACTTTGTCACTTCCAGGAGAGAGATCTCTAAGCGACAAGCAGGAGCGACGGCGGCAGACTCCGGGATTAGGGCTAGCAAAACACTCACACGAACGACTGACGGTTGTGTTCGAAAAGATGTTGTTTAACCTTATTGACCTGAGGCCTATTTATAGCCTTACACGCCCTACTAATCCTAATCCTGTTAAGACGCGACCACTCGGTTGCTCTTGTACATATTGTGGAAAATTCCGCAAAAGAGACACTTTCCAGTTAGGATTAATAAATCCGAATAGGAAAGAAATAATTAATTAAACGAGTAATTAATTACGTAGTTGTATCGTAGTGCAAAAAGAAGACGGAAAACGGAAGACATTCTCCACAATCCACAATCCATAATCCACAAGCCACAAGCCCGTACCCGGCCAGGCCAGGCGTGGCGCGCGCGTGTGTGTTGTGGTCACCCCACCCACCAAGGAGGTGAGCATACCCTCCTCCTGGGATCACTTGGACACTAGTGCCCCATGTGATCCTACATATAAGGACCATAAAAGTTCTAGGAGTGAGCAATATGGGATAAAACTTCTTTACCATTTGCACTAGAGACAAAACTACTTTTCTCACATGTACTAGCTACACTACATTGGGCTTAACCCATGCTATATACATTGCTGCTACAACCATATATCTAACAATCCCCCACAAAGTCCAATGTGTAGTGTGCTCTACCATTCAGTCCTCCATACTGTGCTTTCAGCAGATACCTTTCGGTTTGAATCTACCTAAGTTATCCAACTTTGACTCCCGTAGGAACTAGGTGAACAAAAGTCTTGAACCTGAACCTTGGGCACAAGAGTATAGGTTGGTAACAACACAATAAAGACATGGTAGAAAAGAAAACAATGCATTAAGGTCATGCATACAAAAAAGTATATCATGATTGATATTAGAGAACAATCCAAATCTCCTATTGCAGCCTACACAACATAAATCACTTAGTTGGAGTCTCCAAGGATGTACTGCTAACATCCTGTCCTAAGACTTGACACCATTCATAGACTAATCTCTTACTAACTTGCAGTCATGACACTAACAGGTTTCCCAAAGATAGACACATAGATGCTAGAAGCATCAAACAAGAATACAGTGTCATCTGATTCACTCGACAGCTTGTTATTACCACATTGAACCAAATATGTGGGATCTCCACTCTTTTGGGTTGAGTTGCTACTGCCTGTAAATGTATAGGGGTTTCAGTCCCATCCCCAACCTGGATTTTTCCACTAAAGCCAAGGTAAGTCCTTTAGTGAAAGGATCAGTTGTATTATCTTTGGTACCGACGTAGTCCACAGCCACGACCTCATTAGACACTAACTCCCTTACAGATTTCAATCTGACTTGGATGTGTCTACGCTGTTTTTGATTATACTTGAAACTCTTTATCTTAGCAATAGTTGTAATGCTATCACAGTAAACTGAAATTGCAGGAAGCGGCTTCATTACCATAGGTAAACTGGACATAAGTCCATGTAGCCATTCAACTTCCAATCCAGTTTCATCTAAAGCACACAACTCCACTTCAAAAGTGGACCGAGACAATATGGTCTGTTTCTTAGACCTCCAGGAAACAACTCCCCCTCCCAACAGGAATACATATCCCGAGACACCATTACTCCCAGAATTCATGACAATCCAGCTTGCATCACTATATCCTTCGACTACAGAAGGATGTTTACCATAATGCAGCCCAAGGAAACAAGTTCCCTTGATATACCTTAGAACTCTGTCAAGAGCTTCCCAATGGGTCTTGTCGGGACAACTGGTGTATCTACTTAACTTGCTTACGGCAAACACAATGTCTGGAAGTGTGCAGTTCATAAGATACATCAAACTTCCGATAATCTGAGAGTATCATAATTGAGACACTGGAACCCCAGTCTCATTCTTGAATAAGGCCTTGGATGAATTATATGGAGTCTTAACAGGTTTACGTGATGTGTACTCAAACCTCTCCAGTATCTTCTCAACATAGTGAGACTGTGAGAGAGTTATACCATCAATAGACCTAATGATTTTAAGCCCTAAAATCACATCAGCGACACCCATATCCTTCATCTCAAACTTGCTACACAAGAATGACTTTGTCTCATTTACTACTTTCACATCCATCTGATGGATATAGAGATTATGAATGGAAGCCAATGCTATAAGCACTCAGATTGTGGTCATACGAGAAACAGGTGAAGAGGTATAAAAATAATCTATTCCTTCCCTTTATGTGTAACCCTTAGCAACTAACCTAGCCTTATACTTATTGATTGTCCCGTCTGCATTAAGTTTCTTCTTAAAGATCCATTTGCAACCAACTACAGAACAACCAGGAGGCAAATCCACCAAATCCCAAGTTCCATTCGAGAGAATTGATTGGATTTCATCATTAACGACTTCTTTCCAAAATTTAGCTTCTGGAGATTCCATAGCTTCTTTGAAAGTGACAGGTTCATCCTCAACATTGTAAGTGAGAAACTCACTTTCAAAGTCCTTAGATGTCTTAGACTGTTTACTTCTCCTTGGTTCAACTATTTCTTCAAAATCATCAGATTCAGAAATAACTTGTTTTGAGTCGCCGCCCACATTTGTCATCCTTTCCACGTGTTCGGGAATGGAACCTGTGGTGAATGAATCCTCTTGAGATGCTTCATTAGACATACCAGATTTCATGGGAAACACATCCTCAAAGAATGTAACATCACGTAATTCCACAATTGTATTGACCTCAATGCCAGAGATATCAGATTTTACAATCAAGAGTTTGTAGGCATAACTTGTCTCTACATACCCTAAGAATATGGCATCAACCGTTTTCGGTCCCAATTTCTTCCTTTTGTGTTCAGGGACAAGTACCTTAGCAAGACACCCTCACACTCAAAGATATTTGAGACTCGGTTTTCTTCCTCTCCATAACTCAAACAGACTACTCTCTACATGTTTATGAGGAACTCTATTCAAAATATGGCAAGCCGTCTTCAAAGCTTCCCCCCCCCCCCACATGAAGTTGGGTAGACCTGAGGTCTAGATTAAAGAATTAACCATATCTATTAGGGTTCCGTTTTTACGTTCAGCTATCCCATTAGACTGTGGTGAATAACGAGCGGTAACCTCATGAACTATACCATGTGATTGACAAAATTTCAAAAACAAGTTCGAGGTGTATTCTCCTCCCCTATCAGACCTTAATCGTTTAAGTATTTTTCCGGTTTGAGTTTCAACTTCTTTCTTATAAATTTTAAATTTATCCAATGCCTCATCTTTACTTCTAAGTAAAAAGACATAACAATATCTCTCGCATCACCAATAAAAGTTATAAAATAATGTTTTTGATCCTTAGTAGCAATTCCATTAAATTCACAGATATCCGTATGCACCAAATCCAAAATTTTCGAATTCCTATTCATGGAATGAAAGGGCTTCCTAGGCAGTTTAGCTTGTACACAGATTTCACATTTATTATTGCTAATTTCAGATTTAGGGATTAAATTTAGATTCATCATACGCTTCATTGAGGCAACATTGACATGTCTCAAACGTGAATGCCAAACGTCGGATGATACACGATTCATGCATACATAACTATAATCATTCAAATTTAAAATGGAATTTGAAACATGTTCAACATGAATCTTAAATAAGTTCTCCACATCACATAAAACCTCTTGCCAAAAAATAAAGAATCACGAAGGCGTGCAATAATAGCCTTATTACATTTGCAGTCTACTCTATAACCTTCTCTAACTAAAATTACGCCACTAAGGATATTGCGTCGAATGGTTGGAACATGTCTGACCCTGTGAAGAGTCAACACCTTCCCCGAAGGGAACTTCAAGTCCACCCGTCCTTCGCCTTTGACTTCTGCAGAGCTGGAATTGCCCAAAGTCACGGGCCGACCTCGAGAGGCCTGGTAAGATACAAACAAGGACTTATCGGCACACACATTAGCCCCAGTGTCAATTATTCAATAAAGTGGTTCAAAAAATAGAAAAGATTTCAGGTTTAATAGACACATACCCATCATTGAGGTTCAAGGACCACAACCTCCTCAGTTGCAGATCCGACAACTTTCTTTGCCTTCTTAGAAGGACAATCCTTGTTCCAGTGGCCAACCTGTGTACAAGTCCAAAAAGGTTTGTTCTTCGGTTTCTTCTGGATCTTGGCCTTAGGTTTATGTGCATTTTTAGTTTTCTCATCTTTGGTGGTTTTAGCAGTAGTAAAATTAACAGTAGGGTTTGCATCAGTAGGCACCTTGACCGTCTTCTCCTTTAAGTGTTCTTCTTGTATGTTTATATCCATCATTAGTTCTTCCATTGTATGTGTCCCTTTGCGGTGCTTCAGAGACATATCAAACGATTTCCATGACTTAGGGAACTTTTCTATGATAGACATAACAACGAACTTCTCAGGCAATACCATCTTGGAATCTGAGAGTTCATGAACTAGGAGTTGAAGATCGTGTGTTTGATTAGAAACAGACTTACCCTCTACCATCTGAAACTTAAGAAATTTAGACACGCAATACTTTTCAACACCTTGGTTTTCAGTACTAAAATTCTTAATTAACGACTCCCACAAAACTTTGGACGTAGTGACAGGCGGTTTTGAGTAAGAGTCATACAACTTGTTATTTAAACCAAACAGAATCAAATCGCGAAATATTTTGTCATCCTTCTTCTAATTAACAATTAGATTTGCATTATCAGGAATAGTATCATCAGATTTAGGTTCGGTCTCTTCTAAGTACTGATCAAAACCCGCAATATTCAGCCAAATTTGCATCCGACTCTGCCAACGAGCAAAGTTGGTACTAGTAAATTTTTCAGGCATACTGCTGGTATCAATTTTAGCCGGCTCCAACATAGTTGGGATTGAGGCTTAGATGATGATGATGATGAGTGTTGGTATCAATTTTATTTTCAGAACCACTCTGACCGGCCATTGTTAATTAACGACAAATACTGATTTCTTTAAGTCTGTTGAATAAAAATTAGGTTTTTACGTCGTTACATGAAATAACGACAGATGCAATGAATTAACGTTTACAGGCCAGATCCAGATAAGAAGCAGAAGAATAAACAATGTAGGAGAATGTAAACTGAGTTAGGAACCTGGCCAGATCGTTCGTTGAAAAACGAACAAGTTTTACTTAAAGAAATCAGCGCCGCACAGTCCTCCAGGACAGGCGCCGTTCTCCCAGTCAACCCGGTCACGAACATGAAGAGAAACGTCACGTTTGCGCAGACGACGAACGTTGCAAACGAACAGATGCACCACCACGAGTGCAACCCAGAAACCACATGAACTACCACCTGACATGTTGCGTCTTGAAAGAAGAAGGTGAACGACTTTGTCGCTTCCAGGAGAGAGATCTCTAAGCGACAAGCAGGAGCGACGACGGAAGACTCCGGGATTAGGGCTAGCAAAACACTTGCACGAACGGCTGACGGCTGTGTTCGAAAAGATGTTGTTTAACCCTAATGACCGGAAGCCTATTTATAGCCTTACACGCCCCACTAATCCTATTCCTGTTAAGACGCGACCACTCGGTTGTTGTTGTACATATTGTGAAAAATTCCGCAAAAGAGACTTTCCAGTTAGGATTAATAAATCCGAATAGGAAAAAATAATTAATTAAACGAGTAATTAATTACGTAGTTGTATCCTAGTGAAAAAGAAGACGGAAGACGTTCTCCACAATCCACAATCTACAAGCCACAAGCCCGAGCCTGTGCCCGATCCGGCAAGGCGAGGCGTGGCGTGTGCGCGTGTCTGTTGTGGTCACCCCACCTACCAATGATGTGAGCATACCGTTCTCCTAAGACCCTTTGGACACTAGTGCCCCATGTGATCCTACATATAAAGATCACAAAAGTTCTAGGAGTGAGTAATATGGGATAAAACTTCTTTACCATTTGCACTAGAGACAAAACTATTTTTTTCACATATACTAGCTGCACTACATTGGACTTAACCCATGCTATATACATGGCTGCTACAGCCATATATCTAACAATAAGTACCTCTATTCCTACACTTACGGATCAATTTGTGGATGCCTTGTCCAAGAATTCATTGAGTCATAGATGCTATTTGTATATATGCAAACATTTCCAAATGTATGCATTGTTCATCACTTAGGCTTCTAAAGAAGGAGCAGTGTCAAAGAAGCTTCTTAACGTTCCTCTTTGTTTTTCAAATTTAGCTGATAACTGATAGCAATCTAGAATGATATTACTTAGGGTGCAACTATTCTTGCAAGGCTTGAAGATAGCCATTTCCCATCCAAAGCTACCATATCGGATTCCCAGCTCCTATGGGGTTTTCCTTAAATAAATGAAAGGTTATAAAATTTCTATCAACTTTGATATGCTTAGATGAAATCAGTTATTAAACCAGAATCCGTACTGCCAGATTTTTGTTACTTATATCTCCCCGTGTTCTGAAGATACCCTGACTTCGAATTTGACACCACAGTTGAGCTCAAGTGGACGATTTGCAATAAATATTTTACAATGCTGGTCTGTCGGTCCTCAAAGGAAGTCCTTGTAATTTGGTTGGGCCTACAAATTTATGACTAATATGAAAACACTATTAAATCAAATCTATGGTGGCAAAAGTGGAAGCCTGTATATTTTCCACTTATCAAGTGTGATGGGTCTAGTCACATTCCTTAATGTGAAAATTTGGAACTTGTTGATTTCTCTTGATAGACGTCGATATTGGAATTAGTAATGTTTGATTAGTAGTGGGCCTCTTTGTTGTTTTCATATTTCATATGAATGTCTAAAAAAAATATGCACTGGTTTTGAAATCATACCATTCGTCACTATTTGTCTGGAAAAAGAAGGTTAATTGTATAATTCTATGATATGTAGATGCTAAATGTGCCCTGCTCTGTAATTTTATAGACATTTTCCCTGCATTTCAGTTCTCTCATTGGAGTTTGTAGAAAAACACATTCATTAAATTTGTGATAAACAACATGTTCAATTGTTATGTTAACAAAGCACTTTGTGCTTCCTTACAGTAACTTGCGCTGCCAGATATCACCTGAGTTCTTACATTTGCTGTTTATCAGGCAGTATATGTAACTAACCAAACAAATATATTGAATCTGAGTTGCCCTTCATTTTCAAGCTACTTGTCACATGCTTTCATTTTTAAGTGGTTTGCGTCTGTGCAGTTTAGCTCTGAATCTTATACTTTTATTCTTCTTAGAGCAGCATAAGCCAACAGCCGATACCCGAGGAACATGCCGATTAGTGCAGCTATGCTGACAATGGTACTGACTTCTTCTTGGTTGCCTATGCTATTTCTTCCATTACCACTCTGAGCCTTCTGTTGTGCTGAATTGAGAAAGATAACCATTTCCCTTCCACTGTACTGCACTCGTATCAGTAGCTGGTAACAGTAGAAGTTAAACGATAAGTATTTCATCCAAGCCAGGCAGATTGGAATCTTTTGCACATAAAAGCCTCCAGTTAGAAGGAAAGCCAGCATAGTTATGGTTGCTAGGGTGGAAGCCTTTTTGGCATCCTTAATGACGGCGCCAAAAAATAATCCAAGCCCTTGTGCCACCAGTACATATCCTAGCAGCACTATAACTGTGAGCATGAAAGCCCAGGGTTCGGGCTTGAGACCTGCCATCCAATATGTGATTGTTGTGAATATTGTTGGGAGGATGAGCTCCATTGGAAGATCACCTACTGTTCTGGCCATGTAGTAGGCGGATGGGCCATACATGCCGGAGGACATTTCCTTAACATAAATTGGGCGCTCCTGTGGGAATGCGAATACTGCACTGATGGAAGGAAGGACACCCAAGAATATGGACATGAAGAACAGGAGGCCTAGCCGATCCTGGACATCATGGACATCAGATTGCCACCATATTGCCCCTGCTAGAACCGCAGAAGCAACGACCTGGAAGACACGCAGGGAACTGAAGGATTCATGTCGCCTTTCTTTGAGGCTTCGATGTAGAAGAATTGAGAACTGGTTCAACCAGCTGACACCATTGTGGTTCTTCCATACATCATTTGCGCATCTCGGGCCTTCTAGAAAATAACACACAGTTAAGTACATTCTGATTTTCCATACACATAGATGTAAGGTGGATCTCGTTCATAATCATTTTATATTTCAGAGTTAATATCTTTACCGCTATGTTGTTTTTCTGAAATGGACTTGTTGTCAATGGTTGCTTTGATCGTTGGAGCTATGAATTTCTCATATGCAATGGTCATGTCTTGCTTGACTTTAGATTTTTCCATGTTCCTTTCTCCTTCAAGTTGAGCAACACCTGTAAGAACAATAGTGTTTTAATATTAATGTATATCTCCACAAAAGTTAGTAAGAAATAACAAGTAAACAGTGCTGAACTCTGAAGCTAACTATTACTTGGAGATTAAAACTATCCTAGTACTGTCTTTATGATTAATGTATTGCACATGTTCCAAGGGACGTGGAGTAAGATGCCACCAACTTGTCAGTTATGGATGCTGACACTAAAGTGCAGAGCCAGGTAAGTGTTGTTGCTTAAATTAGTGCTTAATCTATATAATTTTTGTTCATTGTGATCTTATGGAAAATGACGTAGGAGATGGATATTTTATCACAGCGAATGGATATCGGTTGTTATCCACTTTTCTATGCTTTCACATAAATGTGTTGCTTATAGTTACAGTTAGAAGCAACGCGTCAGGAGCCAAATTGAAGGCTCAAAAGTGCTCCTCTTTCTACTTTCTCGTGTGTTGAACTTACCATGCGTATGGTACGGAATTTGTGTTAAATAATAGTTACAGCTTTCATTCCATTGATAAGGGTTTGGTACTGCTTACTTTTTTCTACACGTGTATTTTGATGACCAAGTAAAAGTTGGGAAATGCCGAGATTAGATCTGGTAGAAGTACCCCCAAAATAAAAGGCCAATAACATTCTGAAGACAACTGTTGAAGTGCATTTGGAGGTTATTTTCCTGACAGAGCAATAGATTTGCACGAGCAGAAGTTTGATAGCGATTTTTTTTTTTAAAATTTATAAAAACAATAGTTTGATTTGTGAATCTTAGTTCGGTTTGTTGCTAAGTGACTACCATCTTTTACTGTTTGGCATGTCAATCGTTCAGTTTTACATTCTTTTTGGGGATCTGGAACTTAAACCCAAACAAAGAAACTGTGCAGAAAAACTGTAGTGGTTCTGTCATCACTACTGACGTTGCATATCTGATAAGAAAAGGGGGTTATTGACATGTTTTGAACGAACAACTACGAACAGATTAACTTAATACAGCTAAGGTGATCTAGAACCAAGCCTTATAAACATTAGATCCAGAAATACTTGATTTGTCAAGGTCCAAACTTAGCCTTACTACGACCAGAACTCAATAATCCTACTGCTACTCCGCTACACTACTAGGTCCCTAGGCTAGAAGATAGCAAGCTCTCCACTCAGCTTTTGAATCTAAGATGAGATAGATTCACAGATCACTCTTTGGCATCAACCGCTCAAGAAAGTGCTTTACTGGAAATTTATATCCTCATCACACAGGCTTCACCTGCCTATCTGAGTCATCCCTCCACCCATCAGGTGGAGGGACCAAGTGTCTGTCCACTCAGGTGGGATATATTAACGGCACCCACCCCCTGAACTTCTCAGTCCCTACCAGCCCAGAACAACTTTACAGCCCCTCCTCCCACCTGCATGAATCCTAGCATACCAGCAGCAGCAGCAGAGCCTGGACACCACCACGATAAGCACCATGGTGGTGATTGGTTGGAGATCTACACCTGAATCTAGCTGGGAAAACACATGCTAGCTGTCCAGGGGAGGCGAATTCCCATGTCCTAACTTCTCTCCCTCTACATGTAGTGAAACAAGAACAAGATCTACCTGTCCCGTCCTTTCCCATGTCTGAAAAGTGGAAGCTGATGGTCCCATAATATAAATTCCACTTCCAGTTCATGCACCAGACAGGTGGAACAAGTGTTAACTGTTCTCCAGTATTTAGATATGAAAATTTGCAGGACCATCTTCTGCTTGGATGGGGGAATATATGTAGTGCAGTTTACTGGCATTTTTTTCTGTTTTGGTAGACCATTATTATAGTATGGCCATTGTCAGAATGGCCGACGCTAGTCGGGACACTAGTCTTAGTCTTCATCATCTCCCTCACTTTCCTTCCTATAGTTGTAGGCACTTACTGGAAGACTGGGACTGGGAATTTCGTGTAAAAAGATAAAAACAAAAGCACAGTTTGTTCGATATGCCTGTTTGCGATCCAAACAGGGAATTGCTGCCGCATTTGTGATTTCTTATGGTGTCAGCACCTAAGTATAGGATATATGACTTTTTCTAAAGCTATCGAGGATGTTGATTTCAAGTAGCTTTCCCGTGCTGTCTCAAATCGCTAGCCCACTTGATCGTGTCTTCCATTTCTATAAGCCCCGCTTGTTTGGAATGGGGAATATTTGTGGTGTCTTTTTTTAATCATTATCAAACTTTTAGCTTTAATAACACGATTATGCTCTTTTTCCAAATGGAGATGGATGGTGTATGTTCCTCTCTCGCTGATCATTTCACTGGTTTCAGTCTGGTTGTTGGGTTTGAACAATGGTCATTTATAGGGGTTTAATTTCTTGTGACATTCCGTCAGAGGCGGATTAGTTATTCATTTAATGCCTGTCAGCTACGCAGGCAATGCATCTATTGATAAGCAAAGTAGATATCTCAAGATTCTTATATTCGTTGGGAAGGTATACGTATATTTCTCAAGTTATCGGTTCGACATAAAAGTACTTGGAATAGTCCTCTTTCCGGACTCTATTATAAGAGGGATAATGTTATAAATAGTATTATGCAAACAAGCAGAATCGGTTGTTGCAAAAAGTAACATGTAGCTCTTTTTTTCTTTTACCGGGGCAGTAAAATGGGGAAAATAATGGTAGTATATTAACTAAAAAGACTTGTTCTCTTGTTGGCTGTCTCGTGCAACACTGGTTAGAATTTATTTATTTTCTTAAGCAAGCGAACGAAAAAAGCGAGCTGTGCATTGTATTTTAATTCTTTGTATAATAAATCTATGTTTCTATAGTAAACGTGTATTAGTTGTTGTGACATTCCATGAGAGGCATATTAGGTATCTGTTTAGGGGCCTGTTTGGTAGTGTGTGGATGGAGGACGTAGTCTGAGTTTGTTGTACGTTCTTACAAAACAAAAGAACTGGAAAAGACAGGTGTAAATTTTAAGGGCCTCTTTTCATTTTCTCAAACAGGCCAGAGCAAAGGCAGACCGTGATTGGTAAAACAGGTGATATAGCTGCTTTATTATTTGTGGGGGAAGAAAAAGTGGATATCGTTGTTGATGTGAAAGGGTGATTGGTAGAAGTGACGATTTAAAAGGTTAAGAACAAAGATGCCTAAAGTTAAACTAGGTAAAGGATAAATATGAAGCAAAAGGTAGAAATCTAATTTTTTGCTTGCGTAAGAGATAAAAATATCAACGGTGCATGGGTGACAAGGATGGGAGGGTGTTTTGATTCAAACCCTTATAATATACCCCCCCCTCTCTCTCTCTTTAAGTCTTTTTACGTCATTGATAAAAATATGAAAGTGTGCATGGTTGACGAGGATGTGAAGACGTTTTGATCATATCTTTTGTAATACACTGCCCCCTCTCCGCCTCCTCTAAAAGCCTTTCTGTCCAAAGATGTTGAATATAAGGGGAAAAAAACAGTTTTTGCCAATGGCTAAAGTTCATGTCGATGTGTCGGAACGGCAAACACTCTTGAATTGAAAGCACTAAGTAGTATGTTTTGGGTGAAGCAGCGGTTGTTGTAGTGGTGTCTTGATTGGTTTAGTAGCTGGGGTTCTTTAGTGAAATCTAGCGCTGGATTTTGGATATCAAATATAGAAAAGGTATGCATTGCAATAAGTATGTGATATGATCCCACCCTAAAAACAGGAAGCATGAGAGTCATGATCATCTCTCTACAAAAACAGGACGTGTGTCGCCTTAGTAGAAAGATGATGGTCGTAAGTTCCATAATAAAGGTTGGAAAGAAAAAGTAGAAACAAAAAGCCGACAACTTGATGAGATCGAAACAAACTCAACAAGTGTACGTATAAACAAAATTTTGAAAAGAATAATGATAGTGAACCGGATGAAGTAAGTAAAAGACGATAGTAGAAGTAGAAACTAAAAATCTTTTGCTTTTAATCTGAATGGTGACTTACCGTTTGCAAGGTCGAGCATGAAGTCGGCCGGGTTTGCGGGGAACCTGGGGCGAAGCCCGATCGACGAGAAGTAATCCATGGCATCCTTAGCCTTGCCAAAGTAAAGGCACCTTCCTTCAGAGGACAGGAGCAGCACCGCATCGAACATCTGGAACACCCTGCTTGGTGGCTGGTGTACTGCCGCGACAACAGCCCTGCTGCCTTTCCTTGCCACCCCCTGTAGCGTCGCCACGACCCGGTGCGCGGCGGTGGAGTCCAACCCGGACGTGGGCTCGTCGAGCAGCAGCAGCCCTGGGTCAGCCAAAAGCTCCAGTCCGATACTTACCCTACGTCTCTCGCCACCGGACACCCCTCGCACGCCCCACGACCCGCCGACCTGCGTGTCGGCGCACTTGGCGAGTCCCAGCTCCGACACGAGCGCCTCGGCCTTGGAAAGCCTTCGCGCTCTCGGAAGCGTGTCGGGGAGACGGAGGAGCGCAGCGAAGAGGAGGGTCTCCCGGACGGTTAGGTGTGGGTAGAGGACGTCGTCCTGGGAGACGAACCCTGCGCGCCGACGGAGGACGCGTGGTGGGAGTGCTCGGCCGTTGAGGAGGACGGAGGAAGTTGTTGGTGTCGGGAGGCGGCCCCCGAGGATTGAGAGGAGTGTGGATTTGCCGCTCCCTGAAGGGCCGAGGATTGCTAGGATCTCTCCTGGGTAGGCAGCGGCCGTGACGCTTGTTAGGATTGTGCGGTCCACTACTTGGTCGGAGGTGGTGGAGTCGCGCTTGCAGCGGAGACGAGAGGAAATGCCGCCGGTGGTGCCGTTCCGAGGCGGGATCTTGACGGCGTAGGTGACGTCCACGAACTGCATGGGAACATGAAGGGTGGGTCAGTTGTTAAAGAAACAGTGTATGTCAGTAGTAGTTGAGGTGACGAGTAGTGTATGTTGTAAGAGGCACGTATGTATACTGCGCCGCACCGTTAGGGTGATCGGAGCGAACGAGCCGGGGGAAGGTGGCGGCGGCGCATGCTGTACTGGCAGCTGTTCATCCCTTGTGTTCGGAGCTATCCTGCAGGTGACCTGTTCTGGGCGATGATGGGCCATGGCGCTATCGTCCAACTGGACGTGATCCGTCAGAGGTGGCGGCATTTCCGTACCCTTCTCTCCCTCTATCTCGTTGGATTGTAAGTGTGATTAGTGGATGTTTGGTTCAGCACCACCGAAGGGTTGCGACGGGACTGATGACGGGCGAGAAAGCGGCCGGACAGAAGGAGGAGGAAGAAAGACAAGGGAGTTTGAGTGATTTCACACTGCCCACTCGGTTGCTCGTCAATGAAATGGAAGACGCAACTGAATGCAAGGAGGGAGTGCGGAACGCCCTGCTATTTATGGCCACTTGCGGCGGCTGCTTGCATCCACGGCCTCTCTCCACTTCACCTCTGACCTCACCGCAGCAGCTATACCTCCACAGTGGGGGCCGGCAGTGGCGGCCACGACAGTGGGGGTGGCGTAGGCCCCATACGTGGCGGAGCCGGACGGGTCAGTCTCATCGTTTGTTGGAGGTCAGGGTGCCTCGTCCCCTAAGTGCAGAGGTGGTCCTGACCTCCTTGCGACGCAGAAACCCACCCACGAAGGTTCGGAGAGGACCACGTGTCCCAGCCTGTGGGGCAGGAAAAAGGCAAAGCTAACCCTCCCGTCCAATCCGAGTCGCTCGAGCGCGACCCCTCACTACTACCACCAACACTCCGGCTTCCCTAGTCTCGCCTCACCTCAGCTGCGTGCGTGTACACACCAGTTCGCAGCAGCTGTTCACTCGCCCTCTTCATGCTCGCTCACCTTTTCCCATCTTCTCTTCCATAAACCACACTCTTTCACCTCAACGTGCCACCCACAGGCCACTGTGACGGCATATAATATGAGGGGTAATATCTGGCTGTAACGATTTCGCTGCTAAAAAGCTAGGTACGGTAGTTAGCTTTACAATTTATCAGTTGAGTTCATCTAAATTTCTTATTCCCAAAAAGGAAAAAAACATGCACTAAGAGTCTGGTTGAGTTACATAAGATTGGTGCACAAATTTTCTCAGTTGCTGCTTGCCTGTGACATCATCCTTCTAGTACCAAGAAACATAGATAAACTCCCTGGTTATTCTAGTACAGGTACATGCACTGCATTACATCATTATCCCAAGGAGTTATTCTAGTTTGTGCACACCGACACACATGCATTGTTGTTCCCCCCACCCCCACCACCACCCCACAAACATGTGGTACCTAGGAACTATATCTTCTGCGAAGAGATAATAGCGGGATGCTTTGTATTTACATACCCCCTCACCTAGTCAAGGGCTACTCAAAACTTGTGCTAAAAGGTCCATACACATCGGTATGTATGAGTTCTAATAAGCCACTCGTTCTCTCACTATTTCTAGTGAAACATGTTTTTGTCAACTTATCCAACAAATAAGAACAAACATGTACTTATTGATCTGAAATCAAAACAGTCCAAATAATAATCTTTATAAAGACTAGAAATGTGCTTCACATTTATGTAAAATGCCAAAGATAAGTTTTTCCTGAATCATTGAGTTTTAACTTCTTGATATTTATGTTATATACACGTGTCTCAAGATCTAATAAATAAAGGCCATAAGACATATGGGAAATGCCATGGAAACTCGACCACTCTTTATTAGGATTTTAAAATCGTTCTTGTCCAAACAAAATGTAGAAATCTCATTAAGACCAACTCGTCAAGTACAACTCAATACAATAAGATATGCACCTTGCTTGATAGGTCTAGATTCTAATTATCACACTTTCCCATGCTAGATGAAGTACCACTCTTGGCATCTCCAGACTTGGTCGAATAAGATTTTCATGTCTATTGTACTTGGAAAGCATCTTCGACATTGATATTATATTGAGGGATATATATATATATATATATATATATATATATATATATATATAGAGAGAGAGAGAGAGAGAGAGAGAGAGAGTCAGACTAGAATACACTCGAGTGTATCCGGAGTAGAATACACTCAAGTAGTTTTTAATGATGCAATATTTTTTTTTGAAAATCTAATCTTTTGATCTTCTTAAACATCTCGTGAACAACTCATACGCAAAATTTGAGCACATTTGGATATGTATAGCTCATGTTATGAAGACTGCAAAAATTATGCATTTCAAATTAGTTTCACGCGTCGATTTTGCTGCCCTTGGATGAGTGACATACACTCATCCAAATGGACTCAAAATTTGTATGTAGCCTAGTTATAGTATGATGGTGAAGATCAACGGTTTACATTTTGCAAAAAATAGTCTTGATATGCAAACACACTTGAGTGTATTCGTACGATCCGTACACTCGAGTGTATTCTAGTCTGACTCTCTCTCTCTCTCTCTCTCTATATATATATATATATATATATATATATATATGCATCCAATCACCATTATATATATTATTATATGTATCATATATTATAACAATCACCACAAGAGATAACATGAGCTATGTCAAGTAGTACAACAACTTGAGCCAACAAGTGTTGCAGAAAAATAACTAATAGATTCACATCTAATGTAACATTAATGCTACAATTTTAGGGTTTCTGGTTGGCCGATCAAGTATGCTGGTCAGCTGATCGGTAGTCCATGATGTGAGCAGTTCTTGTGTTGTTGTTGGTTTGTATCATCTCAATCACGAATTCTCCAATGACCATGCTTTTCGGTGTGTTTTTTTGATCATCTACTCCATTCCACAATGGTCCACTAGTGATATCTTTACAACATATAATTTATAATTTATAATTAAAATTTACATGGAGAATGAATAGAGAGAGGAATGACATACAATCCATACACATGTTACATATATTTTTATCAAAATCAACAATGATATTACATGTTTCGGATCATAGTCAATGGTTTAATTGTCATATCCACATCCACTTAATAAAATAATTTTCAAGATGTTGCATATGTATATGTGATACTTATATATATGTAGTACTTACAAGTATATAAAGTTAGGTGATTAACATGGATATAATTTTACATATAATTCATCTGCTGAATCGTTTGTAGTTCAAAACCCAAACTGACATTAAAAGCATATGACATTAGTTTTAATATCACTGTTGAGTTTTTAAGAAGGGCACATTTGAATAATAAAAAACCCTACCCTTTAAACCCTACTCTTTGGATCCTTATAGCTATAAAACATTGGTGAACAAAAAGACATAAGAAGGAACAAGGGTTATACCTTTGCGCGCACTAGTTGTCCAACAAATTGACATGAATTTTATCAGTTAAGAGCTCGATCTTATAGACCGAGAACTGGATTTTCCCTCAAAAAATCCTAATAGATCAACAAGAGATCTAGATTGGCCACTAAATTGTTGCATGGTTGCCTTCTTCACAACACCTTGTTGTTGTCGTCTAGAATAGCTTCTCCAAGTTAAGCCTCCTCATGTGTGCCTCAACCTCTACTTCATACACACAAGTCGAAGACGAACTTGAGTCATTGAAGTGCTAGCCGTATTGAAACTCTCTTTCTTCTCCTATCTTGGGCAATGGTCCTTAGGGTAACTTACACTATCTCCAAGAGAGATATGACACCCAACTTGTCTGACAAGTTGTCTCCAAAAAATGTATCTAATTCTTCAAAACGTGCCCCCTTTAGATAGGAGAACCAGAGGCTTGAAAAATACTAATTCCAGTCCCTTTCCTAATTACAATCCAAAAAATAATTTAGTATTGAAAACTTGGTCTAGAATTCTAATCGACTAATTAGGGTTCTGGAACTCAAAAAGCACTTTATTCAGCCAATCATGTCACCTTATCGAACGACCAAGTCACTTCAAATCCAAATGTAAATTGCTTTCAATTTGAGACTTTCCCTGTTGAATTGCAACAAGCCCACTGTGATACTTGGTTGACCAACTGGGCCAGTCCAATACAAAATTCAGTCGACCAATTCAACATGTAATTGAATTATTGACCAAACCAATCCGATCGACTGACTAGACATTCCAATCACCCAATTAGATAGGAAATCGACATGTTTATGATTCTAAATCATTCTAATCATTAGTTTGATTAAAAACTTCAATTCTTTATGCATCCTTATGCATGTGACCCAGTAGGTCCCTGATTATGTTGGTACTGATGTTAAAAAATAACAAGTAAAGATTGGTGCCTAGACACACATCATTGTCACCCAAGTAATATGAATAAGTTGGAGAATAACTATAATGTGTAAATGTGAGAACCCGTTACACTAAACAAGATTGCTCAAAACATAAAGCACAATTGATCATTAATTAATCACATACCCAAACATATGGGTAAATTGAAACCAATTTCAACGTCAGCACCTGCTCAAAAACATTTGCATAAGAGCCCAACATCTTTCTTTTATCCATACTATGTCAAGAATTTGATACAAATTGTTTTATCACCTTAGCCACAATATATATAGACAGGAGAACAATATTTGTATATGCCACACAAACAAGCATTAATATGTTATCAAAAGTCCGATTCGTTTGAAATACCATATACAAACTTTTCCTGTCCAGACCTGAGAGTACATGGACGACTCTAGGACACACTAGAAATCTAATCAACTTTCTCAAAGATTCATTACTATAGCTCCTCTTTGCTGCCACTGTTTATTTTTGTCACTTCCGATTACCTAAAAAAATGTGGCGAACCACATGGGTGAGACCCATGTCCCAGCAAGAGATATAACCTCCAACAATGTTTATTGATTATAACATTTTTAAGTAATCAAACAGTTAAGCAATTTAATCAGATATAACAAATAAGATCAGTAGTACTGATGATTAACAAAATACATAAAGGAGCAGGTAATAACTATTATCATTAGCCATACTATCATCCATTATCTTGTTAACAATATAAGCAATTCAGTAGCATATGCATATCTAGCATCATGAGAAAGTCTAGTAAAATAGCATAGCTAACAACATGAGCATGTCTAATTGGTTGAACATATCAACATCATAAGAAGAGCTAACAACATAAGCACAACTATCTAGATAGGCATGATTAACAGTATATACATATCTAGTTACAAAGGCATGGCTAGAATGCTAAACATAACTAACAACATGAGATAGCTAGCATCATGATTATAATTAGCAGTAGCAGTATAGTTATCAACACAAGCATAGCTACTGTATGTACGCACCTACAATCTTAAGCACATCCACAACTTAAGTATATTTACTATCTCTTAATTGCACTAAGCATCATCTTTATGTAAAGATAACAAACAAGGGTTATCATCCAATGTGAAACGTTGTGTATAACCCTAAACAAATATGCTACACGGCTATATTACATCTTTTATTACGCCCTAAGAAAATTGAGGATACCACTCAAAATCCAACTGACCACTGCTAAGTCAAAATCAGTGCCATACAAGATCTAGGAAGAGCCAAACTTCTAAGATCTTCTCCGCCCCCGGTCAGTACGGGTCTACCACAACAACACATAAGGTCAAGCTACTAACAGCCTAGTCCTTCCTTGGTACATGTCACGACACTAGTGAAAGTAGGTGGGTACACATACCCTACCATCTGAGGTACAGCCGCAGTTGTCCTCCAATCTCGTCACATATATAATCACATCAGATGTATGAGGCATGACCATAGCCATCCTCCGCAACCTGTATTGTGGATGACAAGGATATATCCTCAACTTGCCACCCCCACATACTCAACAGTATGCGCTCTGAGTTTCCCTTAGGAATACTCGTTTCACCATCTGGAAAGTTCTGACACTCAGATGGATCTATGGCACAGGGCATTACATGATTAGAGTTTCACTTGATTAGTTATGCCAATTGGGTGAATTAAGGCTGCATCAAACAAGTGGACATACAAACTCTAATTCACTTCTAACAAGCATATAAATATCACATCAAAAGATATAAAATGTGTGAAACATAATTTCTCATCTCATCATCACATGGTACTATTCACTTGCCATTCATGAGGCTACACTAGTCATCATACTATCACAAGACATAAATCCTTTTCACAATATCACAAGGTATCAACCCTTATCAACATAAGAGAATTACACCTCATTTAGGGATCAACCATGCCCAAAGGTCATTAAGACCATCCTACTATCACATGATATAAATCCTTTTCACAATATCACATGGTATCAACCCTTATCAACACAAGAGGATTACACATCATTCAGGGCTCAACCATTCCCAAAGGTCATTAAGACCATCATACTATTCCCTACAAGATCATCATTATCTTTCCATGCCTTATAACAAGGCTCAACAACATCATTTATATATAATGCACCAGATTAGCACAATATTGCATTAATGAGCTAGGAGATATTCATAAACAATCATAGTAGGGTTATATTAACATTAAGAGCATTCCTTTATTATATCAACATGTAAGGAATCTACATATGATTAACCCTCATCTTATTCAGAATGCACATGTTTAGCATAAGAAAGTATCAACCATGTGGCTATGATAACCACCAATTAACAAATTAAGGTTATGATCAATTTAAGGAGGTTTTCCCACCATCATTCCATCATATAAGAATGTTAAACATGAATACTCATCTTTATCTATTTGCATTAGAGTTAGGTTCAACATGATAAATTATATCAATGTTACTAATCATCACTTATACCCAAGCCCTAACTCATGACATCCCTATTAGATCATGGATGCATAAGGTGAAGCATCACCATCACATTACATACTATTCTCAAGTATGAAACCACACATAAATCAAGGTGTAACCATCAGGTTATAGAATACTAGGGTTTCAACAACAATAACAGAGTATTCCATGATTGTATTAGTCATTCAAGGACTATTCATACCGAATTACCATCATTTAGTTATAATAAAGCTAGGTATAACAAGATATACTTAATTAGGGTTACATATCAACACAATATGGTTATCATCCCTTCTATTCATATGAGTGAATAGGTAAGACTACCTTATTAAGGGTAATCCTCCATTTGTTCCATCATCATTCAACCCATATCACTATACCACAATGTAACCCAGAACCATTGGATGTTTAAAAGGTAAGACCATTGGTTGTTTACAAAAGTAAACACCTTGTATAAACCACCTATGAAGTCCTTTATTTGTTCTCTATAAAGAGTCACCATCTAACCCTAGACATACCTTGATTAACAACACAAAAAGTTCCATTGAGAGTATGGTAAAACCCACAACCAACTGTTCATTTAAAACAAGCCATCCATTGTCAACAAGTAAGCTCCTTAAGTTGATCATATAAAGGAAACCATCTAAATCACATTATTAGGATCAACATATTACATTAGCCATCATTCCACTTTATTGGAGGAATAAACATTTGATCTTGACCATTGGGTCAAGTTCATATGTTAAAACCATCAATTACAGTATAAGTTCGACCATTGCATCAAGGGACCCAAGAAACCATTGGTCTAAGGCTTAATTGATGCTACAACTACAATGCTTAACTCACCATAGGTTGTAGAGACCTGATCCACCATCATTAGTGACCATTAAGTCACCAAAGGATGTTAGATCAACACTATATTCATTAATTAGCATCAAATATTAAGCTAATGTCATCATTGATTGATAACATCAGTAGGGTACTTAATGGTTGATCATTAAACTTCTAATTGATCCAAAACCTGACCTAAGGGGGTGACCATAGGTTGTCACCATCATCTGACACCTTTGATCCCGACCATAAGTTGTCATGAAGACAACACCATAGGGTTGTTGCAATGGTACCATCATCGGGTCATGGGTTTATAGAAGAAATCAACTTTAAACCCTAAAATTGACCATTGGTTGATAGGTGCTTAGCACCATAAGTTGCCAAACCAACCTGATCCAAGTCATATTATACCTTAAGAATAATGTACACATTATCAAAGGTTCATCTAGAACTGAAATCAGAATAGGGAACATTATAGAAATTGAAATCCAAGTCAAGCATAGCGTTTTAGTGCATGACTCATCATTTTCAAGTAAGAACATGAGCTAGCAAGCTTATGGTAAGAAATAAACGTGGAGCAAGTTATAATAATTGCTTCTAATTAGAAGATAAAATCCCAAACAGAGGAGAACACTTGTAGGTAGGGTAGGGAATCCAAGCATAAGCTGTGAACTCATCCATCTAGCACCTTTCTTCATCAAATGAGCAAACCCTAAGCATAAGAAGCAAGAAAGGTTTTAGAGCTTTAGAGCAATTTATATCATGGAATAGCAAGGTTCCG
The DNA here is from genome assembly GCA_963693085.1 of Alisma plantago-aquatica. NCBI lineage: Eukaryota > Viridiplantae > Streptophyta > Magnoliopsida > Alismatales > Alismataceae > Alisma > Alisma plantago-aquatica. The sequence continues at coordinate 490,222,673 of OY856412.1, read as the reverse complement.
ACCTGGAGGAAGGTCTAAGGAAGGAGAAAAGTAAGAGAAATGGAGAAGGAAGGAAGAAAACAACTTGCCTTGGTCAAAATCCCTAGAAGATGACCTTGGAAACCCTAGGTAGGGCTAGATGGAGCTCTAGGAGACCTTCTTCTCCAAAAAGAGGTTGTTTTCTACCTTAGAGCACTTGGTTCCGCAGAAAAATAGAGTGGATTCGTTTTTGTAGGTTTGAGGAAAGAGAAAGCAAGTAAAGTTTCGTATTTGGGTAAGGAAGAGGTAAATATAGCCTATAGATAAGGATGGAAGCAAGCATGAGGTGTAATAGTAGCTTCCCCACGTGTCTATGGCCTTAAACTATTAAGAATATACAAGAACACACACAACCATCTCCCACACATCCATATAGACCTTCTTATCTTTCCTTTTTAGAATTTCCAAGCCAATCAAATAATTCATTAGTTGATAGCTCCTAAAGGTAGCTCATCTGTGAAGGGGTAAACCCTAAAATACCCTTGGAGAAAACACCTTCAAACCAAGGATTAAATGGGTTAAACATGGATAAAAAAGCTCAATAATAATGATAGAATATCCAAGGAACATAATGCAAGTGATAAATTGCAAAGAAAACCTCTCAATTGGGTAAATTGCAGAAACGTCCAAAATGTGCATAAAATTGCATAACTTGCTCAAATAGTGTCCAAATTGGACCAAATTTGAAATTTAAGCTTGTATTATGATTTAAAATAATATAAAAAGGTTATATTAGGGTTATAAGAATTCAACTATGATAATTAAGCTTATTCAACTCGTTAAGCAAGTTTAGGGACCTTACAACTATAAACCCCTAACATGAATTTCACCCCCAAAACCCAAGGTAAACAAAGATGGGTCCTTCCTTTGCACCTCATCCTATTACCTTCACATGGTTACTTGAATATCATGGTGATGTCACATCATTCATACATATCTCATCTTGGGTTAACACAAAAACCCCCACATAAGAAGACATTTGCAAATATGAAACATAGAAACTTGTTGTGCCACATGTACTAAGTCTAATAGTAACTTTCAACTTTAAATTCTAGATATCATCCTATAATTATATTTATTGTATCAACAAACCATCCATCCTTGATAGTGGTCTTACCCAGCTATCACTAGACCATACACAACATTATAGAGTCACTTTTATTTTTCCTTCCCAACAACATTTATTGGATCATCATCAACTCTCTCTCTCTATCTCTAAGGGAGAGGAATACTTGGAATTTTCATTTAATAAACATCTCTAACCTTCACATATTTCTCATACTATTGATACATCTTGGAAACTAGGATTCATTACCTTGGTATCCACCTCATGTGCTATAAGGAACTCTCATCATTATCTCATCCACTTTTACCAACATAACAAATATCAATAAATATAAGAGGAGTCTTCCTAATTATTAGAAGGCTCAAAAGCAAACTCATCACAAACTTTATGATCTTGGAATCATAGTCCAAGCAACCTTATGATATAATAAGCTATCCACCCTCATGTTTGCAGCGAATCCACACGTACCAAGTGGCAATGCCTGGATACACATCCTTAACCACAAGACGGTCCATCCCAGCCTGGGGAGTCACCCAGTCTTTGTCATTGGTTGGAATAAACAAACCGCAACAAGTACATTCCCCTAATGATCCACTTGAAAGATGTGACCTAGAAAGGAAAGAAACAAAGGGAAGCACACTTCCCATACCATAGCAACATTGTTAAAGGGTCACTAGCAAAAAGGTAACCAATTCTATTTTCATTATGTGAGTTATAGCTTCTTATGTATCATTTTACCTTTTTCATTTTGGGTTCCTTGCCATTAGCATAGGAATCATCATGATTAACATATATCATTACTCCTTTGTTGATGACTATTAATCACACTTGGGTATGTTCTCTTATTTAATTATGTTTTTCAACCACTTATCAACAGGTAAATCATCATATTCCACATTTTCTTCATTAAACATGGATCATCTACCTTCATTTCTTTCACATGCTATGCTGATTTTACATTAACAATTTCTTACACACATAGGTTGGTCTGAGATTAACTCAGGTTCTACCTTTATTCCTTTGTCAGTGTTCCCATTTATCTTCTCATTTTGTACTTGTTATAGGAGTTCTTTCCATCTTATGTGGATTCCATACCTTAATTCACTTTATAAGTATAGACTTATCTATCTTTTACTTTATTATCTTCTTGAATCACATCTTCAAGAACTCCTCTTTTGCTTATTTGTATTCAGATTTAGATTTCATGGTGTTGTGTCTTTCTCTTTAGCTACCAAATATTCAAGTTTTAATAGATTAATGTGCAATTCTCATCTTCTTTAAGGTAGGATTGAGATATTCATACCATGATTTCTTATTCATTATGCACTTTAGATTGTCTCAAAATGACTACATGATCAGAGTAATAAAAAAGATAACAATCTAAGAGTTCCATACTTGCCTTTTCATCAATAATTGAATACCTGGACAGGGCACCCAAATACTAAGATTAGGCACTATGTAGCATATTTTTATGTCATATTCCTAATTTTGACCTTATCCTAGTCCTAAGTCCTAGTGTCCCTGTAGACTCGATGAACCTAAAGCTCTGATACCAACTTGTTAGAATCTGTTACACTAAAGAAGATTACTCAAAACATAAACCACAATCGATCACTAATTAATCACATACCAAAAAATGGGTAAATTAAAACCAATTTCAACGTCAGCACATGCTCAGAAACATTTGCATAAGATCCCAACATCTTTCTTTTATCCATACTATGTCAAGAATTTGATACAAATTGTTTTATCGCCTTAGCCACAACATATATACACAGGAGAACAATATTTATATATGCCACAAAAACAAGCATTAATATGCTATCAAAAGTCCGATTCGTTTGAAACACCATATTCAAACTTTTCCTGCCCATACCTGGGAGTACATGGACGACTCTAGGACACACTAGACATCTAATCAACTTTCACAAAGATTCATTACTATAGCTCCTCTTTGCTACCACATGTTTGTTTTCGTCACTTCCGATTACCTAAAAACATGTGGCAAACCACAAGGGTGAGACCCCTGTCCCAGCAAGAGATATAACCTCCAACAATGTTTATTGATTACAACATTTTCAAGTAATTAAACAGTTAAGAAATTTAATCAGATATAACAAATAAGATCAGTAGTACTGACGATTAACAAAATATATAAAGGAGCAGGTAATGACTATCATCATTAGCCATACTATCATCCTTTATCTTGTTTACAATATAAGCAATTCAGTAGCATATGCATATCTAGCATCACGAGCAAGTCTAGTAACATATCATAGCTAACAACATGAGCATGTCTAATTGGTTGAACATATCAAAATCATAAGAAGAGCAAATGACATAAGCACAACTATCTGGATAAGCATGAATAACAGTATATACATCTCTAGTTGCAAAGGCATGGCTAGCATGCTAAACATAACTAATAACATGAGATAGCTAGCATCATGATTATAATCAACAGTAGCAGGATAGTTATCAACACAAGCATAGCTGCTGTATGTATGCATCTACAATCTTAAGTATATCTACTATCTCATAATTTCACTAAACATCATCTTTATGTAAAGATCACAAATAAGGGTTATCATCCAATGTGAAACATTATGTATAGCCCTAAATAAATGTGCTACACGACTGTATTACATCTTTTATTACACCCTGAGGAATTTGAGGATACCACACAAAATCCAACTGACCACTACTAAGTTGAAATCAATGCCATACAATATCTAGGAAGAGCCGGAATCCTAAGATCTTCTCGGCCCCCAATCAGTACGGGTCCTCCACAGTGACACATAAGGTCAAGCTGCTAACAACCTAGTCCATCCTTGGTATAGGTCATGACACTAGTGAAAGGAGGTGGGTACACATACCCTACCATATGAGGTACAATCACAGTTGTCCTCCAATCTCGTCACATATATAATCACGTCAGATGTATGAGGCATGACTGTAACATCCCTGACCTGGGTTATGAACTAACCCCGGGTGTTTTTCTTAATCATGTGATTAAATTCTTGTGGTTATCTGTTGATAATGTAATTAAAGCTTCTGAGGAATATATATTTCCCTTTCTGTCCTTTTGAACAATGTTGTAATATTGTTTTGTAATACATGGACCTATGTGCAAATTACCCAATTAAAAGGGGTTAACTTGCAAATTGCACATGTTAAGATGTTCCTTTAGTGTTGAGACATCATAAGAGTGAATGTGATGAAGTGTGATTGGTCCCCCAAGCTTGGGCACTGAGATGCAGCTTGTGGGGCAATCCTTGTGCTTAAAACCCTAATTTTGGTGTCAAGTGCAATTTACCCAAAATGAGGGATGAAACTTGTAAAATACACCTTTTAGCGTATATTTATGACTGTTGGCATCATTTAGAGTAAGAATGATGAATAGGGCACTTCAATTGAATAATCAAATAAGAATGATAACCCTTATAAATTAAATAATCAAGTTATAAGCCTAATAACCCTTCAATATGTGCAACTTAGTAAAAAGTTGGCTTTCTTCACCTTTAGACCTTGGGTTTAAGATGAGTTTTTCTTAAGTATGGAAGGGAGAAACGTGGCTTAGAAGAAGGGAAGGACCTAGATGAGAAATAGAGAAACAAGTTGTCCTTATGTTGGAAATTCACCCAAAGTATATATACACCTTTTCCCACTTAGCAAGGATCGTTTCCTTCACTTCCCTTCTTATCCCCTTGCTTAGACCGACTTAGGACAAAGCTTCGGAGAAGAGTAGGACGGATAAGGAGTTCTAGGTAAGCTTTGGGCATCTTCTTGCTCGGATTCATGGAGGAATTCATGGTGCAAGGTTGGTTTTATGGTCTTCCTTACTTGTTTCCTCTTTCTAGCCATCTTTTCCCAACCTTTCCTTGGAGAAACACCCTTGGCCGACCTGTGGAGCTCAATACACAATTAAAGGCTTGAAGCTTGGAAGATTGGAGCTCAAGGAACGACCTTAAGGTGGGTTTTATAACTCTAAACCTTTTGCTTTCTTATGCATATCTTTGTACTTGCAAAAGTAACTTGTTCTTCTTTCCCCCATCCTTCCTTGCTTTCTTGCATCTAAAACCATGAGGAACAGACCTGGATATGGAGGTAGAAGAAAGGGGGCGTGAATACCTATGTCACTTTAGCAAACGGTCTTGCACCCTTGGCCAAACGGTTTGCAAAACCGTTTGGGGGTTTTGCAAAACCGTTTGAGGGGCAAACGGTTTCACAAGGTCGGTTGGAGCAAACGGTATCCAAGACCGTTTGAGGGAGTTTACCAAGAGTGGAACGTATGGGATTGCTGTTCATAATTATGTAGGCTAACGACCCACCAAATTTTAGGGGTTAACTCCAAAGGAATCGTAGGTTAAAGGCCAATCAATTAGGCAAATCAAATTGAATTAAGTGCTGTTTTTCCAATCTGTTTAACTTGAACTTCTTGGGAAAACGGTCTCAAACCGTTTGAGTGCGTTGACCAAGCGTGGACCGTTTGGGATTACTGTTCCTAATGATGTGGTCTAATAACCAACCAAATTTGATAGGTTAACTCCCAAGGAATCATGAGTTAAAGGCTAAACAATTAGGTAACCTAATTGGATTAAGTGCTGATTTTCCAATTTGATTAATTGAACTTTTTGGGAAAACGGTCTCAAGACCGTTTGAGGGCATTGACCAAGCATTGAACGTTTGGGATTCCTGTTCATAATCATGTTAGTTAATAACCCTCAAAATTTGAGGGATTAACTCCAAAGTAATCGTGATTTGAAGGCTAATCAATTATGTAAACCCTAATTGGATTAAGTGCTGACTTTCAACTTGATTAATATGACATTTTGGGTTTTCTTGCCCAAACGGTCTCAAGACCGTTTGGGGATCACCCAAACGGTCTCAAGACCGTTTGGGGGTCACCCCAAGACCGTTTGGAGGTCTGGGGTCAAGTATAGTTGATCAATTGAAGGTCCAAAGGTACCAAACATATTGCAATTAAGTGCTGAATTGTTGATCAACTCGATAGACCAATCCTTGATGATTTTTCACTAGAATCCAAAGGATGGATGGGCCAAACGGTCTCAAAACCGTTTGGAGCTCATCCAAACGGTCTCAAGACCGTTTGGTGGTCACCCAAGACCGTTTGGAGGTCTAGGGTTGAGTATGGTTAGGTGTTTAAAGGTCTAAAGGTACCAAGTTGATACACAATGCAATGCTGATTTGATGATCAACTCAATAGCTCAAACCCTAATGATTTTTCACTAGAATCCAAGGTTTGGTTGAGCCAAACGGTCTCAAGACCGTTTGGAACTCATCCAAATGGTCTCAAGACCGTTTGGAGGTCACCCAAGACCGTTTGGAGGTCTAGGGGTGAGTATGGTTAAGCAATTGATGATCCAATGATACTAAGTTGGAATGTAATCAATTGTTGTTTTGGTGATCAATCCAATGATCCAAACCTTAATTAGTTGACTTGGATTTTGATGATATGATGGGAAAACGGTCTCAAGACCGTTTGGAGGTCATCCAAACGACCTCAAGACCGTTTGGGGTCAGGTCATGTCCCAATTGAATGATGGTTCAATAGGTTCAAATCAATTAAACCCACATTGAAATATGTTGAAGGATTATTGATTCCAAACCCTAATTCGATTGAGTTAAACCCTAATTGATGGTCAATTGAGGGTCAAGTGAGGGACAAATCAGTTGAAGGTTGACCTATTAAACTCAATTAAGGTATGAGTATAGGTCCAATTGATGATTGGTTCCATGAATTCAATGATTGAAGGAATCAACATTGGAAACCCTAATTCAATTGGATACCTTATGAAGTGGAGGTCCAATGTGATTGAATCTTTGAGAACTAAGATGATGAATGTTCTATTGATCCAATAATGATTAGTAATGATAATCAATGAAGGTACGAAGGTTGAAACCCTAATAATACCTAAGGGATTAAGAACCAATTCAAGGGAGAATTCTTAATTGTTTATAGGATTAATAGCTTGATACACTATGTTAAACATAGTAGTATGTACTTGATTGAAGGGTTGATGTGACCTAATAAATTTGAAAGAATGAGAAATTAGAATACATATATATATAAATATGAATCATGTAATGATCTGCTGTAGCACGACCGTGCAAGGGAGCACGACCGTGGTAGCCTTAACTTGCACGACCGTGCAAGGGAGCACGACCGTGGTAGCCTTACTTTACACGACCGTGTAAGGTGGCACGGCCGTGGTGTCCTATTAAGAAATTGAAAAGTTTTGGTATTGTGCTGACATTGTTATATATGCATGTCCTTATTTATATAAGTCATACAAGTTGATATTATGAGGTGATCATAGCCAGGTATGAGTTATGACGTCATATTCCTTGAAAACAATTGAAAACGTTTGGGGACTTTTAGGGTTAAGATTGCTTAATGCTTTGAAGGCTTAGATGGTTCAATGGTGGTTTAACCTAAACCCTAATGATACCCAAAGATATTAAGGGGCTAAGTAATTAGTAGCTTGACCCATGTTATGGTTAATGCTGAACATTACCAATATACCCTTGAAGGGTTCAAGTAGATAACAACCCTTGATCAAGCAAACCCTAATGATTATAATGGGGTGACTTAATCTATGTTAATCAAAGATGACTTGACCTAATCTAACCTAGAGTGATTTAAACATCATCTAGTAGTAAGAAGAGAGAGAAGGCTCCTAATATGAATGAGAATCAAGTAACATACTTTCAATATGTAAGAATGTACATGATTAGGGTATGATCCATCAAGGTAAGATCATGGAAATCCTAATTATAATGATTAATGAATATTAACATAAATTGAGGGCATCAATGATGATAATTTTCATATATAATGATGCTATGAGCTCAATTCACTATGAAGTGAATAGTAAACCCTGATTCTAGGGTAATAAAATGTAACGTGAATAGTAAACCCTAATTTAGGATGATCTGATAAATGGAGTAATTCAGGGTTATGCCTTTGAGTATGAAACCCTAATTACAAGTTGTAATATGAGAAATATTTATGCCTTGAGAGCTAAGAGGTTCTATAACCCTATGTTGAAGTAAAAGAATACAAACCCTAACTAATGAAGGATGGGGTATGTTAACCCTAGTCCTGGGTTATGCTTTCAAGTATGAAACCCTGTGAACTAATTACAATATAAGAATTCTTATGCCTTATAAGATAAAGGGATTCAATAACCTTAATTGAGTGGGGTAAACCCTAACTCTACTTATGCTTTTAAGCATGAATCTTCATGATTAAAGTATGAGATGAGGAATCATTATTTCTAATCATAAAGAAAGGGATTGAATAATCCTAATTGATGTAAATAAGGGAACCTAGCCTTAGTGTAAGCATGAAGGTACTATTCCTGTATTGAAAGATTAATTTTTCTTTATAAATTGTTGATCTGGAAATGAAATGTTTATTGTTGTCAATTGAATTAACCATGCAGGTTCTTATAAATGGATGATTATATCCAGATAAAGGTTATGATATCATATTCATTGGAAGCATGTTATTAGCTTTGTGAATAGTGATATACCATGTTGCCTAGTTAAGTGACATCATATAAGATTGATAGGCTGTGAGAGCCATGAGTAACATCAAGGCCATGCTGATAAGATGACTTATGATGAATTAAGGGTTTGAATACCCTATTCTTGAATCATAGTAATGAAATGGTTAAGAAATGATATCCAATTGATAATTGATGTGAGTTAGACTTGATACATTTAGTATTCTACTTTTATAGCTATTGTTCTAATGATTAATGCTTGGAAACATGCTTGATGCTAAAATAATGCTAGAATGTACCTAACTAATCAAGTATAATCATATCATGTAGAGCCTTGACCATAGATCCATCATTGTCAGAGACCAAATGATGGTGAAACAAGTTTTCCTAAGGGAACTCCTGGAGCATATACTTTTGAGTATATGGGGGTATATGGACGCGAATATCCTTACGTCCTAGTGTAGGAATTGATGTAGATGTACTTTAATATTTCAACCCTTCACTATATATTCATACCGGGTGATGTACCACAAATCTCCCGAAGAAATTACTGATACCACATCGATGAGAGATAAACAAAAAATCTTTCGATGACGATGAGAGTTCAGAACTCCACTGTAACTCTATAGCGAAGTTTCCAGAATACCTTGGATAGCTACAGCAGAGACAAAAGATGTCCTGCAAGTAAATCCTTTTACTGACTGAGGAAGATGAGGTCATAAGAATCCAGCTCTTTTGATGACCTATGTATGGTACCGACGCGATTTTTATAAATGGTCGGTTGGAGTATGAGAGGTATACCTCATCTCCGCAGGGCATAATGATGTTTGAAAAATATAATCAGCCGTATAGTATAACTGCTTAGGTTGTACTACGAGAAACAATGATTGATGTTACATTGTTGACTTTAATAGTCTGTTCAAGTTTCTAGAATACATGTTCTACATATGCTTTAATGAAGTGATTGCTTAAGTAAATGTTGTTTTACTTATTACCAAACCTGATGTTGATATTTTCAGTTACTTTGCTTCTGTTATTCCTTATATGCTATAACAAAGCTTCTGGTGGAGAGTTATAACTCTCGCTGGGACAATTATTCAAATTGTCTCACTCCCGTAGGTTTCTAATTTTTAGGAAGACGCCAAGGACGAAGGAATCCATTTAAGAATGAGCAACAACATGAACAACAACATCAGGGGCAGCAGGGAATCTCAGGTGGAGATACTGACTGTCTAGTCTTATAGATAGCATGTCTTATGTCATCTCTGTACTCTCATGTCCTAGGAGTCAGTAGGTCTGAGGATTTTGGCATGATGCCTCGAGATTTTGTACCTTACCTTGTACAGTTAACAAGGTGGGTTTTGTTGTAATGCTCGAGATGTGTTTATTACAGAGATGTATCAATGGATCAGTTTGTAAATGACCTATCATATTGTTTATGAAAGAGTTTTTATCTTTCAAAGATCTCTTTACAAAAGTTTTAAATTTTTAGTGATTTTTGATAATTCCGCTGCTAATCGCTTCCGCATTCGTTTAATTTGATTGTCAGTTGGGTGTCGGTCGTTTCAAGTGGTATCAGAGCTCTAGGTTCGCTGAGTCTACAGAGACATAAGACTTAGGTAGTAGAGTCTGTTCTCAGTGTCCTCCAGTGTATCTGATGGTAACTTCTTCTCACATAGGAGGAGAAGAACTTGAAGATGACTGGATCGGATGAGGAGTTGGCTGTGGAGAGAAACAATACTTCACCAAGAAGAGGTGCAGAGGAGCAAGCAATAGAGGGACAATTACCTAAGATTCTCCTAGCTAACCCAACCATGATAAGGAATTCTTCCTTAGGAATCATTGTTGGGGAATTTAGGGCTACCATGATGTATCTAGTGGATCAAGCACTAGCAATACAACCCATATTACCAGCTCCTAATGATGATGTTTTGGATATCAACAGAATATGTGAACCACAACAACAGGTTGAAGCAATGGTAAATGATGAAGCTTTGAACCTAGAACAAGCCAGTGCTCAACCTCAGTCTGATGAATCAGTATACAATAATATAGGGGTTAGAATACAACCAGAGACCAGGACCTGCTATAGGTGTAGGAAGCCTGGACATATCAGAAATAATTGTCCAGAAGAGAAATATAAAGGAAGAATTGAGAAAAGGACTATCCAAACCCAGGAGCAGAGATCTAGTAGTTCCAAAAGGAAGAAGTTTCTGGTGTCACCAACACAACCAGGACCTAGTACACCAAGACAATGGTCATCCAGAAAGGGTAAAGAACCCTTCAGACCATACTGGGCACCTAGAATTTGCTACATATGTAGGCAGGTTGGACATCTGGCAAGAAAATTGCCCAGCCAGAAATGTTATGGCAAATAAACGTCTGAGGCAGAATCAACTTGAGACAATGAATAATCCTCGAGTCATGACAGATTAGATGAAATAAATGTTATTCTTATATGTCTTTTTATGATCTCTTGGACAAAACTGAGAAAGTAATTGATTGAACTTTTCTTAATTAATCCTATAAGGACTTATAATGTTGTATAAAATAGATGTTTCATGTTACATGCTTACCTCCATAAAAAGGATGAAGTATTAAAGAGATGTCTGGATAAAATTCAGTAATGTTAGATCTTATACTTGTGATAATAGGAAAAGAGAAGGAAAATGGTAGTATACAAATGCATATTACCTTATCTCAGTATTTATATACCCTGGCCAGGTATACAATTGATGATGATAAAGTAAATATGGAAACTCCTAGATTGTTATCTTTTTGATTTCTCTGATCAAGTAGTCATTCTGAAACAATCTAATGAGTATCAAGAAATAAGAAATATGGGATTAAGGGAGGTCAACCCTGTCCAGTAAAGATGTAATAATAATAATAAAGATCCTCCCCATAATGTGAAAATGTAATGGAATCATAAGATGTTTCATGAATGGTTGAAAATACATGATATAACAAGAGGAATATGATCCCTTATTCTCTTTCTTTCCAGGGACATGGCAATCAAGTGGGTCTTAGGACACTTGATGTGCATAATATAAAGATGTTTATGTGAAGTATACCTAAAAAGGTATCAGTTTATCTTGGACTTTAGTTCCAAGTTGAGAATATATGTAACAAGTAATGTTCCAAGATGAAAGGAAGATAAGATGTAATGTGTTGATAACACATGTAATAGGTAACAAGATAAGAATGTAATAATATATATGATGAATTATGTTGCTTACCTGGAATAGTCAACAATAGAATCAAAGTAAACATGTAAAATATTATGAACATCACTTGTTAGGGGTTTATGTTTTCATAAACATATCTTTCTCCAAGATATCTATCAAATAAGTCCTTGATTGATAAGTAACTTTTCCCTATGATAAGAGAATGTACAACTAATGAGTTACTTAGTGTAAGTAATAAGGAAAGTTAGTATGGTGTTATCAGGTGAGATGACACAATGAAGGTATGAAAGAACTTATATAGTCTCAAAATAGATGACAGAGTATGATTGTGATTTTAAGAAAATGTTGATTTAACTAAGGAACATGAGAGTATATGTCCCATGTGAATCTTTCCATGGAAAAACTTGAGTGGAGAAACTTTGTATTGAACAAAACTCTATGATGTTCCATAATAACGAAATGTCACTTGAAGACATAATGGTCTAATGCCTAAATAATATCTGCTTTCCCTTTTCTTTCTGGGATTTCGGGGACGAAATCCTTGATAGGGGTTTATAATTTGTAACATCCCTGACCTGGGTTATGAACTAACCCCAGATGTTTTTCTTAATCATGTGACTAAATGCTTGTGGTTATCTATTGATAATGTAATTAAAGCTTCTGAGGAATATATATTTCCCTTTCTGTCCTTTTGAACAATGTTGTAATATTATTTTGTAATACAGGGACCTATGTGCAAATTACCCAATTAAAAGGGGTTAACTTGCAAATTGCACATGTTAAGATGTTCCTTTAGTGTTGAGACATCATAAGAGTGAATGTGATGAAGTGTGATTGGTCCCCCAAGCTTGGGCACTGAGATGCAGCTTGTGGGGCAATCCTTGTGCTTAAAACCCTAATTTTGGTGTAAAGTGCAATTTACCCAAAATGAGGGATGAAACTTGTAAAATACACCTTTTAGAGTATATTTATGACTCTTGGCATCATTTAGAGTAATAATGATGAATAGGGCACTTCAATTGAATAATCAAATAAGAATGATTACCCTTATAAATTAAATAATCAAGTTATAAGCCTAATAACCCTTCAATATGTGCAACTTAGTAAAAAGTTGGCTTTCTTCACCTTTAGACCTTGGGTTTAAGATGATTTTTTATTAAGTATGGAAGGGAGAAACGTGTCTTAGAAGAAGGGAAGGACCTAGATGAGAAATGGAGAAATAAGTTGTCCTTATGTTGGAAATTCACCCAAAGTATATATACACCTTTTCCCACTTAGCAAGGGTCGTTTCCTTCACTTCCCTTCTTATCCCCTTGCTTAGACCGACTTAGGACAAAGCTCTGGAGCAGAGGAGGACGGATAAGGAGTTCTAGGTAAGCTTTGGTCATCTTCTTGCTCGGATTCATGGAGGAATTCATGGTGCAAGGTTGGTTTTATGGTCTTCCTTACTTGTTTCCTCTTTCTAGCCATCTTTTCCCAACCTTTCCTTGGAGAAACACCCTTGGCCGACCTTTGGAGCTCAATAAACCATTAAAGGCTTGAAGCTTGGAAGCTTGGAGCTCAAGGAACGACCTTAAGGCGGGTTTTATAACTCTAAACCTTTTGCTTTCTTATGCATATCTTTGTACTTGCAAAAGTAACTTGTTCTTCTTTCCCCCATCCTTCCTTGCTTTCTTGCATATAAAACCATGAGGAACAGACCTGGATCTGGAGGTAGAAGAAAGGGGGGAATACCTATGTCACGTTAGCAAACGGTCTTGCACCCTTGGCCAAACGGTTTGCAAAACCGTTTGGGGGTTTTGCAAAACCGTTTGAGGGGCAAACGGTTTCACAAGGTCGGTTGGAGAAAACGGTCTCCAAGACCGTTTTAGGGCGTTGACCAAGCATGGACCGTTTGGGATTTCTATTCATAATTATGTAGGCTAATGACCCACCAAATTTGAGGGGTTAACTCCAAAGGAATCGTAGGTTAAAGGCCAATCAATTAGGCCAATTAAATTGAATTAAGTGCTGTTTCTCCAATATGTTTAACTTGAACTTCTTGGGAAAACGGTCTCAAACCGTTTGAGTGCGTTGACCAAGCGTGGACCGTTTGGGATTACTGTTACTAATGATGTGGTCTAATAACCCACCAAATTTGATAGGTTAACTCCCAAGGAATCATGAGTTAAAGGCTAAACAATTAGGTAACCTAATTGGATTAAGTGCTGATTTTCAAATTTGATTAATTGAACTTTTTGGGCAAACGGTCTCAAGACCGTTTGAGGGCATTGACCAAGAGTTTACTGTTTGGGATTCCTGTTCATAATCATGTTAGTTAATAACCCTCCAAATTTTAGGGATTAACTCCAAAGGAATCGTGAGTTGAAGGCTAATAAATTATGTAAACCCTAATTGGATTAAGTGCTGACTTTCAACTTGATTAATATGACTTTTTGGGTTTTCTTGCCCAAACGGTCTCAAGACCGTTTGGGGATCACCCAAACGGTCTCAAGACCGTTTGGGGGTCACCCCAAGACCGTTTGGAGGTCTGGGGTCAAGTATAGTTGATCAATTGAAGGTCCAAAGGTACCAAACATATTGCAATTAAGTGCTGAATTGTTGATCAACTCGATAGACCAATCCTTGATGATTTTTCACTAGAATCCAAAGGATGGATGGGCCAAACGGTCTCAAGACCGTTTGGAGCTCATCCAAACGGTCTCAAGACCGTTTGGTGGTCACCCAAGACCGTTTGGAGGTCTAGGGTTGAGTATGGTTAGGTGTTTAAAGGTCTAAAGGTACCAAGTTGATACACAATGCAATGCTGATTTGATGATCAACTCAATAGCTCAAACCCTAATGACTTTTCACTAGAATCCAAGGTTTGGTTGAGCCAAACGGTCTCAAGACCGTTTGGAACTCATCCAAATGGTCTCAAGACCGTTTGGAGGTCACCCAAGACCGTTTGGAGGTCTAGGGGTGAGTATGGTTAAGAAATTGATGATCCAATGATACTAAGTTGGAATGTAATCAATTGTTGTTTTGGTGATCAATCCAATGATCCAAACCTTAATTAGTTGACTTGGATTTTGATGATATGATGGGAAAACGGTCTCAAGACCGTTTGGAGGTCATCCAAATGACCTCAAGACCGTTTGGGGTCAGGTCATGTCCCAATTGAATGATGGTTCAATAGGTTCAAATCAATTAAACCCACATTGAAATATGTTGAAGGATTATTGATTCCAAACCCTAATTCGATTGAGTTAAACCCTAATTGATGGTCAATTGAGGGTCAAGTGAGGGACAAATCAGTTGAAGATTGACCTATTAAACTCAATTAAGGTATGAGTATAGGTCCAATTGATGATTGGTTCCATGAATTCAATGATTGAAGGAATCAACATTGGAAACCCTAATTCAATTGGATACCTTATGAAGTGGAGGTCCAATGTGATTGAATCTTTGAGAACTAAGATGATGAATGTTCTATTGATCCAATAATGATTAGTAATGATAATCAATGAAGGTGTGAAGGTTGAAACCCTAATAATACCTAAGGGATTAAGAACCAATTCAAGGGAGAATTCTTAATTGTTTATAGGATTAATAGCTTGATACACTATGTTAAACATAGTAGTATGTACTTGATTGAAGGGTTGATGTGACCTAATCAATTTGAAAGAATGAGAAATTAGAATACATATATATATATATATAAATACGAATCATGTAATGATCTGCTGTAGCACGACCGTGCAAGGGAGCACGGCCGTGGTAGCCTTAACTTGCACGACCGTGCAAGGGAGCACGACTGTGGTAGCCTTACTTTGCACGACCGTGTAAGGTGGCACGGCCGTGGTGTCCTATTAAGAAATTGAAAAGTTTTGGTATTGTGCTGACATTGTTATATATGCATGTCCTTATTTGTATAAGTCATACAGGTTGATATTATGAGGTGATCATATCCAGGTATGAGTTATGACGTCATATTCCTTGAAAACAATTGAAAACGTTTGGGGACTTTTAGGGTTAAGATTGCTTAATGCTTTGAAGGCTTAGATGGTTCAATGGTGGTTTAACCTAAACCCTAATGATACCCAAAGATATTAAGGGTCTAAGTAATTAGTAGCTTGACCCATGTTATGGTTAATGCTGAACATTACCAATATACCCTTGAAGGGTTCAAGTAGATAACAACCCTTGATCAAGCAAACCCTAATGATTATAATGGGGTGACTTAATCTTTGTTAATCAAAGATGACTTGACCTAATCTAACCTAGAGTGATTTAAACATCATCTAGTAGTAAGAAGAGAGAGAAGGCTCATAATATGAATGAGAATCAAGTAACATACTTTCAATATGTAAGATTGTACATGATTAGGGTATGATCCATGACGTGTATTTTACTACGTGCTAAAAATGCAAATATACGCGTCGAGTAGTACAGGCCTTGTGAGGCCCGAGTCGAACACAGGGATACTCGGAATTGTCAGAGACTCCTACTAACTATTTGCGATAAGCTAAGCCGAATAACAAATTGGGGTTGTTGTCAAAATTAAAAGAAAATAAAAACAAAACAAAACAAACAATCGATTAAAGGTTAATTTAATCACTTCAAAAAGGTATCTTTAGGATTGCGGTTTCACCGTGGGTATTCATTGTATTAGATTTTATATAATTCCTCAATCTTCTCTCTCTATCCGGGTAGTGGCCTGAAAACAGAATTGCCCACTGTCATGGTGCAATTCACTACTTAGGTTTAGGTCGGTTCCACCGTCGTAGTAACCTATTCCCTAAACTAAGTGCATTACGAACGATCTCTCAGTATCCACCATTAATTTTACACCACCTTGTTCAAGGGATTTATCGATTAATGTAGGTTTCGTCTCTTTTCAGCCGTTAATCCTTCTGTCGAAGTGATTAAGGGCATTAGATTATTATTATGGTGATCAAGCATAATAATATATGGAGAAAACGAAGCTATACCACGGATTTAAGAGAGAAAATATGAATTACTATTATAAAACTGTCATACAATGAATTCCCGGGCTACTCCCGGTTCTAAAGATGGAGGGGATTAGCCCCACATGTTCATCTCACACAAGTACATGGTAGAAATAGGGGAAATCATATGAAAAACGTGAATTGAATGGGAAAACCCCTGAACGGAGAAGAACCGATTGATCCTTTGTGTAGAACACATGCTTTCCTGCCTCTCGGTGGTGAAATCTGTCTTCGGCAGCGTCCGGATCGACTGGTATGAACTTATGGCCTCCGTTCTCCTTTTTCTCGCTCCTCGGCACTTGTGCAATGGGTAATCCACTTTTTCTTTCTTTCTGGGCGGCCGTCATTAGGTATAAGTCCCTAATTAGGTCGCTAATTAACTCCAGCCGTCCGATTGAGATCATTAGAAAGCAAACTCATATCCTACGGCGTCGATGGTATCGACCCACTACAGTAGCGGCTGGCTGCAAACCCTTTCTTTGTCGCGCCCGACATCATCTCGATACCATCGACTCGGGTCGATGGTATCGACTTCCTTTTAGCGTCGGTTTTGTCATTTTGCGACGCTGTAGCCTCCATGTGTCGATGGTATCGACTTGATGTCGATACTATCGACTGCTTCTTCACCAGCAACCTGAAAGTGTCTCGATACCATCGACATCAATGTCGATGGTATCGACTCTTTGCTGCTCCTTTCGGCTGACAACCTGCGGTCTTGTCGATGGTATCGACTTCCGTCGATGGTATCGACGGAAGCAAATACTTGTTTTTCCTAAAATTCAATGATGAGATCAAATAAATCCACACAAATAATAATAATGTGATAATTAATGCTCAAAATGATAAAACTAAGGGGATTTGACATAAAATGATGGCAAAGACCAAAATGGATGAATTATGCAATATTAACCATAAAAATGACTAATAAAAGCACAAAACACATATCAAACAGGTCTATAAATGCGACTCAAAATCATCGCATCAAACTCCCCTAAGCTTGAATATTGCTCGCCCTCGAGCAACTCATCCTTAGAATAGGATTGCAAACGTCAACTGACAAACAAGACACCAACCCAACATCCCATATGACTCCCACTGAACATTCACAAACCGGCCTTCTCTAACCACATAACGGTAATTACCCTAAAGGCGATAGTAATCATCAATAAAAGAAATTAACCTCCTAACCGATGAACACTATCACATAAGGCAGTTAACATAATAAAATTTGCCGATTCAGCATTGGTGCATCTTGAAATCGCCTATACTACGTTGCTCGTCCTAACTACCATCTACATGGAAGCAGTTCTCCTGATATTCATTGGTGAGGAGAAATTCACGGTGGCCTACCAATCCGAGCAACGGGTGGATGAAGATGGGTGGCTCATGGAAGAACGTGGAAGTATTGTACAGTTTCAACATGCATATACAAAAATGTCCTATATGATGCACATGCACATTAGAAATGCCCTAATGCCTAAACTTGGGTGAAATGATGCATGCACTAACCATCCATCTTAAAATGAGATGGATATCTAGTCAAGCTACATCATGTACTCAATTATCCTGAAATGCAACTAATATCATGTTCCTTTCTCCTTCTTATTTCACTTTCTTCTAAATTCTTTTTCTTTTCTCTTTTTTTTCTTCTTCTTTTTTTTATTGCAGAGTTTCAGCTTTTTCTTTCCAGCCCACATATCTATAATTGCTTAATGATAAGTTTATTGGGCTATTTTTATCATTAATCAGACATTTTTGCACTATTTAGAAGGTATGGAACAATTAATTCACCATTGGGGAAAAATTGAGATACATGATATACTTTATGCATGAAGATCATGAATGCAACTATATGGCATGCACCTAAAGGTAATGTGCATGAATCACTATATATTTTTTTTCTTTCTTTTTTTGCAACATATGGAAAATAACAATGCAAGTCCTATCTAAATGCTATGCACACAAAAAGGAATTAAAACTGCACTTTACTTCCAATTCTTAGGTGGATTATGGAAAAATGAAGTGGAACGATCACAAGACTAGATGACTGAACCTTAGAAAGATATTATGCGTCCCTCCTTACTGACCTGTGTAGTAGTTTAGAGGGTTCTCTCTCTTACATCCAATTAAGGTCTCATTACCATTTGGTTAGGTTAGGCTCAAACAACCATTTCCGACCACTTTCATGAATCATTAGGAGTACATGTATGAAATGTTGTTTCAAAGTTGACATAATCAATCATTTTCATAGGATGTGTACCCAAGGTCAAACAAAACACGCTATCCAAACACACAAAAATTTTCAAATTTCCCTTGAACTTCCCATGCACTAATCAACAAGATGACACACTTTTATGACATCCACAATTACACTAGATAGCACGTGGATCCTACAAAAACTAAAATTGCAAGAAACATATAACAAGAGAACAAAAACAATAATGCTAAAAACTGAAAACGATAAAAGATAGAGCTGTTCCAACTACCCCCCTAAGCTTGAATTCGACTATGGCCTCATAGTCAAAAACAAACTTAAAGATTGGAACAGGGATACCAGATCACTCTTGTGGAGGTGGAGGCGGGTACTGCGGCGCCGTGGGGTCCCAAGAAGGATACTCCCCCTGGAAGGTCGGATCATACTGGGTCCTAGGCGGAGGTTGTGGATAGCCTCCAAAGTAACTCTGACTCCAGTAGTGGTCATAGAAGGGCTCCTGCTGCATCTCCATCCGTTGCAACCGATTGTGTATCTGTTGTTGGTTGTCGAGGAGAAGACGTTCATTCTCGAACATCGCCCTTTGGTTGTCAAGTATCCGGTTCGTCGTGTCCTGAATACCGATATACATCGCCATATGCTGCTGCTGTGTCTGATGGATGTCCTGCAGCATCGTGTACATGCCTTGCATGGAATAGGCATCCTCGCTTGGCTGCGAGGGCTGTGGTGGAGGAGGCGGATGCGGAGACGATGAAGATGCACCCGGATGCATCCTCGGGTGCTTCCGGGGTGCTACTCGTGCTCGAAGAGGTGTAAAGGCATCTTCTTCCTCCTTAGCCTCGTCGTCCTGTCCTTCGTCGCCGCCGTCATTGCCGCCTTCTTCATCATCGGAGTCGATGGCTATGATCGGCCATCTGAAATGCTATGCGCCCGCGATGTTGAAGATAGGATCCGGCAGCGCGCACTCTTGGTACGCTTGATTTACGTGGCAATGCGCAAAAGCCACACCATCCCGGAGAAGAATGAGATTGGCTCGGTGTAGATGCTGCAAGTTGACCTTTCTTCTCGTAGAAAGAGGAGTTAGCTGATCAAGATTCAAGCCCAAGTAGAGGGCTACCTTGGTGACAAGCCCCCCAAAATGGATCGGGGCTTTTCTCTTGCTCCTCTTCACCGCCAAAACTCGTTGTAGAAAGAATGCACCCCAGTTGCATTCTTGGCGCTTCAGGAGCTGATATAAGAAGAAAAGATCCGTCTCCTGAAATTTGCTTAGCGCCAGATCACTTCGAGCAAAGATGGTGGAACTCAACATCCGGTGCAATACCCGAACAAACGGGTGCTCGAAGTCAGCTACCGCAGCGTTGTGGTAGCTCACCGACCTCCCTTGTGGCACCGTCACCAACTCGGAGAAGAGAGCGTCGTAGTTGGTGCGGTTATCCGGCCGCCGGTGGTCGTACTGGGAATGGTTCTAGTTGAAAATTGTGTTGAACTGCTTCAGCGTGAGGACGTAGTCGTGGTTGTACAGCCGGAAAGACACCCGACCCTGGATCCACTCGCGGTCGGTAGCATTGATGTCGTTGGGAACGATGAAGACGTCCAACGACGCCATGAACTCGGCTACCAACTCTTTATATGTCGGCCAGTCACCAAAGAACGGCTGGCCATCTTGGTGAAACTCCAGTTCTCCAGGCCTTATTGGAGTGTGACGGGCCTGCCTGTTAAGAACATAGGCCAAGTTGGCCTCGAATCTGAGATCTCGAACCATCTCCCGGTCCACATACCGGGTAGGCTCGATCTTCCTCCGCATTATCTCCTCGTAGATCTTTCGGACCTCTGAGGAAGGATGGATGAGTCGGTGACGTGCGACCGATCCTGGTGGTGGTGGTACGAAGTCCGGCAGAGTTGCGCGTGAGGATGCAGATCCGGCTGTATGCACCATGTTGGCGATGAGAAAGGGGTTGGAGAAGGAGAGCTCGGTGAAGCTGGTCTTCACTCTTGGATGGCTCGGGGGAGTGCTCGGCGCAAAGGGAGGAGATCACTCTGAAGGTGTGACGTCAAATGACGTAATGATTCTCCTTAAATAGACTTGGCCGGCGCTACTGTTGGCCCGTCGATACTATCGACGCGCGTCGATGGTATCGACTTGGGTCGATGCTATCCGCCCCTCACTGGTATCGACGGTCGTCGATTGCTGAATCTTGTAACCCGGATCGCTGTCGTGTCGATACCATCGACACGGGTTGATGGTATTGACGCTGCACCCGGATCGATGACGTGGAAGCTGTGATCGCTGTCGATTTCTTTGCTCGGATCGGTGACATGGATGGTCGATACCATCGACAGGTGTCGATAGTATCGACTTGGCTTCATTGCGACACCGCCTTTTTGCATGTCAACCTGGAACCATGTCGATACCATCGACAAGGCCGTCGATGGTATCGAGTTGGCTGAGACAAATCGGTCTGAACTTCTCCAGAGATCTTGATGGTATCGACGCCTGTGTCGATACCATCGATGTTTCCTTCTCGACCACCTGTAGGTATGTCGATACCATCGACGAGGCCGTCGATGGTATCGACTCAGAACGAAATCTGTAGTCGTCAACCTGTACCCTTGTCGATACCATCGACGAGGGTGTCGATGGTATCGACTCTACCTCATCCTACACAATGAACAAACGGATCAAGGTATCTTTTTTTTTTACACTAAAAATTAAACGAAAATAAAGCAACCTATGATTATAAATACTCTATACTAATGTACCAATGGTTGGGTTGCCTCCCAACAAGTGCCCTTATTTAACATCTTAGGCTAGACGGCTTCTGGGCATCTCAATCATCCAAAAGTGAAATGAATTTGACCTCATTCACTTTCCTGTTGTAACTCTCCCCAAAATAGAGCTTCAGCCTTTGTCCATTCACCAAAAACGTGGTATCACCATCACGCACTAAAATCGCGCCTCGTGGTTTGACCTCTTCCACCACGAACGGTCCACTCCATCGGGATTTGAGCTTCCCGGGATGCAACTTGAGTCGGGAGTTGAACAACAAAACAATATATCCTTTCTTGAACGTGCGCAACTCGATGTGGTGATCGTGGATCAGTTTTGTGCGCTCCTTGTATATCCGGGCATTCTCATATGCCGTCATCCGTAACTCATCCAGCTCATTCAATTTGAACATTCTCTTTCTCCCAGCTTCATCATAACTTAGATTTAGCCTTCTAAGCGCCCAATGGGACTTGTGCTCCAACTCCACCGGTAGGTGACAAGCCCGGCCATACGCCAACCTAAAAGGCGTGGTGCCTATAGGTGTTTTGTAGGCCGTTCTGTACGCCCACAGTGCATCCGGTAGTAGGGCACTCCAATTCTTCCTCGTGGATGCCACTGTTCGCTCTAGAATCTTCTTAATCTCACGGTTGGAGACCTCCACTTGGCCTTGAGTCTGCGGATGATATGGGGTGCCATTGTTGTGCTTGACCCCATATTTCTTCAATAATGTCGAGAACTTCTGATTCTTGAAATGTGTACCCCCATCACTGATTATCATTCGGGGTATCCCAAACCTGTAGAAAATATTCTCCTTCACAAACCTGCACACTACAGTGGAATCATTAGTCCTTGTGGGAATTGCTTCCACCCACTTCGACACATAATCAATTGCTAACAAGATATATAAATTGGAGTTCGAGGACACAAAGGGTTCCATGAAATCTATGCCCCACAAATCAAATACCTCAACTTCCTGAAATACATTCAGGGGCATCTCCTGTCGCTTCAAGATATTACCTGCTCGCTGACAAGGATCACATTGCCTCACAAAATCGTAGGCATCCTGAAACAAAGTTGGCCAATAAAGGCCGCTTTCCAAAACTTTAGCTGCCGTTCACGAGCTGGCGTGGTGTCCTCCCGTAGGTGATGCATGGCAATGATGGAGAACACTCTCGTACTCCACTTCAGGCACACACCTACGTGAAATACCGTCCCTGCATTGCTTAAGAAGAATTGGATCATCCCAAAAATAGTATCTCAAAGAATGAAAAAATCTCTTCTTCTCCTGATATGAACAATCTTCCGGGATGATCCCGCAAGCTAAATAATTTACAATTTCAGCGAACCAAGGCTCTTTAGAGTTAATTTTCAAAAGCTATTCATCCGGAAACGTCTCAGTTATGGGTATATGTAAATCTTTTTCATCCACCCTTTCTAACCTAGACAAATGATCAGCCACTACATTCTCAATCCCAGATTTATCCTTGATTTCAATGTCAAATTCCTGTAAGAGCAAAATCCACCTAATGAGTCTAGGCTTTGCATCTTTTTTCTCCATCAAGTATTTTATTGCAGCATGGTCAGTCCATACAACTACTTTAGATCCAACTAAATACTGTCCGAATTTTTTGAAAGCAAACACAACGGCAAGTAATTCTTTTTCAGTAGTTGTATAATTCAATTGAGCATCATTCAGAGTTTTTGAAGCATAGAAAATCACAGCGGGATTATTATCTACCCGTTGCCCCAATACGGCTCCTACCGCAAAATCTGAAGCATCACACATCAATTCGAAAGGTTTTGTCCAATCCGGTGTTTGAACAACCGGGGCAGAAATCAATTTTTATTTCAAAACATCGAATGCATGTAGACACTTATCATTGAAATCAAAAACCGCATCTTTCTCCTAAAGCTCGGATAAAGGTTTTGCAATTTTAGAAAAATCCTTTATGAATCGCCGATAGAACCCGGCGTGTCCTAGAAAACTTCTCACCCCTTTTACAGAATTTGGTGGGGGCAACTTGGAAATGACCTCAATTTTCATTGGGTCCACCTCAAGACCTTTGCTAGACACCTTGTGTCCTATCACTATTCCCTCTGTCACCATCATGTGACATTTCTCCCAGTTAAGGACCAAGTGTGTGTCCTCACAACGCTGTAACACTTTATCTAGGTTATAGAGACATTCATCAAACGATGCTTCATACACCGAGAAGTCATCCATAAAAACCTAGAGACAGCGCTCTACCATGTCAGAAAATATGGCGAGCATACATCGTTGAAACGTCGCCGGTGCATTGCATAAACCAAACGGCATTCGACGGTAAGCAAAAGTCCCATAGGGACAAGTGAACGTAGATTTCTCTTGAACCAAAGGATCAATCGAGATCTGGTTGTACCCCGAGTACCCGTCTAGAAAGCAAAAGTGCGATCGCCCGACAAGACGTTCTAAAATTTGATCAATAAACGGTAAAGGAAAATGATCCTTAAGTGTGGCAGCATTCAGACGACGGTAGTCAATACAAACTCGCCACCCGGTTACCAATCGGGTGGTGACAGGTTGATTCAATAAATTTTTAGTGACAGTAATTCCCCCCTTCTTAGGGACTACCTGTGTGGGACTCACCCATGTTGAGTCTGATATGGCATAGATAATCCCTGCAACAAGAAGTTTAATGACCTCTTTCTTCACAACCTCCATCATGCTCGGATTTAGACGTCTTTGAGGCTGAATCATAGGCTTGGCTCCCTCCTCGAGCCGAATCTTGTGCTGACATAGAGTAGGGGAGATCCCCTTGATGTCTGCAACAGACCACCCAAAAGCTCCTTGGTGGTTTCTCAGCACTATCAACAGTTTCTCCTCCTCTTCCGCACCCAAATAAGAAGAAACGATCACCGGTAACTTGTCTTTCTCAGCTAGAAAGACATACTTGAGATGCGGGGGTAGCGACTTTAATTCCAAATCCGGCGGGCTGATAAGAGATGATTGCAGCGGTGGGGGAAGTGCACCTAAATCTTCATAGTGCCTCGCATAGAAGCATGGAAGCATCTGAAGCATTTTAGCGCACTCCTTGAGTGATTTACTCCGCATCCAATCATATGTAATATTCAACAAACAAGCCTCCAGCGGTAATTCTGGATGTGCATCAACAACAGAAATAGCAATCGCATCATCCTCCCAAAAAGGCAGAATGTCCTCATTCTCATCATTCGGAAATCCCACAGCTTTACACAAAGAAACAACCTTAGTCTGCTCCATGATATCCACAGCTAAGGTTCCATTATCCACCTTGCTCATCACATGAGCCATGTCCAGAAATGGTTTTCCAAGGTAGAGTGAGATATTGCGATCCATATGTTTCACCATATTACATTGTTCTTTTTCTTTAGATGGCGCAGTGCTAGAAGGCATGACCATCTCAAAGCGGTCATCTACTATGCCCAAGGTCAAGCGACCTCTTCCCATCTCTAAGATCATGTCGACTATAGCTTGGAAAGGACGTCCAAGTAACAATTCATTGCCATGCTCATCCTGCATCTCCATAACCACAAAATCAGCCGGAAAGACAAATCGATCCACCTTTACTAAGACATCTTCACAGATTCCATAAGGCTTCACCACAGAGTTGTCGGCCAATTGAATAGTCATATTGCTCGGCCGTGACTCCTTCAGTTCCAACTTTTTAAATGTCGAAAGGGGCATCAAGTTGATGCTTGCCCCTGAATCACACAATGCTTCTCCAAATTTACACTTCCCGATATAGCAAGAAATGTTGAAACATCCTGGATCCTGTCTCTTTGGCGGCAAAGTGCCCATAATGAAGGCACTCACTTGCTCCTTTAGCACAACGACCTCAGTATCTGGTATTTTCCTCTTCTTGGTAATGACATCTTTTAGAAACTTCCCGTATGAAGGGATTTGCTCAATGGCTTCCAGTAACGGGATATTGACTGAAAACTTCCTAAAACTGTCCAGGAACTTCTTGAACTGTGCATCTACCTTCCTTGCCTTCACACTATTTGGATAAGGGACCGGAACAACTTGTGCCCTTTGATGAGGTGGCACATAAGGTGTCTTTTTCTGCAGTTCCTCCTCTTCAACTTGTTCTTCAGTACCATTAACGACTATGTCTTCAGCTTGCCCTGTGACTGGTGTGGGCTACTCTGTATTGGCTTCACCTTCGACTTTATCTTGTGGTGTGCTTGTTTCATCCGTTCTTGGATTCAACACTTTCTTGCCACGTCTCAGCATAATAGACTTAGCTTGCTGGTTTCCCCTGGGAACATTGGTATTCCCCGGAAAACCCGGATGTGCCGGTTTCTTCAAACTAGCTATTTCGGCTGCCATCTGTGCCATGGATGTCTCTATGGTCCTCATTTGAGCCCCATGGCTCTGCAATGTCTGCCCAAATTGATTCATGTATTCTCCTTGTTGCTTGATTTGCTGCCCGAATGTATTCATTAACTCTTGATTTTGCTTGATGACCTGATTGAGCAACTCCGTGCTCTTGTCTTCTGCAGCTGGCGCGGGCTTGGCTTCTGGATCCTGCAGAAAATTGTTCGGATCCTTCCATGAGAACTTTTTGTCCTTTCTCCATGAGTAGTCATTGTTCCTATACCCTTGCTGTTGTCTCATGTATTTGACTTGAGCCTCATCCTCGGACTCATTTTCCTCCTTTTGTAGTAGCTTCTTTGCGAGAAGATCCATCTTCTCATTCATCTCTCTCATTGCCTTTGATTCACTGGCGAATCGTACTTTCTCAACTGGGCCTCTCTCTCTTTCTCCCCAGGACTGCTTTCTAGCCATGTTCTTAAGTATTTCCCAGCATCTAGTGTCTGTGTTGTTTAGAAAAAATCCCGACCCGGCTGAATCCAGATTACTCCTATCATGCTCGGAGAGAGCAAAATAGAAGATTTTCACCTGCATTTCCTTGTCCAACCCGTGATGCGGACACCTCCTCAACATAACCTGAAATCGCTCCCAGGTCTCAGAATATGTTTCATCAGCCTGTTGGGTGAAATTATGAATCTTCCGGATCATGTCGTTAGTCTTTTCAGGAGGGAAGAACCTCTCAAAGAAGACCTCCACCATATGGTCCCAAGACTCCACGAACTCATCGTCTAGATTATGTAGCCACTCTCTTGCTGCTCCCGCCAAGGAACTTGGGAAAAGCTTGAGATACAATGCATCTTGTGGAAACCTGTCTATTTTAACCATGTCACAGTTTTCAACGAACTGGATGATGTGTGCAACAGGATCCTCATTCTTCAGCCCATGAAACGCATTTGATTTCACCAAATTAATCAATGTTGGATCGATCTTATATGTCGGTATGTTGATCGCCTGCTTCTTTATAGGCCCCTTTGAAGCTGATGAGGAAGAATCTTTGATCTTCTCCCATATGGTCTGTGGCTCGGCCATCTCTTCTGGTTCAGATTCAGAATCTATCTCTTCTTGGTTCTCTTGCTCGTGATACTCCTCGTCCTTAGGTCCTGAAAGTGGAACCCCGGGTGTGCGATTGTCGTAGTCTGTACTACGTGTCTGCACCATACACAGTACATGAAATAAGAAAATTCGAGTTCAGTACTATGCTTAGACGAGTATAAACAATTATAGCCCAATGTAAAAATATTTGAAATTGAATGAAAAATAAAAAAAATTTTGTGGCCTAGAGTGGCCGCGCGTAGCACTTGAAGTGCCAACAATTCGCCGTATCCCCGGCAACGGCGCCAAAAACTTGACGTGTATTTTACTACGTGCTAAAAATGCAAGTATACACGTCGAGTAGTACATGCCTTGTGAGGCCCGAGTCGAACACAGGGATACTCGGAATTGTCGGAGACTCCTACTAACTATTTGCGATCAGCTAAGCCGAATAATAAATTGGGGTTGTTGTCAAAATTAAAAGAAAATAAAAATAAAACACAACAAACAATCGATTAAAGGTTAATTTAATCACTTCAAAAAGGTATCTTTAGGATTGCGGTTTCACCGCAGGTATTCATTGTATTAGATTTTATACAATTCCTCAATCTTCTCTCTCTATCTGGGTAGTGGCCTAAAAATAGAATTGCCCACTGTCGTGGTGCAATTCACTACTTAGGTTTAGGTCGGTTCCACCGTCATAGTAACCTATTCCCTAAACTAAGTGCATTACGAACGATATCTCAGTATCCACCATTAATTTTACACCACCTTGTTCAAGGGAATTATCGATTAATGTAGGTTTCATCTCTTTTCAGCCGTTAATCCTTCTGTCGAAGTGATTAAGGGCATTAGATTATTATTATGGTGATCAAGCATAACAATATATGGAGAAAACGAAGCTATACCACGGATTTAAGAGAGAAAATATGAATTACTATTATAAAACTGTCATACAATGAATTCCCGGGCTACTCCCGGTCCTAAAGATTGAGGGGATTAGCCCCGCATGTTCATCTCACACAAGTACATGGTAGAAATAGGGGGAATCATATGAAAAACGTGAATTGAATGGGAAAACCCCTGAACGGAGAAGAACCGATTGATCCTTTGCGTAGAACACGTGCTTTCCTGCCTCTCGGTGGTGAAATCCATCTTCAGCAGCGTCCGGATCGACTGGTATGAACTTCTGGCCTCCGTTCTCCTTTTTCTCGCTCCTCGGCACTTGTGCAATGGCTAATCCACTTTTTTCTTTCTTTTTGGGCGGCCTTCATTAGGTATAAGTCCCTAATTAGGTCGCTAATTAACTCCAGCCGTCCGATTGAGATCATTAGAAAGCAAACTCATATCCTATGGCGTCGATACCATCTACGCGAGTCGATGGTATTGACCCGCTACAGTAGCGGCTGGCTGCAAACCCTTTCTTTGTCGCGCCCGACATCATCTCGATACCATCGACTCGGGTCGATGGTATCGACTTCCTTTTGGCGTCGGTTTTGTCATTTTGCGACGCTGTAGCCTCCATGTGTCAATGGTATCGACTTGGTGTCGATACTATCGACTACTTCTTCGCCAGCAACCTGAAAGTGTCTCGATACCATCGACATCAATGTCGATGGTATCGACTCTTTGCTGCTCCTTTCGGCTGACAACCTGCGGTCTTGTTGATGGTATCGACTTCCGTCGATGGTATCAACGGAAGCAAATACTTGTTTTTCCTGAAATTCAAAGACGAGATCAAATAAATCCACACAAATAATAATAATGTGATAATTAATGCTCAAAATGATAAAACTAAGGGGATTTGACATAAAATGATGGCAAAGACCAAAATGGATGAATTATGCAATATTAACCATAAAAATGACTAATAAAAGCACAAAACACATATCAAACAGGTCTATAAATGCGACTCAAAATCATCGCATCAATCCATGAAGGTAAGATCATGGAAATCCTAATTATAATGATTAATGAATATTAACCTAAATTGAGGGCATCAATGATGATAATTTTCATATATAATGATGCTATGAGCTCAATTCACTATGAAGTGAATAGTAAACCCTAATTCTAGGGTAATAACATGTAACGTGAATAGTAAACCCTAATTTAGGGTGATCTGATAAATGGAGTAATTCAGGGTTATGCCTTTGAGTATGAAACCCTAATTACAAGTTGTAATATGAGAAATATTTATGCCTTGAGAGCTAAGAGGTTCTATAACCCTATGTTGAAGTAAAAGAATACAAACCCTAACTAATGAAGGATGGGGTATGTTAACCCTAGTCCTGGGTTATGCTTTCAAGTATGAAACCCTGTGAACTAATTACAATATAAGAATTATTATGCCTTATAAGATAAAGGGATTCAATAACCTTAATTGAGTGGGGTAAACCCTAACTCTACTTATGCTTTTAAGCATGAATCTTCATGATTAAAGTATGAGATGAGGAATCATTATTCCTAATCATAAAGAAAGGGATTGAATAATCCTAATTGATGTAAATAAGGGAACCTAGCCTTAGTGTAAGCATGAAGGTACTATTCCTATATTGAAAGATTAATTTTGCTTTATAAATTGTTGATCTGGAAATGAAATGTTTATTGTTGTCAATTGAATTAACCATGCAGGTTCTTATAAATGGTTGATTATATCCAGGTAAAGGTTATGATATCATATTCATTGGAAGCATGTTATTAGCTTTGTGAATAGTGATATACCATGTTGCCTAGTTAAGTGACATCAAATAAGATTGATAGGCTGTGAGAGCCATGAGTAACATCAAGGCCATGCTGATAAGATGACTTATGATGAATTAAGGGTTTGAATACCCTATTCTCGAATCATAGTAATGAAATGGTTAAGAAATGATATCCAATTAATAATTGATGTGAGTTAGACTTGATACATTTAGTATTCTATTTTTATAACTGTTGTTCTAATGATTAATGCTTGGAAACATGCTTGATGCTAAAAGAATGCTAGAATGTACCTAACTAATCAAGTATAATCATATCATGTAGAGCCCTGACCATAGATCCATCATTGTCAGAGACCAAATGATGGTGAAACAGGTTTTCCTAAGGGAACTCCTGGAGCATATACTTTTGAGTATATGGGGGTATATGGACGTGAATATCCTTACGTCCTAGTGTAGGAATTGATGTAGATGTACTTTAATATTTCAACCCTTCACTATATATTCATACCGGGTGATGTACCACAAATTTCCCGAAGAAATTACTAATACCGCATCGATGAGAGATAAACAAGAAATCTTTTGATGACGATGAGAGTTCAGAACTCCACTGTAACTCTATAGCGAAGTTTCTAGAATACCCTGGATAGCTACAACAGAGACACAAGATGTCCTACAAGTAAATCCTCTTACTGATTGAGGAAGATGAGGTCATAAGAATCCGGCTCTTTTGATGACCTATGTATGGTACCGACGCGATTTTTATAAATGGTCGGTTGGAGTATGAGAGGTATACCTCATCTCCGCAGGGCATAATGATGTTTGAAAAATATAATCAGCCGTATAGTATAACTGCTTAGGTTGTACTACGAGAAACAATGATTGATGTTACATTGTTGACTTTAATAGTCTGTTCAAGTTTCTAGAATACATGTTCTACATATGCTTTAATGAAGTGATTGCTTAAGTAAATGTTGTTTTACTTATTACCAAACCTGATGTTGATATTTTCAGTTACTTTGCTTCTGTTATTCCTTATATGCTATAACAAAGCTTCTGGTGGAGAGTTATAACTCTCGCTGGGACAATTATTCAAATTGTCTCACTCCCGTAGGTTTCTAATTTTTAGGAAGATGCCAAGGACGAAGGAATCCATTTAAGAATGATCAACAACAGCAACAACAACATCAGGGGCAGCAGGGAATCTCAGGTGGAGATACTGACTGTCTAGTCTTATAGATAGCATGTCTTATGTCGTCTCTGTACTCTCAGGTCCTAGGAGTCAGTAGGTCTGAGGATTTTGGCATGATGCCTCGAGATTTTGTACCTTACCTTGTACAGTTAACAAGGTGGGTTTTGTTGTAATGCTCGAGATGTGTTTATTACAGAGATGTATCAATGGATCAGTTTGTAAATGACCTATCATATTGTTTATGAAAGAGTTTTTATCTTTCAAAGATCTCTTTACAAAAGTTTTAAATTTTTAGTGATTTTTGATAATTCCGCTGCTAATCGCTTCCGCATTCATTTAATTTGATTGTCAGTTGGGTGTCAGTCGTTTCAATGACCATATCCATCCTCCACAACCTACATTGTGGATGGCAAGGATATATCCTCAACTTGCCATCCCCACATACTCAATAGTATGCTCTCTGAGTTTCCCTTAGGAATACTCATTTCACTATCTGGAAAGTTCTAACACTCATATGGATCTATGGCATAGGGCACTACATGATTAGAGTTTCACTTGATTAGTTATGCCAATTGGGTGAATTAAGGCTGCATCAAACAAGTGGACATACAAACCCTAATTCACTTCTAACAAGCATATAAATATCACAACTTTAAAAGATATAAAATGTGTGAAACATAATTTCTCATCTCATCATCACATGGTATTATTGACTTGCCATTCATGAGGCTACACTAGTCATCATACTATCACAAGATATAAATCCTTTTCACAATATCATAGGGTATCAACCCTTATCAACATAAGAGGATTACACCTCATTTAGGGCTCAACCATGTCCAAAGGTCATTAAGACCATCATACTATCACAGGATATAAATCCTTTTCACAATATCATAGAGTATCAACGCTTATCAACACAAGAGGATTACACATCATTCAGGGCTCAACCTTTCCCAAAGGTCATTAAGACCATCATACTATTCCCTATAAGATCATCATTATCTTTCCATGCCTTATAACAAGGCTCAACAACATCACTTACATATAATACACCAAATTAGCATAATATTACATTAATGAGCTAGGAGATATTCATAAACAATCACAGTAGGGTCATAATAACATTAAGATCATTCCTTTATTATATCAACATGCAAGGAATCTATATATGATTAACCCTCATCATATTCAGAATGCACATGTTTAGCATAAGAAAGTATCAACCATGTGGCTATGATAACCACCAATTAACAAATTAAGGTTATAACCATATTAAGGAGGTTATTCCACCATCATTCCATCATATAAGAATGTTAAACATGAATACTCATCTCTATCTATTTGCATTAGAGTTAGGTTCAACATGATAAATTATATCAATGTTACTAATCATCACTTATACCCAAGTCTTAACTCACGACATCCCTATTAGATTATGGATGCATAAGATGAAGCATCATCATCACATTTCATACTATTTTCAAGTATGAACCCACACATAAATCAAGCTGTAACTATTAGGTTATAGCATACTAGGGTTTCAACAATAGTAACAGAGTACTCCATGATTGTATTAGTCATTCAAGTACTATTCATACCCAATTACCATTGTTATATTAAAGCTAGGTATAACAAGATATACCTCATTAGGGTTACATATCAACACAATATGGTTATCATCCGATCTGTTCATATGAGTGAATAGGTAAGACTACCTTATTAAGGGTAACCCTCCATTTGTTCCATCATCATTCAACCCATATGACTATACCACAATGTCACCCAGAACCATTGGATGTTTAAAAGGTAAGACCATTGGTTGTTTACATAAGTCAACACCTTGTATAAACCACCTATGAAGTCCTTGATTTGTTCTCTATAAAGAGTCACCATCTAACCCTAGACATACCTTGATTAACAACACAAAAAGTTCCATTGAGAGTAGGGTAAAACCCACAATCGACTGTTCATTTAAAACAAGCCATCCATTGTCAACAAGTAAGCTCCTTAAGTTGATCATATAAAGGAAACCATATAAATCACATTATTAGGACCAACATATTACATTAGAAATCATTCCACTTTATTGGAGGAATAAACATTAGATCTTGACCATTGGGTCAAGTTCATATGTTAAAACCATCAATTACAGTATAGGTTCGACCATTGCATCAAGTGACCCAAGAAACCATTGGTCTAAGGCTTAATTGATGATACAACTACAATGCTTAACTCACCATAGGTTTTAGAGACCTGATCCACCATCATTAGTGACCATTAAGACACCATAGGTTGTTAGATCAACACTATATTCATTAATTAGCATCAAATATTAAGCTAATGTCATCATTGATTGATAACATCAGTAGGGTACTTAATGGTTGATCATTAAACTTCTAATTGATCCAAAACCTGACCTAAGGGGGTGACCATAGGTTGTCACCATCATATGACAACTTTGAACCCGACCATCAGTTGTCATGAAGATAACACCATAGGGTTTTTGCAATGGTACCATCATCGGGTCATGGGTTTATAGAAGAAATCAACTTTAAACCCTAAAATTGACCATTGGTTGATAGATGCTTAGCACCATAAGTTGCCAAAACAACCTGATCCAAGTCATATTATAACTTAGGAATAATGTACACATGATCACAGGTTCATCTAGAACTGAAATCAGAGTAGGGAACATTATAAAAATCGAAATCCAAGTCAAGCATAGCTTTTTAGTGCATGAATCATCATTTTAAAGCAAGAACATGAGCTAGCAAGCTTATGGTAAGCAATAAACGTGGAGCAAGTTATAAAACTTGCCTCTAATGAGAAGATAAACTCCTAAACAGAGGAAAACACGAGCAGGTAGGGTAGGAAATCCAAGCCTAAGCTGTGAACTCGTCCATCTAGCACCTTTCTTCATCAAATGAGCAAACCCTAAGCATAAGGAGCAAGAAAGGTAGGGTTTTAGAACTTTAGAGCAATTTCTACCATGGAACAACAAGGTTCCGACCTGGAGTAAGGTCTAAGGAAGGAGAAGAGTAAGAGAAATAGAGAAGCAAGGAAGAAAACAACTTGACTTGGTCGAAATCCCTAGAAGATGACCTTGGAAACCCTAGGTAGGGCTAGATGGAGCTCTAGGAGACCTTCTTCTCCAAAAATAGGTTGTCTTCTACCTTAGGGAACTTGGTTCTGCAGAAAAACAGAGTGGAGTTGTTGCTCCAAGTTATAGGAAAGAGAAATCTAGAAAAGTTTAGTACTTGGGCAAGGAAGAGGTAAATATAGCCCATGGATAAAGATGGAAGCAAGCATGAGGTGTAAAAGTAGCTTCCCCATGTGTCTATGGTCTTAAACTATTAAGAATATACAAGAACACACACAATAAGATCTCCCAGCGTCCATATATACCTTATTATCTTTCCTTTGTCTAATTTCCAAGCCAATCAAATAATTCATTAGTTGATAGATACTAATGGTAGCTCATCTATGAAGGGGCAAACCCTAAAATACCCTTGGAGAAAACACCTTCAAACCAAGGATTAAATAGGTGCCCCATGGATCAAAAAGCTCAATAATAATGAGATAATATCCAAGGAACATAATGAAAGTGATAAATTGCAAAGAAAACCTCTCAATTGGGTAAATTGTAGAAAAGGCCAAAATGTACATAAAATTGCATAACTTGCTCAAACAATGTCCAAATTTGAAATTTAAGATTGTATTATGATTTCAAAGCATATCACAAGGTTAGATTAGGCTTATAAGAATTCAAATATGATAATTAATCTTATTTAACTTGTTAAGCAAGTTTAGGGGCCTTACAGTAAAGTTGCAAATGTTTTCGTGACCGTATACACTCTTTATTACAAGTACCCCGATTGAAACTAAGGTATGCAATGTCATAATTTTAACATTAAATCTATGTTACTTGAATTAGAGCAGTCTATTTGAGATATGGTGAGCTTAACAATGTATATTGATTCATATTAGGATGGCCATGCATTTCATAATCTCAACTTATCAACTGGTTGGTATATTATACCAAAAGAGGGGATAGTTCCGTATAAATCACTCACATTCATGCCCATGTGTCATAGTGCATCCAATCATGACCTTTTTGGCAACTCTTATTCAAAGCACATTGGGTAATGTCCAAAGAGCACATGACAACATGTGACTGTAGTCACTTCAAGTCTGCATATCATAATCACCATTGTCACATTGATATATGAATCTAACATTTCATTACATTAATTCCATGTGTCCATGTCTAGGTGGGTTTGTCCAACAAAACTTGTTCTCTAACAAGTACCCATGTATCCGAGTTGATATCCAATTTCATGACTAAAGAGACGTTATAACCTCAATCTTTTTTTGTATTGATTGAAATGCAATTTAGTAAATAAAAGGGGTTTGAATGGAAATTTATATGCTTTGTTTTCCAAGAGTGGATTCTTTTGCAAAATGTTCCATTGGATGCATAATTTCGTGATTTATAAATCCATAATGATAAAAAGGAAAAGAGATAAAAGAAATCTCAAAATAAGTGAAGGAAAAGAAATAAAGGATAATTGTGTGCATATGTGAGAGTTGTGTAGATTTATCTAGAAAGTGGCATAATTGGCCACAATTGATTAATTTTCATTTACACATGTTTTATAATAGAAAGAAGAGACAAAATAAAGAAAATAGAAAAGAAAGAAAGAGGAAAGGGTTAATTTTGATGCCTTAAATGCATAAATTAGAAGGAGACTTGCATATGAAGAAAAGTCCCTTTTCTTTTTAGGTTTTGGTTCCAAACTTGGCAATCGTACATATTAAGTCATTAAAACTTACCCTTAAAATTTGGGATTAAAAGGATGTGTTGTTTGAGAGATATGAATGAATTTGATAATCCTAAAGTGAAAGGGTTTTCAAGAAATGTATTAAATGTCACATTTATTTTTCTTTTAGAAACTAATACTCAGACCTTTAGATGTCACACTTAATCTGGGCCCTCAAATTGTGAATCCAATGGACATGGACCCACCTTCTACCTCCAGCCCATTTGGGAACCTGGAATAGTAAAGAAGAAGATTCGTTTCACACTCTCTCACTCCCTGATCAACAATGAGTCCTAAAAGATAGCTCTTTGAATTTGGAGGAGGATTTTAATCATATCTATACTAGATTTTGCCCCCTTTGGGAAGGTATTAAGATTTTCCCCAATCGTGTGAAGAAGGCAGTCCCATAGCCAGGTGGCCTTGCTGATCCACACCTGTATAAGGCTAAGAGCTTTCTCCATGGCATATAGTAATAGATAGCCCCAAATTTCAAACGTTTGAAAGTCGATGCCTTCCTTCTCTTCTGTCTCTATAGTCTGTGTGCGAAGCAGGACCATAGATGTATGGCCCTTGATGGTGGAGTGGTGACTCTTCCTGGAGGGATACCCTCCTGGAGGGATACCCTCAAAATACCTGATCAAGGCAAAGAGAGTAGGCAGGATGATAGCTTCTTCTTATGCATCCTCACGAGCCAACCAGATCGTCGGGGTGGCCGCTGCCAAGAAGATGCCTGGGGCCCTATTTTCTCAAAGAAACAGGGGAGCATAACTCCCTTTCCGCGCGGGCAATGCGTGAGGAAGGAGAGGACTGACCAGATCTGGGTTCCCCCCTAATGGACTTACATCTCTGATCTGTGAGCAGGGAGAATAATGGTAATAAGTTAAAAAATGATTTAATCGCTAACATGGCGACTTCCTAATGGCCAGAATTCATCAATTTTTCTAAAATCATAGAAAATCATAGGAAGGTCATTTGAAAACATAAGATATATAAAAATTGATCAGAAAAATGATAGGAATCTAAATAAATTGATTCTAGAGTCTAAATATGCTTCAAGTTTGAAAAGTGTTTAAAATTGGTATCTTTAATGTGTTTAATGAACTAAAACCCTATTTTCTAAATTTAATGATCTTCGTATGTCCAATTGATGTTGATAATCAAAGATTGGTCTTTTATGGATGAAAAGAGCAACTTGATAGTTGTTTGAATTTAATAACCCATACTTTGATAAACTATGGTTTCCTTGGAATAAAATGTATAATTAATGCTGAATTAGGGTTTGTAAACCCAATGGGCATAAAAAGTGGCGATTGGGATATGGAGAGTCAAAACCCTAACAAAACCCTGATGATGACATAGAAACCCTAACTTGAGGACCAAGTTAGTCTAAAGGATGATTTGGATAAAATAATAATGCATGGGTGTATTGCATTAACTTTTAGGGAAAACTTTACTTGGGTTGGTTGATTGGACTTTTTGATTGGATTAGCTATCTTGTTTGGTTTTGAGATTGCCAAATCAGGTATGTGGTTATGCTTATGGCTAATCACTCTAGTTTCACAGTGATTTCCGAGGTTGTATCGGTTGCTTGAAATTAACTGCTTGGATGAATTTTAATATCTTGCAACTATAAAGTGACTATGGCTATCACCATAAATGTATGCATGGGTAGATAAAATCCTAGTCCTCCTCTGTAGCTTTGAGTATATGCGATGAATTGATGACCTAGGTATTGGTCTGCCCTTGTGGTAGGAACATCAGATTATCATGAGTCGATGTTTGGTCTACCTTTAGGGTATGATCAAAAGGGGCTATTTGGGATCTACCATATGAGAAAGGTAGTATCCATGTCCACTGCAGGGACAACATAGTGGCTTGGATATGTCAGGATTGGGTAGTTATGTTTAAGATGTAAAGTTTGATCTGTTATACAATAATTTGGTTGTAATATGTTGTTACAAATAGATGTAAGCTTTTGGTTCCCCCACATACCTGTATAATTTGTGATATCGATCGACATTTTATTTGTCAGTGTTTGAGGGTATCAGGCAGTTATAAGCTTACCAAAAAGTGGATAAACATTTAAAGTGACATTGGAAGAATAAAGATAAATAAATATTTGAGGATTATAGATGGATAGATTGCTATCTTGGGTAAAGTTACAGATTCCTATTTTTGAAAGGTATGTGAGCATATTTTTTTATCCTTATTTAAGCTTAGTTGTGGTAGAATGTATTAATTATTTACAAAACCATGTGATCCTATTTTGGGATAATGACTCTAGATTCTTGACCTTCCTTAACTGGGGGTTGTTGAGGAGTGGGGTTGTTACATTTGGTACCAGAACATGGTTTTCCATATAATATCTAATAATTATTAAAATTTACAAATTCTTTAGAGGCCAAGGGAGTTATTAGAGAATTTTCCAAAGATGGAGGTGTCTAGAAAAAGATCACAATCTGGGGCCTGGTAAGATTTTCCTCTGACCTGATAGTCAGTTTAGGAGGTCTCCCAAAATCTGTGTGACTTCCTGGCAAAAATTTGAGGATTTGACTCGAAATAAGATACCTCTAGGATTTCTTATCTACTTTCATCCCTTCTTTACCCTCTTTCACTGGTCAAACTTTAAGTGCTTAAGGTTCTCTCTCTCTCTCTCCACTCCTCCTGAATCTTGGAGATAAGAGTGTTAAGGATTAAGGCATCCTTCGTCAAATAATAAACGTGGACATAATGATAAAGAGAAAAAATTTGTTGGGTTTCTTCCCCTATAAAGGTAAACCCTGGATGGAACTATGGATGGTAAGGGAAAACAACCTCAGTGGGTTATGGGAATCATAAAACCTAAGGTGAATGTTGTAAACCCTAAGCTCAACCCAAAACCTTAAGCAATGGATAGGGAAAGAGAGAACCCAATAAGTTGGATACCTTAGTTTGTCTATGCATGCAAGTACGTAGGTTAGGCACACATGATATACGTGGAGGATTGGAGTATGCATGTGAAACATAGACAATAAGTGGTTGCATGACCCCTAGTGCAACATTTGGTTTTGGTGACCCGACCTAGGGTGGGTCATCCATGAAAAGGGGAAAGGATCTAAGAGAGATAACACCCTATATCAGAAGGTTAGTAGTGACCAAAAGGTTTATAATCCTCCAGGTCATAACCCTAAAAAAGTGTTTTCCTGCTTAGATATGAGTAGGAGATAGGCATGCACCTACGTGGAAGTGAGTGACATTAAGATTGGAAACGAGATTAGTTCTAAGCTTGAGGGGAAATGCCTCTTGGATTGGATTATGAGACATGCATACTATAGGAAATGAATGAGAAGCTTCATGTTACATAATGAGATGATATGGTTTATGATGACCTAAGTTGGATTTGAGAATTTGACTATAGTTTTGAAGTTGGACCTAAGATTTGATAGTACGCTTCTTCATATAAGGTAATCTAGGTGAGAATAAAATATGAATCTTAGGATCCTCAACCTCGTCTATAAGAAGGAACTCTAGTGCTAGGACCGATTATAGTGTTAACTTAGGAGTGAGTGAGACCCAGAAGGAGAAGGTTGGGAACCTAGACTCCAAGACCCAAGGAATCATAAGAAAGATTTGTATGACGTGTCCTAGACTAGACTACCCTGAGTAGATGAGTTGAGTCACATTCTTGAATGATCTCTAGAGGCTTGTTTTAACCTAGTTGCCTTTGGAGGGACCAAGCCCTAGAAAAGAGACAGAGGCTTCTTATACATATGCATAGATAATTAGTACCTACCATCTAGGTGAGGGAAAGAGAGTCCCAAGATCCTGGGGAGTAAGGAACGATAATGTGATGTGAAGCCTTAAACTCAATTTGGAAGTCCTAGTGTGGGGGATCTAAGGGTTGGTTATGTGGAAGAGAAAGTTGGAAAGAATATGCCATATCATGTTTTGGTTTAGTACATGCTTGAACGGCTAAGTCATGCAGTTTAGATAAGTAATGCAAAGGAGGTAAATCAGAGGTTCCTAGACCAAAGAGGGGAAGTAGCAATATCTGGTGCATATAGTGCTCACAAGGTTGAGTGAGTTCATAGGAATTAAGCATGGCACCCCCTCAAGTTTTGGGTTAAAGGAAACCCCACTTGGACTGTGAAATATGATCGATGAGCCATTCATACAAGATGGTCTGAAACTGGTCCAACCTTGAGATATGATGAACAAGTACGATATAACGGGAAACATAGAAATGGTTTAATAAGTTGTATACTTTCTAGCCACATGCATGGGTCGAATAATAGGAAGTATGCCTACATGTGATGATTTAAACTTTGGGTTCAAGTATGTTTTGTGAACCTGGTGATGCCAGGCATTAGTTTTATCTTGTCCTGGGAAAGGACCCTTGTTAAAAGAGTGTGTTCTAAAATCAATTTAAGAACTACGTTAGCATTAAAAGTCACTTAAAAGAACTTGAGAGATTAAGTGCAAAAGCACATAGATTGAGTATGATTCCTTATACCCAAGTATGACCATCTCTAAGGGACATGAAGAAAAGTCATTATGGAAATGACCAGTAGAAAAAGGCTAGGCCTAGATAGGTAGGTCTCCATGTTTCCCATAAAGGGACATAAGGAAAATTGTGAGTGCTTAGAGAGATGATGAAAATTCGAGTGACATTTCTAAAGGATGTAATGTGCTTTAATATCATCAAAGGAACCACAAGAAAAATGTGTGATGAAATAAATAAAGTTATGATAGAACCCTAAGTCAATCCTAAGGTCAGGTAGGAATGATACCAATGGGAGTAGGAGTTAATTGTTACCTGAATATATGAGACCATAGGGTCAGGAGGTAACAACTATGTTTGTCTAAGGCTCATGGGTCAGGAGGTTGGACACCTTCCTGGATTCATGGGTCCTGAGGGGTAAATGTGAGAGGCCCTACCTAGATGCATAAGGGTAAGATCACCCCAAAAGTACCGACACCCTAGAGACCTTGAGGAAACAATTAAGGTTCAAGAATAGGAGTTATAGTAAGACTCAAAGGTTATGAGAAAAGGCTTTCTATATGTGTGTACATGAAATTGAGGTAATGGTGGTATTCATGGTTTGGAGTCATGAGGAGGATGATTCGACCTAGATTTGAAAATAAGATGGTAATGTGTAAATGTATCGTCTCTACTCTTGGAATGGGATGAACACTATATTTGGACTATAGCCAAATGCTTATTTCATCTTGTTATGAGTGTGAGAGATGATACATACACATGCCATACTAGGAATAGAAATGATATGTGGAATAAATACTTAACTCTACATATTTTTATAAAGAATTGGAGGAATTACCACACCCTCATGAGAGAATATTGGATATATAGTCTAGAAGATGAGGTGAGCAAGGTAATCACAAAATTAAGATTTCAAATGGGGATATAATTATCAAGTGGAAGTTGAATTCTATAGGTATGAGATTTGAATCTGGTGACCAAAATAATGGATGCAAGAGCTTGATGTACCTCTTGACTCAGAAGGACCTAAACCTGAGAGAAGGATGATGGATGGAGTATATGAAAGATTATGATGTCACCATCACCCTGTAAAGACTAAGGTAGTAGCAGATGTACCTAGTAAGAAACAACTCAGGTGTGCAGCTATCTTGTCTACTCAATAAAGAGAACTAGAGGAATTTGCTAGGTGGACTCCGCAGTCATTAGAAGACCAGATCCATGTGGCTAACATCCAGATAAAACCATACAAATTGATAGAGTCGGTAACTATCCAGTTAGCCTGCCCAGAGCTTGAGAAGATGAAAGGTTTTTTAGAGAAAACTCAAACACATCTCTTAGTGGGAGTAGATGGTGAAATCCACTTCAAGAGCCATTCTTGGGTTCCTAAAGATTCACCCTTGAAGAATTGTATCCTGTAAGCAGCTCATGGTTCTAAGTCCACGGTACACCCCGATACTACCAAGATGTTTAAGGACGTGTAGCGATACTTTTGGTGGCCTGGAAAGAAGACAAATGTAGTGACATATGTGGCCAGTTGTCTCACATTCCAGATGGTAAAGGATGAACACTAGTGACCATGTGGATTGCTACAGTTGATTGAAATTCATGAGTGGAAATGGGAGCAGATCACCATGGACTTTGTGGTGGGTCTCCCCAAGACTAAGAAAGGTCATGTTGCAATATGGATTATGGTAGATCATCTTACCAAGTCAACACATTTCATAGCCTAAAAGATCACTTCTAGGGTGACAGACCTAGATGAACTATATTAGAGAGATAGTTCGACTGCATGGTGTTTTGAGTTTGATTATTTTGGATCATGATCCAAAGTTCACTTCCAAGTTGTGGAAGTAAGTGCAAGAAGAACTCGATGCTAGACTGAAATTTAGCACAACGTATCACCCCCAGATTGATGAAATGGTAGAGAGAACAATCTAGATTTTAGATGATTTGTTGAGAGCACATGTGCTCAATTGGGGTGAATCATGGGCGTAGTACCTACCCCTAGCTAAGTTTGCTTACAGGAACAACTACCAAGCCAATATTGGGATGCCTCTATACAAAACTCTCTATGGGAGGCCATTTCGGTCACCACTTCATTGAGATGTTGTTGGTGAGAGGACCTTGCTGAGGTCAGAGGAACTATATTTATGTGCTGATAAAGTCTCTTTGATCAAGCAAAGGCTAAAGAGAGGCCAGGATCGACAGAAGTCATATGCTGATGCAAAGCGGACTGACTTGCACCTCACTATGGGTGAACAAGTGTTTCCTAAAATTCGACCCCTCTGAGATATATCTAAGAATAGAGGAAAGTTGAGGCATGATACTTGGGTCCGTTTGATTTTGGAACAGATTGGTGAAGCTGATTATCATATAGTCTTACCCCCCTCAATATAGTATGATGCATGATGTGTTCCATGTATCCGATCTGAAGCGCTATGTGAAGTACCCAAGCCATGGGTTGAGAATTGAACCTATTGAACTCTAAGGGAGGTTGACTTACCCTGAGTCACCTATGAGGGTACTAGGTACCATGGTGAGTTCAGGAGTAAAGGAATATATATGATAAAGGTTTTTTGGTGGCACCATGGAGAGGATGAAGCCACATGGAAGCTGAAGATGGACATGGGAAAGCATTACCCTAAATTGTTTGTTAAATTGGTTGAATTTTAAGGGAAAAATTTCTATAAGATGGACACAGAAAAGTATACAATTAATTTTTCTTGTATTGATTGAAATGTAATTTTGTAAATAAAGGGGTTTTAATGGAAATTTGTATGCTTTGTTTTCCAAGAGTGGATTCTTTTGCAAAATGTTCCCTTGGATGCATAATTCATAATTTATAAATCCATAATGATAAAAAGGAAAAGAGATAAAAGAAATCTCAAAATAAGTAGAAGGAAAAGAAATAAAGGATAATTATGTGCATATGTGAGAATTGTGTAGAATTATCTAGAAAGTGGCATGATTGGCCACAATTGATTAATTTTCATTTACACATGTTTTCTAATAGAAAGAAGAGACAAAATAAAGAAAATAGAAAAGAAAGAAAGAGAAAAGGGTTAATTGTGATGCCATAAATCTGTAAATTAGAAAGAGACTTGCATATGAAGAAAAGTCCCTTTTCTTTTTGGATTTTGGTTCCAAACTTGGCAATCATATTGATTAAGTCATTAAAGACTTAATCTTAACATTTGGGATTAAAATGATGCATGTTTTGAGAGATATGAATTAATTTCATAACCCTAAAGTGAAATGGGTTTCAAGAAATGTATGAAATGTGATGTTTATTTTGCTTTTGGAAACTAATACTCGACCCTTTAGATGTCGCGCTTAATCTGGACCCTCAGATTCCAAATCCAATGGACATGGACTCACCTTCTACCTTGAGCCCATTTAGGAATTTAGAATAGTAACGACAAAAAATTCGTTTCACACTCTCTCACTCCTTGATCAATAAGGAGTCCTAAAAGATAGCTCTTTGAATTCGAAGGAGGATTTTGATCATATCTATACTGGATTTTACCCACTTTGGGAAGGTATTAAGATTTTCCCCGATCGTGTGAACAAGGTAGACCCATAGCTAGGTGGCCTTGCTGACCCACATCTATATAAGGCTAAGAGCTTTCTCCATGGGATACAGGAATAGATAGCCCCAATCTCAAACGTTCGAAAGTCAATGTCTTCCTTCTCTATAGTCTGTGTGTGAAGCAAGGGCACGATTGTCTGGCCCTTGATGTCAGAGTGGTGACTCTTCCTATAGGGAGACCCTCTGAATACCTGATCAAGGCAAAGAGAGTAGGCAGACTGATAGCTTCTTCTTCCACATCCTCATGAGACAACCTGAGGGTAGGGGTGGCCGCCTCCAAGAAGATGCCCGGGACCCTATTTTCCCAAAGAAACATGGGAGAAGAACCCCCTTTCCATGTGGGCGATGCGTAAGGAAGGAGAGGATCGACTGGATCTGGGCCCCCCCCCTTTACGGACTTACATCTCAGATCCGCGAGCTGGGAGAATAAAGGTAATAAGTTAAAAAAAGATTTAATCACTGTCTAATGGCCAAAATTCATCAATTTTGCTAAAATCGTAGAAAATCATAGGAAGGTCCTATGAAAACATAAGATATATGAAAATTGATTAGAAGAATGATAGGAATCTAAATAAATTGATTCCAAAGTCTAAATATGCTTCTAATTTGAAAAGTGTTTAAAGTTGGTATCTTCAATGTGTTAAATGAACTAGAACCCTATTTTCTGAAATTTCATGATCTTGGTATGTCCAATTGACGTTGGTAATCAAAGATTGGTTTTTAGGGATAAAAAGAGCAATTTGAAAGTTATTTGAATTTAGGAACCCATACTTTGATAAACTATGGTATCCTTGGAATAAAATGTGTAATTAAT
The DNA here is from genome assembly GCA_963693085.1 of Alisma plantago-aquatica. Taxonomy (NCBI): domain Eukaryota; kingdom Viridiplantae; phylum Streptophyta; class Magnoliopsida; order Alismatales; family Alismataceae; genus Alisma; species Alisma plantago-aquatica. The sequence continues at coordinate 490,177,874 of OY856412.1, read as the reverse complement.
GATGAATTAGGGTTTATAAACTCAATGGGCATAAAAAGTGGCGATTAGGATTTAGAGAGTCAAAACCCTAATAAAACCCTGATGATGACATATAATCCCTTACTTGAGGACCAAGCCAGTCTTAGGGATGATTTGGATAAAATAATAATGCATGGGTTTATTGCATTAACTTTTAGGAAAAACTTTGCTTGGCTTGGTTGATTGGACTTTTTGATTGGATTATCTATATTGCTTGGTTTTGAGACTGCCAAATTAGGTATGTTGTTACACTTATGGCTAATTACTCTAAGTTTCATGGTGATTTTTGAGGTTGTACCGGTTTCTTGAAATTAATTGCTTGGATGAATTTTAATTTCTTGCAACTATAAAGTGACTATGGCTATCACCATAAATATATGCATGGCTAGTTCAGATCCTAGTCTCCTCTGTAGCTTTGAGTATATGTGAGAAATTGATGACATAGGTATTGGTCTACCCTTGTGGTAGGATCATCAGGTTATCATGAGCCGATGTTTGGTCTACCTTTGGGTAGGATCATACAACTATACAACTCTATGGCTTGGTCTACCTTTAGGGTAGGATCAAAAGGGGCTATTTGGGATCTACCATATGAGAAAGGTAGTATCAATGTCCACTACATGGACACCATAGAGGCTTGGATATGTCAGGATTGAGTAGTTATGTGTAAGATATAAAGTTTGATCTGTTAAGCAATAATTTGGTTGTAATATGTTGTTACAAATAGATTCAATCTTCTGGTTCCCCCACATACAATATAATTTGTTATATTGACCGACATTTTGTTTGTCAAAGTTTTAGGGTTAGATGTAGTTATATGCTTACCAGAAAGTGGATAATCATTTAAAGTGACTTTGGAAGAATAAAGCTAAATAAAGATTGGAGAATCATATATAGATAGATTCCTATCTTGGGTAAAGTTATAGATTCCTATTTTTGAAAGGTATGTGAACAGAAATCTTTTATCCTACTTTAAGCTTAGTTCTGGTAGAATTTATTAATTATTTTTGATTATTTGCAAAACCATTTGATCCTATTTTGGGACAAGGGCACTAGATTCTTGGCCTTCCTTAATTGGGGGTTTCTGAGGAGTGGGGTCGTTATAGACATAGCAATCACTCACCATGCTTGATAATCTTGTATATTATTGTTGTCATATGATATCCACAATAATAACCATCTAAGGACATAAAAAGTATGAATATTATTATAATACATATGATATCATTGGGTCTTCAACCCAAATCATATGTCATCGAGTCAAAACACTCTTAGGAAACTTTTAGGTTTATTCATTGTTTCAATATTTAAACAAATATAATAAGCGGAATTGCCTTTTATTAGTAATGAAATAAAATACACAATATCTCTTTAATAATCACCAGATAGTGGCTCTCAGGACATATAACCTACATATACTTCTCCTAGTTTAGGTATTGCTGTAATCTTATGACCATAAGTCACATCTATGTTACAATTTTTCCCTCGATCCCATAACATTGATTACTACTCATTCCCCCTATTTTTTTTCCATTTTTGGTGATGAGGAGGTGGGGGCACTATATATGGGTTACAAACTCAAAACTATATCACTCATATGAAAATTATTTGGAGAGATCTCTTAGTTCACCTATGGACTATAGATGTCCCTAACAATGTGAATTGGAATTAACTTCTATAATTCTAATAAATTATTAAGTTTTTGTCTATTCACCTAGAAAAAATTCTATTGAGAAACACCATATTTTCCTAAGTGAAAGGATGTAGAATGTTCATGAAGCTTTTTCAGGGTTGATGACTATTGGACTTCTACTAAGTGGAGCATTACTATATCTTTTGTTTTGTACATTAAATTTCAAGTTATTGGATATTTTTTGTGATAATATTATGGATGAAGAAAAAATGCAATAGAATGGAAAAGACAAAGTCAACGAATTTCATTGAAGTAGAATATATATGATGCATTTACATAATTGAATCTTGTATCTTGTGTGGTCATCATCATCAAATATTCCTATAGAAAGTTGTTGTATTTGTGCTACAATTGTCTATCTCGTGACAGTCATATATTGGGTGATATACATCAACAAACATTCATATTGAAGGTCCACTTGGGTAAATAGAAGTGATCTTTTAGAAATAAAGACCACACTATTATTAAGAGAACCACATAATGTTATTTCTAACTCATGCATAGTAAATGAATAAGTGATAGTAAAAGGATCATATTCTTTCACACATGAACAATTTTTCTTGGGGAAAGGGTCAATGGGCTACAAATCTAATACAAGACACTTCATTATATTATATATGTATGTATGTATGTATGTATGTATGTATATGTATATGTATATGTATATATATATATATATATATATATTAAAAATCCATTTTTGTAGGCAGTAAGACACTCACGCATACATTCCCTAACCCATATACATGGGTCATGTCCCCACCTACAAGAAAATGAATCTTGATTACCACTTACATCCCCTATACGAGTTCAATCTATTATTTTTATAGGAGGGATGGTTGATGTGCTACAAATTCCAAACTATTGGATATATATAATATGAATGTTTTGACTGTCATCTTCTAATAAGATGGGGTAGTCAAAAGTTTGAAATATGTACTATGCGATCTCTTTCTTTTCCACCATATAAATTTAGAGAGAGTAGTCAAAAGTTTGAAATGTCTACTATGTGATCTTAATAGATTGAATCCACTTAGTTTACTTGTGTACTGGTAAATTTCACTCAATAATGGATTACGATTCACATAGTAACTAATTTTGTTTATTGTACATTGGAATGGAGTTTCTTTGATAAAAGAAGAACCCAGAGCAATATAAGAGCATAAGCATAAAATTTTTCACGTCCCTTGATTCTCCCATTGAGTTGGTGAAAGGTTGCTTCACATAACAAATTATCAACATTTGAAAACTATGATACATGGAATACACAATGTATTTTGTTAAAATTTTTAAATGTAGAATGTTCTGAAACTTCTAACAAAAGAAGGAATTATATTTCTCATTAGTGAAGCATGCATGATCTTAAAACAAGTTATGGTTTTATGTAGTAGGTTGCATACTACTAAACCATTTAGTAACAATTTTATCAGTGGTAAAGACTGATAATGTAAATATGAATTGAAGATACAAAGTCTAAGCTTATCTTAATAGTAGATAAAATGCAACATGTTAGAAGACTCAATCCATTTCCCTACAACAATTTAGAATATTTTCATTCCTTGTTCTGGTATCAACGTCTATCATCATGAAAAATAATGATGTTTAGATGTTGATATAGGAGAAATTTACTTGAGGATGCCATGAAGGTCATTGATCGATCAATATTACAACCATAAATTTATATACCATCACCACTCATGGAAGAATGAGTGTATTTGGTTGAGAGTGTTGAGAACATAATTATCTTTCAGGTGGACCACTCATTAGTAGGTCTAGTGCTCAATAGTCAATGAATAATTGATTGGTTGAAGTTGGAGAATCTGGGAAAATTCTAATCCATGAGTAATTATTATGCATAATGTGTTGAAGAGAATAAATACTATCATGTATGCTAGTAAAGAGTGAAAAAATCACTATAAAATCTATCACGAGTTGCCTACTTAAAGCCAGACATTTAGATAGAAGTAAACTAGATGATATATGTCTTTAAAGAAGTTTATATCAATCTCTCTAGAAGAGATCGACACAATTTAGAAAACACGTGTATGTAATGATTGAGGGAAATATTTCTTTTCCCAATCCCACTTAGTACTAAGATCTCCCTAGTAAATTTTATACCTTTGTTGTTAGATATTTTTTCTTATAAAAACCCTTATATTAAAAAAATGTAGGAAAACCGCCTCACATTTAGTGATTTCTAACAACCACTCTAATCACCCCACTATATCAACCCGACAAACGTGATCGCTACATATTTTCACTGTATATCTTATATCTCTCCACACATACTTCTACTTTATTGGTCAATTAATTTAGTGTAGGATTTTATTAATTTATTTTTATATACTTCTTGCATTATATGGACAAAGAAAATAAAATTGATTGAGACAAATGATGTCAGACACCTATATATGTTCATGCAAACCATTACAACCCGATATCATACATTTTCTTGCTAAATACTGAGCCCCAAATTGACCAAGTTATAATGTGAAACATAACACTAAACTTGAATTATATATTTTCTATGATTAGTCCACATTTTATAAAACAAATATTAAATATTTGTATTAAATATTACTATTTCTATCAATTCATATATTAAAAATATTTGTTGAAATTTTCTAACAAAGAACAATGTTTTTATATAAGACCCTCCTAGGTATGGAAGAATTAAATCCACCCTAGGTGACTAAACCTCAGGACACAACTAAATTTGTCTGGTTCTTGTTACTTTTAAGTATTTAGAACTTGGGTAAGTGTATTGGTTTGAATTAAACCATGTTTGGAGATGAGCAAGACGTTTGGGCCCATAATCAACAAGTTTTATCTCAATTGGTTTTATTTGAACTTAGAGGGAACATGTAGTTGTACCATCACACAATTATAGTCTAGATTCAATAATATTTAAGTTTATTGAATTCTTGAGAATAAGTTTCTAGACAATTTTAGTGATATTTGTATATAAGAGAAAACTAATATATATAAGAGGGTCTTAAGTGTAATCTAGCAAATCTTAAGGCTATAACATTTTCAGATGTAATTTTAAGATTTTATTGTCATTTCAAACGATATGGTATGATAGTGGTTTGAGTTTTATGGAGTATGGGAGTTCAATTGATCATCCAATTTGGGATTATTTTCATTATACAATCAAATGTACCCAAAAATGATATTATGTGAGTACTGTTTTAAGAAGAAACTTGAACGTAAATTTTGTGTCAAGATTGTAGGAGAGGGTGATTTTATGACTATTGAGCATTGATTTAAAATATCAAAGAGTTTAGATCTCCTCTGATGATATAGTTGGTTTTTACATAGAACTATAGCCATGATAGTTCACCTACTTATGATGGAATTACAATAACACTATTATATGATTATAACTCTAAAATCATGAGCCCCTTTTATCTGCTTGGTAGAACTTTGGATGTGTTATATATAATGATGAAATAAATTATCTAGAACTTATTGGATATCTTTTAAGAACATTTAATATGCTTTTAGAAGATTATACACCAAACATATTTAGGAAACTTTCATGTTAACTTATTTTCAATGACTTTAAGAATGACATTAGTCCAGTTTAACTAGTGTATGAAAATGTTAGGAGTATGTTGGAACTCATACAATTGGTAAATATAAATTAGTAAAGGATGCAATAGGTTATGTCTATGGAGTAAATATTTACTATAAAAAGGAGAACAAAAAGTGGAAAGAATAATCTTTTTCGATTCTTGTGAAGGAGGGATGCAAGAGATAGAGAAGGCTTCTTCTTTCTATGATTGGGAAGCTACTAACAATACCTACATGACCAGAGAACCAAAATTAGAAGGACACATGTGAATCTCATGTAGAAGGAGGCATGCCTAAGAAGAGGTTCAAATATTCCATACAAACTAGAATTCCTGGTTGGCTTGATTAAAAGAGGGAAACTAGCATATATAGAGAGTTTGGTTGTAATGAGAGCACTCCTCTTTTTGTAGTGGTTCCATTCTATGTTGTGGTGTTGGACACAATGATTCCAACAAATGTAGAACCTATATGTGGAACCATGTAACTAGGGGGCCTGTGGTAATCCCATCGTCATTCCATCACCTTAGAAGGGGGTTGGTGTGGCTTTGGAGTTTCCCTTGTTTTCAATAGAGGTGGGTGAACCATCATGGTATTGTTTGAAGTGCTAGATGAGTAGAGGGTAATCACTTCAGTCATTCCCATTAAAAGTCCCGTGTTTCCTATCACATTGATCAAAAAGCGTGAAATAGGGAGAAGGGAAAAATGCAAGTGGGGCACATATCTTGATGGATGTAGATCCCTTGGTGTGATATGATTAAAAAATAATGTGTGGGTCATTGGACTCTATACATGAGGATACAGGATGCATCATCAAGTCTATAGGAATTTTAAGATAATCTAATTTTTAATATCTCATGTCTCACGATTCATAGGTTCAAGTTTAACATATAAAATATGACTGGAAAGGTTGAAGTGTAAATCTATATAAAAATATTATCTTGATCTGATATAGACGTTAAATTGGTCAAATATATTGTGAAAAAGTATGCATGATGAAGATGTACAAACTATAGGTTGTGATAAGTATTGTAATTTGATGAAATAAATTTTTGTGAAAGTATTTTGTGGTCTACAATATAAAACCATGGCCATGTCTTTGTGATTTTAATTCATACATTTACTTATGTTGGATTTTACCCATTATGGATATTCTGGTGGATTCATGTATCAAACAATGAGATAAAATTAGAGATTCTCTTTTTAATTGTATCTTAAGGTAGTAATCACCAAAATACCTTTTTTGGCATTCAAATAACATTTATGCGTAAGTAAGATATTATATTCTAGAGAATTTAGGTTATGATGTTAATTGACGTGATTATTGAGTGAAGGGTATTTTTAGTGATGCTGATTTGTGGAGATGAGATATTTTGAGGTTCATTATTATTTCAATTGCTTCATAGGAGGATTAATCTTAATGATACATAAAGGAACACTAATACGCATATGAATACTTTTATAATATATTCTGGTACTTAGGACTTCTAGTTAATTTTTTGATATATATGTATCAATTGTTTTTTCCAGGATGGCTAAGGATTGACCATGACTTGATGGTATACTAGTTTTTCTTACAACTCAGGTATGTGGCCATATAAATATATCAATCAAGTATTATGATCTTGATTCTTTGTTTTCTTTCATGTAACATGATATATATGATGACCATTCCTAAATATGCAGTCTATTAGGTTCACATATGAGATTTAGATGTTGTTTAGTTTAATGCTGATTGCTCCATAAAGTTTGATTTTTAAGAAATCCTTCATGATTCTAGATTTTAGTTGTTTATTGCAATGTTCATCCTAAATATCAAATGATGGGAAAAGTCCCTTTTAGTCAAGAAATTCTAGTAGTCTTAACTTTCATGAGTTGATTATGTTCAATTACTAATGGTAGCCATTAAATATATCATATTATATAATTATTCATGTTCAAAGATAAGATGAAGTAGTGTTCTACAAAGATCCTAGATCATATAAATTGACTGGACCATGTGCTCTGTGTTCAACTATGTGCTAGTTATAATAAGAGTTATACAATTAGAAATGAGATGCATAAACTTTCACTTGCATATCAGAAATGAGACACAAAAATCAAGAGATTATTCCTTGAATAATATGACACACTCATTATATAACAAGTATGTCATAGGTTTCCCTCATTATCTTTGCATTTACCCTTTTGTCCTTATGAGCATTGTGTGTGCCCTGTGTTATGAAAGGCATGTTACTCAACTCAAGTATATTCATGTTATTAAGCAAGATTAAGTGAAATTTATTAGTTTCCTGTTATCTCAAATATTTTTTAGAAAATTATAGACTTTTACTAATATGATAAGTAGACAATTGCATTTCTCAATTGAACTTATGCTAGCCAACATTCTGTGAGAGAGTGAGTTTTTCATATTATTCCCTCCATCTTATAGCTTTTTTCCTCAAATTGTTGACTAATATATCCTCAAATACCTCTCTCACTAAATTGAATAGAAAGGAGTCACAAATTACAAATAATGCAAACCCTAGTGTCATATGAAGGTGAATTATAGGTATTAATGTATTTAGTCAATAACCATGATTGATATCCGGATTTCAATCTCAATTTTATACCATAGTTACATCATGACATCATAAAGATACAACTAAAATTTCAATTCAATCGGATGAACCAATTAGGAGATATGAGCAATCGAAATTAATGTATAATATTTCATTTTTATTAAGCCTAGGACCTAGGTTTCAGACAAAATAACCAGGCCATGACACATTTATGTTTCACGTGACTTTAGGTTGGGTCCGTGAGATCCTGATCCTAGGATCCTAACCCTTTGGATCACAAGGGTATCCAATGGTCAGGGGCTTGTCTTCAACCTCCCGCAAAATGTGGGGAGGAGAGAGAGAACCCCACAACCCCCCTATTTGCTAACCCTACCCTTATCTCGATTCTTCACCCGCTGAGGTGAATTTGTCTCATGATTTTGTGGCTACCCACCCCAACCTTGACTAGGTTTCATGCACCGTTGCACCACCCTAACATCCCTATATCCTAACCTTCTCACTCCGGCAGTGGTGAGTTTAGGGCTTCCTCTTCTAGCCCCCTCACATCTATTTAAGGACACCTTTAGCTCTGCCCGACCTCCCTTAGTCGCCCTGAATTCCAATTCAAAGCACCCGACCTCTGAGCAACACCACAAATCCCAACTCCTCTCCACCACTTCACCACCTCGGCGACGCCTCCACATACCTCCGCACACCAAATACTCCTCGCCATTGAATTCGCCTCAACCAAGGGGTTTTCCATGGTTAACTCCTATAATACTAAACAACCTACACTCCTAAAACCCCTACACGCCGGCGACCTTCACCAATCTCCCAGTGGAAGGGAACTCCATAGGGAGCCTTGGGGTGGGACCGAGACGCCTAGGCGCGATGTGGTCCATTGAAGTCAACTGCAACACCACAACATCACAAACCCCATTCTCCATGAGACAAACCCTCGCCAGAGATCGACAAAGCTGCTTGAACTAGCAGTGAAGAAGGAGAAGGAGTAGAAGAGGAGAGGCCACATGGTGCCAGCGTGGACCTAGCTGGACCACTTGCAAGTCATCACATCAACCAAGGAGTCACATGTCAATGTGAGTCGGAGAGGGGCTACTCGAACATTTGGACCAGTCAGTGAGTGCCATCTCAACGAGCCTCAACCAACCTGAGCCATAGATCCAGTCAGATCTGACCGTTGATCAAGGTAATATCTTTTTATTTTTATTTTTTATTATCCAATAAAATGGATTACCTTAGAAAAATCATAGAAAGTAGTAGGATGATTGGATGGTAATGAACTTATATACCATTTTCATCAGAAAAATGCAAGATTTTCAAATAAAATATCTTCAAGACCTAGATCTGACTTTGTTTTCAAAAATACAAGATTAGAATCTAAAGGATCATACTTATGTATACTTCATTCAATTATATGTAAAAACCTAAATATTTAATGTCCCTTATGATCTTGACCGACCTTGAAACCCTAGATCCAACTATGTTACCTTGGATCATGTGAATCCTAAAAGGAAACCCTTAATGATATAATCCATAATAGAAACCTTAGTTGTGGATGTTCCCTTTTTGGATAATAAGAGGGACCATGAAAATGGATGAGACCTTAAATTTGAGATCTGATCTTGTGACTCCGAAAACAAGATAAATGTCATGTATAATCCCTGATCTAATCATGAGAAGATGAAAATAATCAAATTTAAAGAACAACTCTAGTCATGGGTCATATGGATAAATAGTAACATTGTACCCTTAATTTCCTGTCAGGGTGATCTATTTACTATTTCTCTAGACTCTTGGATTTCTGATCTACTAAAATTAGGTATGCGGTCTTTATTAATTATAAGACTAGTTTCCATGGTTGCATAATATATGATGTACCTTGGGTGAATTTATCTGCTTATACCTTGTTGGATGATTACTAGTACTATACGCTTCGCCAAAACTTAATGGAACATAAAAGAACATTTTGACGAGTTGTTGCTACTAGAGCACAAATGGCCCAATATGGATGTATGATATATTTCCTAGTATGAATGTATGATGAATTGTCCATGCTAGATGTATGATAAAATAATTTTACCATACTATATGTATGATAAGTGCTGATAGAAATTGAAGTACAACTACATCTAATGATATGTCTAAAAGATGTGCTTACCTAATTTTCTACCTTAAGATATGGTTTTATTTTTTCTTTCTTCATTCTTCAAGTATTTTCCAAATATGCAATCATACTATTATACTTTTAACCACGTACCAACCTTGTGTTGATGATTTTTATTTCTCATATTTTCTAGGTACAAGGAACAAATAATGCATCTCAAAGTATCGAAAGCTACTAAGTTATTATTCATGGATGATAGCTAGCTAGATTGTTCCTCTTATCTCTTTTTCAGTTAGATAGTTTATTCTACTAGATGTTGTATAGGATTCTCCATATCCTATGTATTTTCATTCCATAAGAACTATTTTTCCTTTTCCTGAATAATATGTATGTCTTTTATTATCAATGGATGTTGTTTTGTGTGGCTATATAATGATGTTTGTGAACAACGATCTGGCTCCTTTTCATAATTTAGTTGACTACCAAAATCTCTTATATTTACCCTTTTGACATCTTTAGATATGAAGTGCACACATATCTAGGAATGTCACTAGGAAAGTACATAGAAATTGGAGTCCTCACAGTTGGTATCAGAGTGAGGTTCACACATCATGGTCACATGAACTTCATTCACCTTTTTGTGAGTCTAGGGTAGTCCTTGAATCAGGGATGTGAAGGATGGAGGTGTCTAGGATAGCATCTGCCATGAGTCTGGCTAAAGTCTCCGAGTCACTTAGCTTGGCAATCACGAGGCTACCTATATGGCAGTATGAGTCTACTTGGACAATACCCTAAAATGTCCCCTACTTCTTGGGCATACCTTAATTAGGACCCTTCTCGTCTATAGATATTCCCTCTCACCTTATGTATAGGAAAAATTTCCCCTAATCTTCATTTATAAATATCTTCCCCCTCACCTCTAGGATATAAGGGTAGGAAAAAGAGTCACACTATTTAGAAAGTCCTAAGGACCAAATGATAAGGATTTTAGGGTATCCTCCACAAATCATAGCATTAAGATCATTAATAATTAATAAAGAAGAATAATGAAATATATTATGAGTCAAAAAAATTATGATGATAAATCTAATATGTTCTACCTAATTTTTTTAGGATGCCTCTGAAGACTCGTAACTCCAAGGCCTCTAAAGAGTCATCCTTTAAGAAAAGGAAGGAACCTGAAACCTCTGAGGTACCTGATCTCGATAGTGTAGCCAAAGAAAGGTGGGAAGAATAAAAGAAAATTCTTCTAGACTTCATGGAGACCCTTGCCCTAAAAGGAACCCTTAAACCCAAATCATCTAGGAAGAGGTGACTGTGCTAGATTTCATTAAGTTCAATCCTGATACCTTTTGGGGGAGGACCATCTTGAGATTATGGATAAGGATGAAGCCTGGATCTTTTCTTTGGAGAATGCCTTCCGTACTCTAGAGGTACCCAATGAGAAGAAAGTCAAATTTGCCACCCATCTGCTTAAGGGAGGGGCAAAACTATGGTGGGTAAACTATGGTAGAAATAGGGAAGAATAAGTAGATAACATGGGATGGGAAGCCTTCAAAACCCTCTTCAGAAATCATTTTATGCCTATAGCTGAAAGGAAGAGGAAGGAGAAGATGTATATCGAGCTTAAGTACGGTAGTCTCTCGGTGGCTAATTACACTCTAAAGTTTAGGCTTCCGGAATGTTATGCCCCTATTAAGATTGAAGATCACCTAGTGGAGCATTATGTTGAATGCCTTGCCGCCCATCTAAAAATCCTAGCTATAGCCTCCCATCCTAGAAGCATAGATGAAGCCCTAGACATGGCCCTCAAGTAGGAAAGTGAATAGGGTTTGTAGAATCCTTCCAGCATGGGATACTTAGGGTTAACCACCACTGAAGAGGATAAGTCTAGGAAGTTCCACCTAGGCCATAATAATAAGGGATCAGGAAAAGGAGGAGGTTCATGAAAAAGAGGATAGAACATCAACTATAATCAACTGAGGGACTATTGCAAAAAATGTAAAACCTATGGATGAGGGCATGATGGACCTTGTCGCTATGCCAACCCGGTCTGCTACAACTGCAAGAAGGAGGGTCATTTCCTCTCCAAGTGCCCTACATCGTCTATCCTTGGAAAACCTCCAGTGGGTGCTCCAATTCCTCAGGGACATTGCACTGACAAAGTTTTCACAGTGACTGCAGAAGAGGCCAAGGAAAATCCCAACCAGCTTGTAGAAGGTAACTAAAATTCTTTTTGTAATCTAATATCTTGTTCAAGCCTTCAAATTATTCATAACTCAATTATCCTATGTAGGAATTGTATTGTTAAATGATCATATCATTAAAGAATTATTTGATTCTGGATCCACAGATACATTTATTTCTCAAAATCTGACATCTATGTTACACCTACATATAAGGGACTTGGGATATATCCTGGAGGTGTCTACTCCTAGTGGCAAAATACTCACTACCTTATAGAAAATTGATGTCCTACCTATAAAATTCGAAAATCATGACATGCCCTTCGAATTTATCCTCTTAACCATGGAAGACTTTGATATTATACTTGGTATGGATTGGATATACACGTATCATACTCATATTGACAATAGAAACAAGATGGTAGGTCTCTCTCAGCCTCATTCCTCTCCTGTGGTGATCCCTTGGGGAAGCAGATTCTATAATAACATTATAATTTCTTCTCCTAAATCTAAAAAGCTCATTTTTAAAGGATATAAAGTCTTCCTCATATTAGTCTCTGAGGCCAGTCCTAACAACAAGCCTATAGAAAGACTAGAGGTGGTATGTGATTTTCTTGATGTATTTTCAAAGGAGCTTCCTGGGTTGCCTCCAAATAGAGACATTGAGTTCTCCATAGGCCTTCTTCCTGGAACCACTCCAATTTCTAAGGCACCATATAGGATGGCTTGTGTTGAGATTATGGAGTTGAAGAAACAATTGTAAGAACTTATCGACAAGGGTTTTATCCGTCCTAGTGTTTCCCCTTGGGGTGCGCCTGTTCTCATTATAAAAAAGAAAGACAATTCTATCAGAATGTGTATTGACTATCACATGTTGAACCTAGACACTATTAAAAACATGTATCCTCTCCCTCGCATTGATGACCTCTTTGATCAGCTTCACACTGCAAAAGTTTTCTAAAAAAATGATCTTTGTTTTGGCTACCATCAACTTAAGGTCAAAGATTCTCATATTTCTAAAACTACTTTTCAAAATCATTATGGGCATTACAAATTTTCTAGTGATGCCATTTGGGTTGACCAAAACACATGGTGTATTCATGAATCTGATGAACAAAGTCTTCCAACCTTATCTTGATGAGTTTGTGGTCATCTTCATTGATGACATCCTGATCTATTCTAACTCCACGAAAAACATTATGATCACTTGAAGGAAGTTCTTGAAATCCTTCGAGCCCAACAATGCTATGGAAAACTTTCTAAATCTGAATTCTAGATTGATAAAGTCATGTTTCTTGGACATGTCATTTCTGGGGGTAACATATTTGTTGATCCTGCCAAAGTATCTGTTGTACTTGTTTGGCAACCTCCTCAAAATCGTTCTGAAATCTAGAGTTTCTTGGGTCTTGCCAGATACTATCGTCGCCTTATTCCAAACTTCTCCAAAGTGGCACGTCCTATGACTAAGATAACTCAGAAGGATGAGCACTTCATCTGGTCAGCATCTTGTGAGTCAAGTTTCTAGGAATTAAAGCAGAAGTTAACATTGGCTCCTGTTCTAGTCCTACCAGCTGGCAACGAAGGGTTCATGATCTTCACTAATGCTTCAAGAAATGGGTTAGGATGTTTCTTGCAACAACACAAAAAGGTCATAGCCTTTGCATCCAGACAGCTAAAACCCAATGAGCTTAATTATCCCACACATGATTTGAAACTAGCTGCAATCAATCATGCTCTCAAAATCTGGACACACTACCTGTATGGGGCGACATTTGATATCTTCACTGACCACAAAAGCCTAAAATACATCCTAACTCAGAAGGATCTGAACCTATGTCAACGTCAATGGATCGAGTACCTGAAGGACTATGATGTTACTATTGGCTACCATTTGGGAAAAGCTAATGTAGTAGAAAAAGGGCAGTATGTGCATCTTTAGCTGTTCTTGAATGGAGGAATATGGAGGATCTTGTGGGCTGGAAGCCTCAATTTTTTCATGATCACGTCCATGTCAACAACATATCTATCATGTCTGACCTACATTTTAAACTTCTTAAGGCACATAAAGCTAATCCTAATCTTGTAGATCTCTCCTCTCTCCTGTCAAAGCCTCAAACACATCTATTTGTGGGTCTAGATGGTGGTCTTCAATACAAGAACTATATGTGGGTTCCTGAGCTATCAACTGTGAAGACAAAGATTCTCAGTGAGGCACATGGGTCAAAGTGCATAGTTCATCTCGGCATGACCAAGATGTACAAAGACCTGCAATGCCAGTTCTGGTGGGGGGGGGGCATGAAGCATGATATTGCTAAATTTGTGTCCAGATGTCTGATGTGCCAGAGAATTAAGGCAGAACACCAGGGGTATATATACATTATGTTGTATGTTTAGTTAGGTTCATGTATCATGTTAATACTTTTGTTAAAAATCATATCAATGTTTAAGATTGAACTTTGAGAACAATATTCACAACAAAGTATGTAATGTTATTTTTTAAAATTCATTAGTTTGATTGTTTCCAAGTTTTGTGACACTCATAATATTATGTGCTATATGCATTCTTTCATGTATATGTTGTATCAAAATTTGGGTGTTACATTATGGAGTTTAGGTTTATCTGATATCTTGCATGAAAGGGAATCATGCTCCTTCTCCATGGTGTGTGTTGGAGTGGGGGGTCAGGGTGGTGGTGGTAAAATTGATGAATTAGCCATGGTATATGTTAGCATCCAGTGTAGATACCAAAAGTGCCCCTAGAGAAGGTATCATAGTATTCTTTGAACAATATGGAACCTATATATGCCACTAATTTCCTTGACTCCACTCCTAGATTACCGTTTCTTTCCTCTACGAATGTTATTCATTTATTATGGTGAAGAGGGGCTATATGACATCAATTTTAAATTGAATGGTGCATATTATCAAGTACTTTTAGTGTTAAAGTCATAAAGATAAAAAAGCATAAACACAATAGGCACATCCACTTGAAATTCGAAACATATAGAATTTTTTTATTGAACATTAGAGAGAATAGTTACAAGTATAATGTATATATACATCAACTTGAGAATTTTGGGAATTATATTTAGTTTATTCATCAACTAAAGAGGTCTCTAAGTATGAAGTTAATTTTTGTAAGTATAAACAATTATTTGGTTTACAAAAAAGAACACAACGTTAGTTTAAAGAAACATGTATCCTGAAACCTTAGTTGAGTTTTTGAAAGGATGCTTGGTTTTAAAAAGTTATTTATGTATTATATCTATCTTAGGTGAATAAAGTAGTTCACTACCTAAAAATCATATATGCAGAATGGTTTTTTATTTTATTAGGGGTATATGCATATGGATTTTTAATAAGTGGACCGTGCATGCTCTTTACATGATTTTTTGTTCAATATATTAGGATTCATGCTAACATATACTTTTCATGTTAATATTATAGATGGATAGATAAAAAATGCAAAAAAATGGAATGTACCAAGTCAAGGCTTCTCATCAAAGTAGATGATTACAATGAGTTACAAAAATCACATATCTGTTTTCCTTACCACATAAAATAAGAATTGCATTCTTTCCTTACCATGATATGAAAGAATTTCATCATATCATGTTAGACTAATCATCAGATACACCTTTAGAAAAATACTATAGGTGTGCTCTCCTTGACTATATTTTTATGGCTGTATAGTGGATGATTTACATCAACAATGAGTCATATCACAACATCACTTGAGTAAACATAGGCGACTATTTCTTGAGGTACTCATACCACACACTAGTATGTCAAACATGTGAATAATAACTAAATACATAATGATGTAAGGAATAGTACCTATTGCATATATACATGTTTGTGTGGGGAGAGGTAATGGGAAAAAAATATGAGATAAAATATTGCACCAGTATAAATATCAAAATATTCATTTGTGTAGACATTATAATACTCTACCTGCTTCAATACCTACATATATGGGACATGTCCTCATCCATATAAAAATATAATTTTATTACCAAGTATATGTCCTTTATGATTGTGATCTATTCTTTAGATAAGAGGCATGATTTATGTGCTATAAATTGTAAACTAGTGGATTTATCTACTTCAAATGTTTTGACTATCAGTTTCCAACATAATTGGCTAAATTGATAAGATGTGTCATGTCATACTACAACATACAAATATTTATTTCATTCCCACTATAAAACTTTAGAGAGAAGAATCAATAGTATAAGTGATGCACTATTTGATGTTGGTAGATTGAAATCCCCTAATTAACATGTCACTGAAAATTTCACTATATAAAGGAATAGGTACACTCATATAAAACAATTTATTATTTGCTACTAGAAATTAAATTATTTTTATGAAATAGGAACCAAGTGCAATGCGAGAGAACAACCATAGAAAAATATGCCACTAGATCCCCTCTCCAAGTGGGTGTTTATTCATTGTGACAAATTATTCACGTATTACACCTATGTCAGATGTTATACATAAAAGCCCTATTTGTAGAATATTCTTGAAACTTATGTAGAGACACAAAATACGATTGATTAATTAGTGGATCATGCATGTTTATAACAACTTTGTGGTTTTGTAAATAGGTTTCATGAAACTGGATGCCTTTAGTGATAGTTGTATGGGTGGCACTGACCAATATAGTAAATCGATAAGATGCATGCTACTAGGTGTGGAGACAATTTGATGGATGGCACCAACCACCAAAGTACCCTAGAATTGTGGGGACCAAGTTGATAGTTATCTTAAAAGTAGAAAGATATCCATTTATGGTCATATAATGGGTGATCTACATCAAAAACCATTGATACCAAATCACCTCTTGAGTAAATAGAAGTGGTTTTAGTTGAGGTACTCGTACAACAACCTAGTATTAGCGGACGACACACTAGTATGCCTAATGAATGAATATTACATGAATAAGTAATGAAAAAATCATCAAATACTCTTTCATAAAAAATGGGAGGGTGATGGGAAATAAATTTGACATAGGATATTTCACTAGTATATAGACTAAAATATCCATTTGTGTAAATATTATAATACTAACACCTGCATTTACCACATACATATATTTGCCATGTAATATGCCATAGGAAAACAAAATTCGGTTACCACTTACATATCCTTGTGAGTTTGATCTATTATTTAGATAGGTAGGATGATTTATGTGCTAGAACTACAAACTAGTGGTCATATCTAA
Source organism: Alisma plantago-aquatica (assembly GCA_963693085.1). NCBI lineage: Eukaryota > Viridiplantae > Streptophyta > Magnoliopsida > Alismatales > Alismataceae > Alisma > Alisma plantago-aquatica. The sequence continues at coordinate 490,160,512 of OY856412.1, read as the reverse complement.
AATAAATATTATGACTATCAATTTCCAACTTATTGGTTAAATTATCTATATTGGCCGAGTGTGTCTAGTTATTTTATGATATACAAAGATTTCTTTCTTCTCACTATATAACTTTAGAGAGTAGCCAAAAGTGTAAGAAATTCACTAGTTGATGTTCATAGATTGAAATCCACTTAGTTGAAATGTCACTAAAAGATTTCACCCAGTGAAGGATAAGGATTCAACAATATCATCACGATTCATTATTGGATACAAACAAACTTTGTTTCATAAAATCAGAACCAAGTGCTATGTGAAAGAATAAACATAGATATAATTATGTCATTAGCCACCTCACCAAGTTGGTGAAATTTCTCTTCACTATGACAAAAAACTACTTAGTAAAACTATGTTAGGTGTATTACATCAAAGTTTTATACTAATGTGTTCATGGAACTTATGCAAAATAATCACTTGGATTACTTACTCAGTGGAGCATATATGCCCCTGAAACACTTTATGGTTTTGTGAAATAGGTTGAATGCTACTAGATGCCTTTAGTGATACTTTTATGGGTGACACTAGTCAACAAAGTACATCAACATATTGCATTCTACTTGATGTAATACTAATAGTAGTTTTATGAGTGTCACAGACTATACAAAGTACACTGGAGTCAAAGATCCCAACTTGATGATTTTGGTAGAAGTAAAGAACTATATAGTTAATTTAATGTAATGAGTTATGTACATCAAGAACCATTCATACTAGAGGACCACATGAGTAGACTGAAGTGGTTTTTGTTAAGGTACTCAAATGAAGATCAATTATTAGAAGGACCACACACTAGTATGTCTAATGCACACATAGTAAATTAATAACTAACACAAAAAGGAAGAAATATTCTTTCTCATGAATATGTTTGTATGGGGGAGATTGTAATGGGAAATAAAATTTAACATAGGATACTACTATATTATTTTACTTACTAAAATATCCATTTGTGTAGGCAATATAACTTGATCACACAAGCAATTTTGCCTAAATTTGCGGGTCATGTCATCAACAAAATGAAAATAGTTATATCCTCTATGTGAGAGTGATCTATTATTTGGACAAGATGGATGATTTATGTGCTACAAATTCCAAACTAGTTGATACACCTACTATGAATGTTTAGACCACTAATTTCAAATAGAAATGGCTAAATTGGATGGGTGTGTCTAGTTGTTGTTGGGTTTTATGGCATCAGAGTAGGCAGTAGAAACAAAAATTTTACTAGCCATTAACCCATAACAAGAGATCGCATCAATGATTATGTAATGGCAAGGATGGATTTAACGAGATATACTTGGTCCTGGGGCTTTCCCAGCGACAATACCTCGCAGCCATCTGTAGTCTTCAATGCCATGTCTTGAACGGTGTCTGTGCAACTCCTGGTCTTCACCATGGACTCTAGCTTCCACCACAGATGATGACTGACGTGTCCTCCTGAGCGATAGACATCTCCCACCTCTATAGATAGTCCAAATAGACCACCTAGAACTCCTGCCATTCTAAAAGAATTGGAAGGAAGGAGATGACCCTCCTGTTGGTGTGCTAGCACCAACCTACTCTCTCAAACTCAGACTACTTTTCTAAAGTTGTCTTTCCCTCACTATGCCTCCCTAGTTGGCTAGCACTTGCTCGTGCTCTCTCGGTTACCAGAACCAGAGATGACAAAAACTTTGTAGAGAAACTGATGTTCTGAGTTATGTGTTTAAGAAGCCCCCAGTACCCCTCTATTTATAATAGAGGGCATGGTTAGGGTTCCCAGTATGTTTGGGAGTAGAAGGATCTGGAAATTCCATGAAAAATTTGTACTGTCGCAGGTGAATCGATCATTTCATAACTGAAATGGTCATTTGACAAGGTGAGCCGATCAGTTCACTTGTGAACCAGTCAGTTGGGAGTGTGAACCATTTGGTTCACTTAGTGAACCGGTCATTTCACTACCCAAACTTGCCCACAATTGACTTTGCTTAATCGCTTCTAATTAATGCAAAGACTAATCTTTATTCCAATCGAATTGAACAAGTGAAGCGTGAAAGTTTTCCTCCCATTGGGAAAATCCTTATTTCCTCAGTTGGCAGGACTGTGAGCCTCCTGGTTCACCAAGTGAACCGATCAGTTGGCTCACACCAGCCGATCTACTCACAAGGGTGAACCTGTCGGTTGGCAGTCCTAACATTGCCAATGCAGTCTCCAATTGACCTGACACTCTAACCAGCTAGTTCAATACTTGAACTTGATAGTTCTAAGTCCAGTCAGTCAATTGTATGTTTAATTGAGTACCTAAACACCTTTAGTCTCAATCTAAACATTATTCATGGATAATATCCTCTTCCAAGGGTATCCTATGTGTGTGACCCTACATGTTCCAATTTACATTGGCAATGAATGTTCATAACAACTTATGACATCACAAGCAATGAGTGGAATCTAGTAACTCATCATTGCTACCCAAGTAACTCAAAAAGTTGGAGAAAAACTTCAGTATACAATCTGTGATTAGTGTTATAGTGATTGTATAGTTCCTTTGTCACTGACATCCAGATTGAACTCGAGGCATGGAACGTCATCCTCTTCAACATTCAATCCATGTTCCTTGACCTAGAGCAGACTGTCTGAGATGCATGTGAGTTCACATATCATATATTGAATCACATGAGTATGTCCACACAATTATCAGTCTCACCTATCAAGGGGCCTTAGATATCATACTCCTTGTAGGAGGGACAAATCCCATATCTATCACTCACAGTCAAGTCCCCATGTGTCAAAGTCACCCAATCATCACCGTTATAACAACCCATGTTTCATGACTTCGTTTGATGATGCAAAAGTGTACCCAATCACATGTGATGAGTGCAATGATTTTAGGTCTAAGAATTTGTGACGTCCCCGGATTTTCACCTTCTCAAAACCCCATGGAGATGAGAAAAAAAATCAAAAAACGTTAAGCAATTGTTTCAAAGTGCATTGCGGAAGCAATATGCGCATACATGAACATAACACCATAACATTTCTCAACAATAACATGTATATTTACAATATGAATTATTACAACTTGGATTACACTTTCATATTCAAAAATAGAAAATTTCACAGTCTAAACATGTATGCTAACTAGGATCCTAGACAATAGGTAACCTGAACAACTTGCTCACACTCTATTCTTTTTCTCCCATGCTATCTATGAACCTAAAACATATGTGAAACAAACGAATCAACAAAAGTTGGTACGTGGTTGAAAGATACTATACTACACTAGCATATTTAAAATACTTGAAAAAGAAGAAAGAAAAATGAAAGCATTATTTAAGGTAGAAAATCAGGTAAACTCAACTTATTAACCATATTTCAATGGACATGTATTACTATGGTGGACTTAGCACAAACATATATTATTGGGCCCTATCCCCACGTACCTTGTACCATTAGGGATCTCCCCGCGTACCTTGTACCATTAGGGAGGTGCTAGTCAACATTAATACTTTCCCTCTCTAATAGGGAGATTAATGAACCATCAGTAACTACATTCCATTTTCTTTCTTTAGTGTTCTTATTGTTCAAGGCGGAAATGACAATACATATAGATGTACATCCAACAAGATATTCAAATACATGCAAGCAATTACTCATAATTATCATCCAGCAAAAACTAGTCTTATACTTATATCCACGTACCTGAGTTCAGAGATTCATACTTATATTCTGGATCATCTACATCTCTGATCATCACCTGATTAATAACAAATATTCATAATTAATACAAGGTTCACCGTTATTAATGGTATTTTGGTCTAGTTTAGGATTTAGGTCAAATCTAGGTGTTACTGATCTAAAATGTGTCTTTGGTATTTTTATAGTGATCCAGATGTCATTCTAAGGGTTTGGTTCAAATTTCATATTTTTCTGATGATTGGTCTATTTTCTATGATTAATATGAGACGAAAAGTATCTTATAAGTCATTAATAGAGAAAGACATAATATTTTGACAATATAGTTCTGATCAGGTTCAACATATTGTCTCTACATGATATTAGGGTCTGGAATAAAGTTTTTCAAAATTTATGTCAATAAATATCATTTATTACATTTAATATATATATATCCTAACAGAGGTGTCATCTTGTAAATTAAAAACTAGCAATACTACTACTTCAAAGGTCTGATCTAAGGGTTTCATCATAAGTAGGGTATTTTTCTGAATCCATGGGTATTTTTGGGGTAATTATATGATACCGGTTCTATTTATAGTGCATTTTCTAAGATGGGATCTATTTCTGGAGTATCAAAAGAGATTTACCTTGTCTGTAATTTCTGTGGCCGTCAGATTGTAGGACAGAGACCTTGGATCTTGCCATGTGGGCCTTGCAAGCAATCCACCAGTGTTGACTTGCAGAGCCAGTTGGCTTTCTGTCTAGACCGCTTGCTTTAGCTGGTGAGCCGGCTGGTTTGAGGGTGTTCGGGACGACTTCACCCTCTTTCTCTTGCATGAGGTCCCATCCTCTGACCTGGGTGCCGCCGCAAACAAGTCCTCTGGCGAGGAATCATGGCCGCAAGAGGAGTACTTGTCTCCCGAGCTAATAGGTCTGGCTGCTGTACCGGAATCACTTTCTCCCTCAGCGATCTCACTTTCTCAACATCGAGTGTTTATTCTTTCCCTGTGGATGTGCTGCTGTGGCTTGGGTTCTCGGTGAGGAACCTTGTGATCAGGCTCCAATTTTGTGTCCGCCTCAGGTCTTCCATAGCCTAGCATCACTGTAAGTGAGTTCTCTGGTGAGGAACCACGCTGGCGTCAAGCTCTGACTTTACCCGTTCGGCCCCGTGCTATCGTCTTGATGGAGGCAGAGAGATCGACTCCTTCCCCCACGGTGGTGATATCCCTAGATTATAGAGACGGAGCTGGGTGGCGTGGAAATTAGGAGTTTTCATTCTGCGACACCCTCACCTCAGGCAACCCGCTCGCCGACTCCTCCACTCCAGCGAGGAGCTCGTTTGCCCAAGAATGTTTCAAGCAGGTGAAAATCTTCTGTCCAAGCTCCTCCATTGTCAAAGGATATGCCTTGGTTGAATGCTCTTCTGGAAAAGAAGCAAGAGCCGCCAGAGTTCTCAGACTCCAAGTCTGCCTACTACTTGAACACCATGGTGGAGGATTGGAGGGCTAGATGGAGGGGTTTCAGTCTTCTCCTCTTCCTCTCCTTAAATTCCTTTGTCCTACTGACTCTGCAATGAACATCGCCGTAGAACAGAACCACGATGAGTGATTCTGCAAGATTGCTACAGGTCTGTCGATGAAGGACTCCCAGCGTTGGTGGATGACTGGTTTTTCTACTGGTCTGGCAGAGACCCTTCTCTATCATTGGGCAAAAGGATTCCTTCGAAAAAGCACCACACCCTCGATGGGATAGAGGCAGAGGAGTTGTGGACGAACAGGTGCTGCTTGGCGATTATGCTACTCTCTCACACTCATTGCAACTATCACCTGCAAGAGACAATGGAGAAGGTGGAGGAAGTAGGTTCCAGTCTCGAGTGAGGGGTCAGTCTATTCGGAGTGCTCCTCAGATCGTGATTTTTCCAGCTATATCCCCTTTGAGTGCCTCACCTTCATCGGATCTAGGGACACCTCACTCTATTCTGTTCCTCCCTTTACGGAGGTTAGGGATGACCGGTTCCCTGATTAGTTGCTCCCACAAATGTAAAAGGCTGTGTGACACTAATATATCATAGACCTAAGTACTAGATACCTAAAGGAACAATTCTGATCAAAATTATATCATCAATGTCCCCGATTTCAAAAAGTTGCATCTATCTATAGCAATCTCCAAACATTCTCAAATTTTATACATAGGCTCACAAAATCCTAATGTAGCTTCTATTGAAGTTTGAGATTCAAAGACTATTATTTATCCACGCAAATAAATTCTTCAATTAACCTCATAAATAGGTGTATTAACCTTGAACACAAGTCGATTCGTCATCAACTCTTGATCAAAAAGTGCAACTTTCATTATATAACCACATGACACCTCTAGGTACATCATTAAAATATTTTACCCCAACATGTCATCAAATATTATATTGAGTATCGGAATCCTAAGTTCTGGGTCATCACATAATCACTATCACCACTATCACTATGAGAGATGATTGTGACTACCATTCCATGGTATCCATGTATCACTCTCACAGTGGGTCTGTCCGATTACTGTTCTCTAACACATATCTATGCGCTTGTCTTGATATCATATATCATGACTAATGAGACTCTGTCATCAGTCAACACACACTCTACTCTTATGTATCAATGTTGTCTATTTTGCTTCCACAATATTATCCAACTAGGGACATATCAAGAATGTATGTACTCTTACCATATATATGGTCTCATTGTTCAGGTCCTCAACCTGAAGACATATGTCATCGAGTCTCATCATTCTTTAGACATCTATCATGTATGTGTCATCATCTAATGACTGAGACAAACATAATGGATGGAATTACCTTTATTATCAAACCGAGTATCTAATTCCTCATCGCAATCATCATATGATTGGCTCTCTGGGCATACCATACTAACAGACTCCCATTTTCACTTAGATCCAATCACCCACAAATCATATTCCAAGTGATCTTAACATGTCCATCATGTTTCTGCTGCACAAGCACTTTTATAGCAGATAAGCAACATTTTCTTCAAGTCGGTATATTGCATGTTTCACATCCCTTCACTGTACAACAACTTGTATGAGATGGAAGTGCCATAGTATGCTATCTGAGATTCCTTTGCCTAACCATTAGCTCCATTGTTGTTATAGTATTACTACTGAGTCATCAGTGGTTGAAACCTCCCACAAGTTCATCCATACGAACTTCTAGATCCATACAATATCCTTTACAATGTTCGTAACACTAAGGTACCCAGCTTCTTATTATAGAATTAATCAATTGTCTTATGTCAGAACATTTCTAACTAACAATTATTATTCCAAGGTCAAACACACAATTTTTTCATTTTGGAAGCTTGCATCGGTGTAACTCTTTACACCCAACTCTTCCTTATTACCATAACTAAAGAACTAATCCTTTTAGTACTTCACAAGTACATAAAGATGTCCTTCATGGTATTCCAGTAACTCTTATTGGAGTTCGACAGATATCCATTCATCATGTCCAATACATACGAAATTACTAGATATTTATATCATCTTGTCATATAAGATGATGATTTCATATCTCCTTGTTGTGTCCAATACATACAAGATGATGCGTTCATATCTTCTTGTCATGTCTAACAAATACAAGATAATTAGTTCATGTTTTCTTATCATGTCCAATACATACAAGATAATGAGATGAGTTCATATGTGATAGATCCAATTGTGAATGCATATGGCATCTATCCATGTGTTCCTTATTCTTCATAAGAATTGGGACTCTTGGCTCTTGAGAGACTAACTCCATGGAACACAGATAAGTTTTCTCTCACCATGATGAACACATTCAACATCTAGCCAAACTATGTTCTCTTTATTAGGTTAAGAAGCCCTCTTGATCTATCTCTATAGATATTGATCCCTATCACATAGGATGCTTCTCTAAAACCTTTTAGAATGCACTTCATTGCCAGATTTTTTTAGTATAAGGATGATACTCCCCATCAATATGTGGAATATACATATGCTCCCACTAAATTCTTATAATCACACATGACATCTTCATTCTGACTCAAGTAAAACTCTTAAACTATCTTGTCAAATTGAATATCCAGTTCTTAGGTGCTTGCTTCAATCCAAAGATTGATCTATGCATCTTTATAGACTTTATTTGCATTATTGGATTTATAAAACATTTAGGTTGTGTCACATACACATCATGCACAATATTCCATTTAAGGAATGCAATTTTAATATCCATATGCCAAATATCATAGTCACATTAAGCTACAATAACAAACATTATCCTGATGGATTTGTCCCTAGTAATTGCTGAAAAGATTTCACCATGTTCAACACCTTGAACTTGTTAGAAACTCTTTTCAACCAACTTACCCTCCATGCCAGTCTTCTTCTAGAAGACCCAAAAGTACCCTATGGGTTTTACCCCTTCAGGTGGATCAGCCAAAGTCATACTTTGTTGATGTACATGGAGTCCATCTTGGATTTCATGGCTTCAAGCCATATCTTAGTTTTTGGCTCTCATTAGCTTCAAGGTAGACTATTGACTCATCATATGTTCAACTCACAACCTTCTTGTCCGTAAGATATCATATATCATTCAAGCTCTAGGCATGTTCTACCATAACCATGAGTTCTGTGTTACTTAAGGAACTTTGAGATTCCACAACATTTTTTGATTCTCTTTATTCTCGGTGTTAAGCATGTGCCCAAAAGGAAATTTGAAGATTTAGCTAGTAATCACACTCTATTTCAACAAGGTGTGATTCCTTCTTTTTGATACACTTCTCATGATACACTATCATTGTGTTTCAGATGGAGTCCATCACGATACACTATCATGATCTTCCAGAAGGTTCTCAAACTCTTGGTTCAATGTATTTCCATATCGATCATATCGAAATTTCATACTTATACCAAGTTTGTTATGTACTTCATTTATGATCTCCTTGAACACTTTAAGAGATTCATGTTTGTATTTCACTATAAACAAAATATCATATCTATTGAGGTCATTAGTAAATATATTGAAGCATTATTGATTACCTTTAGCATTTATTCTAAAAGGACTATATACTTCAATATGTATAATCCTTAATAGAATAATCATCCTCCCACTACATCTAGTGAAGAACCTTTGTCATATTGCACAATGAATGAGATTAGCATATGTCTATTGGTTCAATAACCAAAAGAGTCGGGATATCCATCATATGGATTCCAGAAATGCAATTCCAATTTATGCACTCTAGATGATATCGCTATAGGAATTCAAGTTTGAGTTATTTATGCCATTCGTTACATGTGTCATATACATTTGTCTCTTCAACTGTCAAGTATTGTTGATGAGCCATAGGCATTGCCATCAAAGATCATATCTTTAAAATGAAACATCAGTCCATAACACTCTTGCCCATACATGTTGTATGCTATTTTTCATTGATGGTAGGTATATAATAGCAATTCACTAATTCTATTACATGCCCATGAATGTCATAATGTAACTGTAATTGTAACGACAGTCACCAAATTGACAAACAAATCATTACTAATAAAGCGTAATAAACATAAACAACGAATTGACAAAAATCACTAAAATTTAAAACCATTTTGCAAGGAGATCCTTGTACAAAAAACTTTTACTGAAAGATCCAAAACTCATACATATCATGATTTACATTGTACACCATTGTTTCATCTCATCTCGAGGACAATATATAACTGTTGCTCTATCAAAACACATACTGGAGCAACATAAAACCTCGAGTAATTCAAGCCAAAATCTCATATTATTCATGAAACCAGTACGAACCAACTCCAAGGACCTGAGAGTATAGAGATGACACATAGGAATTCTATCTACAAGACATGACAGATAGTACACTCAACCTGAGCTGTCACTGATGTCCCTATAGTTGTTGTTCTTTCTCTACAGTACGATCTCAATCCCCCTCATGCACGTCCACATAAAAAAATGTGGATCCCACGGGGTGAGATAATTGTTCCAGCGAGAGATATAACTCTCCTCCAACAATGTTATTATCACAGTTAAATAGTATTAAACTGAGCAGAGGATAAGTAGTTTAGAATATTCTCATCTTTTAAAGCATTGCAACTATCTATGATAGAGCAGTAAATCATCTATTCACTTTATAAGGAATATCAAGAACACTTATATCATTTACCCATCATACTATCTCAAGCTTATCATGTGATGCTCATTATCATGGTATGTCATCCATGAATCATTCTCATTTCTATCTGTTGGCCTCAGCCAATCTGCTAACCAGATATTGAATTGTACCAGTCATGTGAGTATACATCATCATATTCTGTCCAGGCATTTGGACTATGCCAATCATGTGCAACCATTCCAGGCATTGGACTATGCCAACCCTGTGACATTATTCCAGGCATTCGGTTATTACCAATCCTGTGCAATTATTCTAGGTATTGGGTTATGACTAATCCTGTGCAATTATTCCAGGCATTGAACTATGCCAATCCTATGACATTATTCTAGGCATTGGGTTATTACCAATCATGTGCAATTATTCCAGGAATTGGGTTATTACCAATCCTGTGCAATTATTCCAGGAATTGAGTTATTACCAATCCTATGCAATTATTCTAGGTATTGGGTTATTACCAATCCTGTGCAATTATTTTAGGCATTGGGTTATTACCAATCCTGTGCAATTATTCCAGGTATTGAACTATGTCAATCCTGTGACATTATTCCAGGCATTGGGTTATTACCACAATCCTGTGCAATTATTCCAGGTATTGGGTTATTACCAATTCTATGCAATTATTCCAGGTATTGAACTATGTCAATCCTATGACATTATTCCAGGCATTGGGTTATTACCAATCCTGTGCAATTATTCGAGGCATTGTGTTATTACCAATCCTGTGCAATTATTCCAGGTATTGAACTATGTCAATCCTGTGACATTATTCCAGGCATTGGGTTATTACCAATCCTGTGCAATTATTCCAGGTATTGGGTTATTACCAATCCTGTGCAATTATTCCAGGTATTGAACTATCTCAATCCTGTGACATTATTCCAGGCATTGGGTTATTACCAATCCTGTGCAATTATTCCAGGTATTGGGTTATTACCAATCCCGTGCAATTATTCCAGGTATTGAACTATGTCAATCCTGTGACATTATTCCAAGCATTGGGTTATTACCAATCCTGTGCAATTATTCTAGGTATTGGGTTATTACCAATCCTGTGCAATTATTCTAGGTATTGGGTTATTACCAATCATGTGCAATTATTCCAGGTATTGAACTATGTCAATCCTGTGACATTATTCCAGGCATTGGGTTATTACCAATCCTGTGCAATTATTCCAGGTATTGGGTTATTACCAATCCTATGCAATTATTCCAGGTATTGAGCTATGTCAATCCTGTGACATTATTCCAGGCATTGGGTTATTACCAATCCTGTGCAATTATTATAGGCTTCATGCCTCTACCAGGTATTGGACTTTAACCAATCCTGATTACACAACTAGGAAGTGGACTCTAACCACTCCTGATTACATAATTATTATTGTATCCATTTATTATTATTATTATTATATTATTAAGATTCCATTTCCCCATTTAGTTGAACATTGTATTTGCTTTCATGAAACTTTTATAAACATCTTGTTACCTCTCACTAGGCAACAACCATCCACATGGCTCACAAGTCCCATTAAACATCTTGTCACCTCTCACTAGGCAACAACTAACCACATGGCTCACAAGGCCCATTAAACATCTTTTCACCTCTCACTAGGAAACAACTATTAGGGTTAGGGTTTGCCTTTATTGCTGGATAGGGTTTGAAGTTCATATTATTAATTCAAACCCTAATTCATTGCTCCACACATCTAGGAGCATACATTGATATCATAAGTATTCAATTATACTTATTTATTCTCATCATTTATCATTAAATGAATCATCAACACAAGGTATGAGTTCATCTCTCATCCTTACCAGGGTATGATTACATCATACTTTATTAACTTGGCTTAACCCTTTCTCAAGGTATATTAGCCTACACTTATCAAAGTGCATTACATCTCAATGTAACAATTGACATGACACACATCATGTGTTACTCATCCAAGTATATTGGATTTAAGGTGCATCAAGGTGTAACAACCTCTAACTGATATAATTCATGGTAACAAGTCTAAGAAATTACTAGAACTCATAATTTCATCAACTATTTCAGGAAAGTTCAGTATTAAAAGTATTTCACTAATTATAACAATTTAGGTGAAGAGTAATAACATGGTTGAGTTCAAGTTATATAACCCGCCTTAAGAATGACTTCAAAGCTCCAATCTCCAAAGCTCCACGTTCCTGAGGTTGAAGATGGACTTCAAAACTCCTCTATATGCAAAGAATCACCATGGATAAGCAATTGGTGAAGAAGAAAAGAAAGGAAGATCAAAACCCTAAATTCATGCTTCAATCCAAGGTAGAAGATGATCTTATCCTCACCTTAGGGTTAAGTATGAGCTCCTTCTTGCTCCTTAACACCTTTTCACGATACACTAGTGTACTTGCATGATATGCCACCCCTATTGCACGATATGGCACTCACTTGCACGATATGACACTCACTTGGAGTCAAAACTTCACTCTATGGCCGATATCACCCTATATGGCCAATATCACCTACTTGGGCGATATCCCAAGACCCATGCACAATACCACAGCATCCCTTCACGATATGGGAGCTCTATGCATGATACCTTAGGGTAGGAGGGTGGTAAGGGTCGCAAAATTGCACCAAGGGGTGAAACTAGGGATATATATACTTGTTGTTCATGAAGGAAGGCAAAAATGAGGTGTCAACATTTTGAGCTAGTAGGTGACACGTGTCATGCAGGGGTGACACGTGTCCATGAATGAATCATCATTTATCTTGTCTTGAAAAACAGTTGAGGATCATCTAGAGATGCAAATTCGTCCATTACTTATCCTTTTGAATAAAATATATCAATTAATTCATCACTTTTTCCACAACCCGATACAACTTTGTTAAGGAAGTTGTAACTGATACAAACCACCTCCCTGAGGTGCTTTGCAGGATATGGAATTTTCCAAGAGTTCACAAAACGTTATGAGTCTTGTCCTATGGCTCCTTGGCCGATAGGCACTCATATATAAGCTTTTCAACTTGATACAACTCAAGTTAAGCTTTCATATTCAACCCTTTTCTTGGTCATTTCATCACCAAGATTACCATCATTCATAATTGATTCAAAAATGGTGTCTAGTTCATTATCCCTCCTATAAATGATCTATATAGGAAGTAGGAACACTCTAGAGGTGGTAATTTGCATATCAACCCCACATTTTGGGTAAATTACAATTTGTACCAAAATTGGTGCGCAAGGTACCAACATTGTTCAAACAAGTTCAAACTTGGAATTTAGGCTTTCCACAAGCCACCACCCTGCATCATTCTCTCTATAATGATGCTAAAACACATGAGTCATGTTCAACATGTGACATTTTGATTTATTGCCCCTCAATTTGGGTAAATTGCACTTTGGTCCAAAACAAAGGAAAATTACTCAAACATCATTCAATCGGGACCAAACTTGAAACATAAGTGTGTCACATGATAAAAAAACACCTTAGAGGGTTATATTAATGTTATGAGAAAATTTATTAGCTAAATCAAATAGGGTTACCTCATAACCCAGGTCAGGGTCATTACAAGTTATAAACCCCTAACAAGGATTTTGTCCCTGAAATCCCAGGTACAGGGAGACAAATATTATTCATTCATCATATCATCAAGTCTCCACATAACATCTTAATTTTATGGAGATACCATAGAACTTTGATCAACACAAAGTTATTTTACACAAAAATCCCATGGAATCAAACACATATGATACATGCTTCACTGTCTTTTCATTATCGACTATGTAGTTAATTCTGGGTCAGGTAACACTTTTCTCACTCAGATAGAGGTTATTTGTTAATCTAATTTTACAAAATTTTATTGTAATATTTTTACAATTATTCCTTCAAGTAGATCATTCTCATCAATTTTATGTTTATGCAAAGCATAAACCCCTAACATATGATGTCCATACTACATTAGGTAACTGGAATGATTCCACAATTTACCATTCCATGTAACTATCATAAGATAGTCTGATGTTTCTCAGATACCAGAATTCCTTACTTTGGTATCTAACACGTGTTAATAAAACATCACATCCTCATTTTTGTTTATAAGTTGATTTATGACTAATCAAATTCCTTCATATATCGATTAGAATGTGGTAGAAATATCCATGCCACATCTCCTTCTTCTTTAAACTCTTGAGATTGTTTCAGAATGACTGCTTGATCAGAGTAATAAAAAAGATAACAATCTAAATATGTCATACTTACCTTGCCTTCAATAAATGAATACCTGGCCAGGGTATTCAAGAACTGAAATTAGGTAGTATGCATTTGTTTTATATTATGTTTCATCTCTTTAAATTTTTACTACTTAGTATCTCAAGTTTTCTCTAGGTGTTTCTTTTACGTATCTTCCTTTTCTACATGAAGAGAATATTAATCTAAATATAGGTTCTCATCCTTCTTATCTCTTCCTCATGTCCTCATAGGACTAATTAAAGGAAGATCAACATCAACTACCTTCTTATAATTATCAAATAAAATCTAGAGAAGACATATCAAAATGAGAAAGCTATATCTGACTGTCATCCCTTGCAGTCATCCGCCACTTCTGGTTGACTCAAACATAGAGTCTAACTATTTCATGTTGTTTCTTTTGCCTTTTTACACTATTAGGTTGTAACTTTCGTAAGCCCTGCCGAGTCTACCTCAGTTGTTGGGTCATTTACTCCCTTCTTTTTGAATAAAAGGGTTTAGTATGCTTAACATGTCCATGTCTTATCCTCATACCATAGTTTTATCAGTCTCATTACCGATGTAGAAGCTAAGTCAGGAGTTCTTACATGTGAAAAGTTAGGACCTTTGCCTTTACTTAGTGATTACTACCCTGGTGCACTAAGCATTTATTGCACTGGTGGCACCAAAAACTTTGGCTTTTCAGAACAATTAGGCAAATGTCTCTAAAATTATAGAGACCTTACCTTAATTCTTAGCTTATTGCCTCTTCTTGGGCATTACCATCACATATGTACTATCTGTCTAAACTTATGGCAGAGTCTACTTTCTCGCCATATGTTAATCTTTCCCACATTTTCCACTGTTCCAACATGACTATGTCATTTAGGAATCCTTTCAAAGCCCAAACTTTCTGTATTAAGGACTGGTAACCTAGGTTGAAATGCTAGTATCCAGCCTATTATATTCATCACTATTGTCCTAACTTGCCTCACAAGAGCATAAAAAGTAGGATTCTCTATCCTGATTGGGTCAAGATGGGAATTCTTAGACACTCATTCTTCTCTTGCCTGATCCCTTGCACCCTCTCCTGGTGCAACAACATTGCTCTCAGCAATGTGTTCCTCGTATTCTCCAGTCATTTATAAACTTTACCCTTTCTTCTGCATAAGCGGAAGTCACTATAGGGTATATTGGAGGACACTAACACAAACTCAACACCTTAGTCCTATATCTCTATAGACTCAGCGAACCTTAAGCTCTGATACCAAACTTGTAACGACAGTCGCCAAACTGACAAACAAATCGTTACTAATTAAGCAGAATAAACATAAACAACAGATTAACAAAAATCACTGAAATTTAAAACCATTTTGCAAGGAGATCCTTGTACAGAAAATTTTTACTGAAAGATCCAAAACTCATACATATCATGATTTACATTGTACAACATTGTTTCATCTCATCTCGTGGACAATATATAACTGTTGCTCTATCAAAACACATACTTGAGTAACATAAAACCTCGAGGAATCCAAGCCAAAATCTCATATTATTCATGAAACCAGTACGAACCAACTCCAAGGACCTGAGAGTATAGAGACGACACATAGGACTTCTATCTACAAGACATGACAGACAGTACACTCAACCTAAGTTGTCACTGCTGTCCCTGTTGTTGTGGTTCTTTCTCTGTAGTACGGTCTCAATCCCCCCGTGCACGTCCACCTAAAAAAAATGTGGATCCCACGGGGTGAGACAATTGTTCCAGCGAGAGATATAACTCTCCACCAACAATGTTATTATCACAGTTAAATAGTATTAAACTGAGCAGAAGATAAGCAGTTTAAAATATTCTCATCTTTTAAAGCATTGCAACTATCTATGATAGAGTAGTAAATAATCTATTCACTTTATAAGGAATATGAAGAACACATATATCATTTAACCATCATACTATCTCAAGCTTATCCTGTGATGCTCATTATCATGGTATGTAATCCATGAATCATTCTCATTTCTATCTGTTGGCCTCAGCCAATCTACTAACCAGATATTGAATTGTACCAGTCATGTGAGTATACATCATCATATTCCGTTCAAGCATTTGGACTATGCCAATCATGTGCAACCATTCCAGGCATTGGACTATGCCAACCCTGTGACATTATTCCAGGCATTGGGTTATTACCAATCCTGTGCAATTATTCCAGGTATTGGGTTATGACCAATCCTGTGCAATTATACCAGGCATTGAACTATGTCAATCCTATGACATTATTCCAGGCATTGGGTTATTACCAATCCTGTGCAATTATTCCAGGTATTGGGTTATTACCAATCCTGTGCAATTATTCTAGGTATTGGGTTATTACCAATCCTGTGCAATTATTCCAGGCATTGGGTTATTACCAATCCTGTGCAATTATTCCAGGTATTGGACTATGTCAATCCTGTGACATTATTCTAGGCATTGCGTTATTACCAATCCTGTGCAATTATTCCAGGTATTGGGTTATTACCAATCCTGTGCAATTATTCCAGGTATTGAACTATGTCAATCCTGTGACATTATTCCAAGCATTGGGTTATTACCAATCCTGTGCAATTATTCCAGGCATTGGGTTATTACCAATCCTGTGCAATTATTCTAGGTATTGAACTATGTCAATCCTGTGACATTATTCCAGGCATTGGGTTATTACCAATCCCGTGCAATTATTCCAGGTATTGGGTTATTACCAATCCTATGCAATTATTCCAGGTATTGAACTATGTCAATCCTGTGACATTATTCCAGGCATTGGGTTATTACCAATCCTGTGCAATTATTCCAGGTATTGGGTTATTACCAATCCTTTGTAATTATTCCAGGTATTGAACTATGTCAATCCTGTGACATTATTCCAGGCATTGGGTTATTACCAATCCTGTGTAATTATTCCAGGTATTGGGTTATTACCAATCCTGTGCAATTATTCCAGGTATTGAACTATGTCAATCCTATGGCATTATTCCAGACATTGGGTTATTACCAATGCTGTGCAATTATTCCAGGTATTGGGTTATTACGAATCCTGTGCAATTATTCCAGGTATTGAACTATGTTAATCCTGTGACATTATTCCATGCATTGGGTCATTACCAATCCTGTGCAATTATTATAGGCTTCATGCCTATACCAGGTATTGGACTTTAACCAATCCTAATTACACAGCCAGGAAGTGGACTCTAACCACTCCTGATTACATAATTGTTATTGTATCCATTTATTATTATTATTATGATATTACTAAGATTCCATTTCCCCATTTACTTGAACATTGTATTTGCTTTCATGAAACTTTTATAAACATCTTGTTACCTCTTAGTAGGAAACAACCATCCACATGGCTCACAAAGCCCATTAAACATCTTGTCATCTCTCACTAGGCAACAACTAACCACATGGCTCACAAGGCCCATTAAACATCTTGTCACCTCTCACTAGGCAACAACTATTAGGGTTAGGGTTTCCCTTTATTGCCGGATAGGGTTTCAAGTTCATATTATTAATTCAAACCCTAATTCATTGCTCCACACATCTAGGAGCATACATTGATATCATAAGTATTCAATTATACTTATTTATTCTCATCATTTATCATTAAATGAATCATCAACACAAGGTATGAGTTCGTCTCTCATCCTTACCAGGGTATGATTACATCATACTTTATTAACTTGGCTTAACCCTTTCTCAAGGTATATTAGCCTACACTTATCAAAGTGCATTACATCTCAATGTAACAATTGACATGACACACATCATGTGTGACTCATCCAAGTATATTGGATTTAAGGTGCATCAAGGTGTAACAACCTTAAAGTGTTGGATGTGATATTTACCATGCCTTGGTGTATCACTTCCCTCATCACTTTTAACTTACTTAAGTTCATCAACTTATGTTGTATTAGGGTATATCCCATCCTAATACTTTATCCACTATCCCATCATATTAATCTTGTAAATTATTGTCCATAAGTCAAACACTTGAATTACCCAACTATCATCAATGACGTGGGCTCATCTCGGATCAAGGCATTGTTAATATAAGATTGTCCATTATCAACCACTCTAGGTGTTTCACCTATCATGGTATTAGCCAAACCATTACTTGGTGTTACACTCATCACTCCTAAGAGTGTCTTACTCTCACCTTTATAAGGTGTCTTGGTTTGGAGGTGTATGAACACTCACCATATCGGGTTAGGATTTGCACTTGTCTCCATATCGGGCATGAGGTATCTTCTTGACCTCATATCGGGTTACCCAAATTAGGGTTTCTTGTCATATTAAAAGTATACAACTGACCTTGTATCGTGCATGTAGTCTATACTTGACTCCCTATCGTTCAAGAGGTGTATACTACACCTCCATATCGTGCAACAATGTATTCAGTCATATCCATATCAGGTTATAACTATTTGTATTTATACTTGAACCTGATATCACTTTTACAAAGTGACACCATCTTCTTCAAGTTATAGACCTTTGTTCTAACTGATATAATTCATGGTAATAGGTCTTAGAAACTACTAGAACTCATAATTTCATCAACTATTTCAGGAAATTTCAGTATTAAAAGTATTTCACTAATTATAACAATTTAGGTGAAGAATAATAACATGGTTGAGTTCAAGTTATATAACCCACCTTAAGAACGACTTCAAAGCTCCAAGATCCAAAGCTCCACGTTCCTAAGGTTGAAGATGGACTTCAAAACTCTTGTATATGCAAAGAATCACCATGGATAAGCAATTGGTGAAGAAGAAAAGAAAGGAAGATCAAAACCCTAAATTCATGCTTCAATCCAAGGTTGAAGATGATCTTATCCTCACCTTAGGGTTAAGTATGAGCTCCTTCTTGCTCCTTAACACATTTTCATGATACACTAGTGTACTTGCACGATATGCCACCCCTCTTGCAGGATATGGCACTCACTTGGACGATGTGACACTCACTTGGAGTTAAAACTTCACTCTATGGACGATATCACCCTATATGGCCAATATCACCTACTTGGGCGATATGCTCTTGCCATGGGCGATATCCCAAGGCCCATACATGATAACACAGAATCCCTTCATGATATGGGAGATCTATGAACGATACCTTAGGGTAGGAGGGTGGTAAGGGTCGCAAAATTGCACCAAGGGGTGAAACTAGGGGTATATATACTTATTGTTCATGAAGGAAGGCAAAAATGAGGTGTCAACATTTTGAGCTAGTAGGTGACACGTGTTATGCATGGGTGACACGTGTCCATGCATGTATCATCATTATCGTATCTTGCAAAATAGTTGAGGATCATCTAGAGATGCAAATTTGTCCATTGCTTATCCTTTTGAATAAAATATATCAATTAATTCATCACTTTTTCCACAACCCAATACAACTTTGTTAAGGAAGTTGTAACCGATACAAACCACCTCCTTGAGGTGCTTTACACGATATGGAATTTTCCAAGAGTTCAAAAAACGATATGAGGCTTGTCCTATGGCTCCTTGGCCGATAGGCACTCATATATAAGCTTTTCAACTTGATACAACTCAAGTTAAGCTTTCATATTCAACCCTTTTCTTGGACATTTCATCACCAAGATTACCATCATTCATAATTGATTCAAACATGGTGTCTCATTCATTATCTATCCTATAAATGATACATAGAGGAAGTAGGAACACTCTAGAGGTGGTAATTTGCATATCAACCCCTCATTTTGGGTAAATTACAATTTGTACCAAAATTGGTTCACAAGGTACCAACATTGTTCAAACAAGTTCAAACTTGGAATTTAGGCTTTCCACAAGCCACCACCCTGCATCATTATCTCTATAATGATGATAAAATACATGAGTCATGTTAAACATGTGACATTTTGCATTATAGCCCCTCAATTGGGTAAATTGCACTTTGGTCCAAAATAAAGGAAAATTGCTCAAACAACATTCAATTGGGACCAAACTTGAAACATAAGTGTGTCACATGATAACAAAACACCTTAGAGGATTATATTAAAGTTATGAGAAACTTTAGTAGCTAAAACAAATAGGGTTACCTCATAACCTAGGTCAGGGTCGTTACAGTAATGGCAACAACCATTTCTCCACACAGTTTCTAGCTTACTTCCTCTCAAGTCATGAAGTAGAGATCTCCATCTCTCTCATCTTCCTAAGTTCCTCTATAAAGAGGTTATTTACTTTCCTACATACCCCTTTCCATATCTTGAGTGATGAAGACTTGGAGCTAAGCTTGGATTCATAACACTTCTTGACCTTGCTTTAGTCTATGGACTTCACTCTGCTGATCATTATCACATGTTTGTCCTTTCTTCATTCATGCTTTGGCATCACCATGCCAAGCATTTCAGATAGTGGTTTGTCCAAGTTTCTCAACATTTGATAAACTGGATATATGATTCACACAATGATTTGTAGAATCATATGTTTGGTCAACTCTTGACCTTTAAGAAATCACAATCAATCTATATGCACAATCATATTCAACATATGAGATTATACTTGATCTCCATCTGTCTGATTATACTCAAACATCACTTTGAAGACATTATACCTTTCACATTTTACATGATTCTTAAGATGTATAACCATCTCAAGAATGTCCATGCTTCAATCTATTTATGCAACTCATAGTTCATATAGATCAACATAAGGTTCTTGATGTCTTAGGCATCATTGTCATGCTTCAAGTAAGCATCCAATTTTAGCCTTAGGAAAATTTGGAGTGGTTCAACTGAATCTGGTCTTTCAAGGACATATAGCTTTCGCTCACTTGTGAGAACACTTCTGAAAAGGTCCTAAACTAGATTCGAAGTTTATCCCATTTAAGAACTGATGCAATGATATTGTATTTGTGTTTGTCATTTAGATTCTACAAAAGAATTTGCAACTATTTCAAAACATTTTTGATTTATTTGATTTGATAATTTGTCGTTATTAATTAGGCCTTTAATTAATTATCGCTTCCACTATTTTTGTTCAAATTGATAACCCTCATGTATCAATTCGTAAGATTGCAGCGTATAATCTTCTAGTGGCCAAGATCCAAAACAATTGCATCAATACCCAACCAACATTAGTGCTCATGACAAATTATTAAGGTAGGAAATCTTGCCAATTGCATCATATGTAATTCTTGGATAGATGATATGCACAACTCTTTGCCATAAATATCTACATGCCTCAAGGTGCTTGATCCGATTAAGGTCACCAAGTTAAGTCCAACCCAAAGCCAACACGGTGAATATGCACCCTACAAAGGTAGAGCCACATATTCACCATCACACTTCTATGAGGTATACAATGCACCACGCGAAGGCGTTCCCACACTTAGTCGAACAAGTTTTTCATGTGTGCTTCTTTTGGAAGGCATCTTCAACTTAATATTGTATTTGAGGGATTTATATATGTACATATAGATATCCAATCACCATATATATAGTATGTATCATATACATGCTATAACCACAATGAGAAAACATGCAATATCGATAAAAGTGATGATTATGGCCATCCTATTGTAATCCCTTAGAGCCACAAGGAATTACGGTCATCTAAGGTCTACATCATATGCAACCTATTGTTGATGAAGATCTTGGTGCTTGAACCATTCTGGGTTGATCAGCTCATCCTATGACATGATCGGCTCACCTCCTGGCTGGTTGGTTGGTCCGTCTGGACTCCGTTGTCTAGACACCTCCAAAAAGTAGTTGGGCCATCAACCGTTCGATCCGGCTCCTTCAAAATCCTCCTTGATCCTCTAGGTGGTTGACTCATCTGGTGCAGAGTGTCTTCTTCTTCAATGTAATAGAAAATAATCTATCCTACTTTTACACAATCTTTGGGAAACCTCAAGTTACATTCGAGGGGAGCAATGGTAGAAGAGAAAGGATCTCAAGTTATCTCAGGTTACATGTGAAAAGAAGGTAGAGGATTGGTATGCAAACTAAGATGCAAACAACCATAACCAACCAACCACACATAGGGTTTATAGGCTATAACCATGCTACACACCCACCATCAAAACCGTTTTAGGGATACACATATCAATTGCATATAAACCATACCATATATGTATATTAGTTTGTGGTCACTTGTGGTATTTAGTCGGATATGCACATTAGTCATTTTAAATATTCACATCATATGCAATAAATAAATGATGCTAAAACCAAAATCCGATCATATCGATTTATCCCAAAACACAAAACGTTGATGTGGCTCTGATACCACTGTTGGGTTTTATAGCCTCAGAGTAGGAAGAGGAAATAAATTTTTTACTAGCCATTAACCCATAATAGGAGATCACATCAATGACTATGTAATGGGAAGGATGGTTTTAGCGAGATATACCTGGTCCTGGGGCTTGCCCAATGATAATACCTCATAGCCATGTACAGTCTTCAACGCCATGTCTTGGATGATGTCTATGCAGCTCCTGGTCTTTGCCATGAACTCTGGCCTCCACCACAGACTGCGGCTGACATGTCCTACTGAGCGGCAGGCATCTTCCACCCCTACAATTAGTCCACACAGACCATATGAAACTCCTACCATTCTAGAAGAACTGGAAGGATGGAGACAACCCTCCTGTTGGTGTACTAGCACCAACCTACTCTCCCGAACTCATACTACTTTTCTACAGTTGTCTTTCCCTCACTGTGCCTCCCTAGTCGGGTAGCACTTGCTCGGGCTCTCTTGGTTACCGAAACCAGAGAGGACAACAACTTTGCAGAGCAACTAATGTTCTGAGTTGTGTTTCTGAGAATCCCCCAATACACTTATATTTATAGTAGAGGGTAGGGTTAGGGTTCCTAGTATGTTTGGGAGTAGAAGGATCTAGAAATTCCATGAAACATTTGTACTGCGGCTAGCGAACCGATCATTTCATAACTGAAATGGTCGTTTGGCAAGGTGATCCAATCGGTTCACTTGTGAACCGGTTGGTTGGGAGTGTGAACCGTTCGGTTCACTAAGTGAACCGATCATTTCACTTCCCATACTTGCCTACAATTGTCTTTTCTTAATTGTTTTCAATTAATGCAAATATTAATCCTTATTCAAATCGAATTGAACAAGTGAAACGTGAAAGTTTTCCTTCAACCGAGCATATCCTTATTTCCTCGATTGGTAGGACTATGAGCTGCCCGATTCACCAAGTGAACCGATCAGTTGGCTCACACCAGTCGATTGGCACACAAGGGTGAACCCGTCGGTTGGCAGCCCTGACATTGCCAATGTAGTCTCCAATCAATCTGATACTCTAACCAACTTGTTCAACACTTGAGCTTGATAGTTCTGAGTCCATTCAGTCAATTGTATGTTTAATTGAGTACCTAAACACCTTTAGTTTCAATCTAAACATTATACATGGACAATCTCCTCTTCCAGGGGTATCCTATGTGTGTGACCCTACACGTTCCAATTTACGTTGGTAGTGAATGTTCATGACAACTTATAACATCACAAGCAATAAGAAGAATCTAGTAACTCATCATTGCTACCCAAGTAACTCAGAAAGTTGGAGAACAACTTCAACCTACAATATGTGATTAGTGTTACAATGATCGTACAGTTCCTTTGTCACTGACATCCGGATTGAACTCGAGGAATGGAACACCATCCTCTTCAACATTCAATCCATGTTCTTTGACCTAGAGCAAACTATCTGAGATGCATGTGAGTTCACATATCATATATTGAATCACATGAGTATGGCCATACAACTATCAGTCTCACTTAATAAGGGGCCCTAGATATCATACTCCTTGTAGGAGGGACAAATCCTATATCTATCACTCACAGTCAAGTCCCCATGTGTGAAAGTAACCCAATGATCACCATTATAACAACCCATGTTTCAAGACTATGTTTGATGATGTCAAAGTGTGCCCAATCATATGTGATGAGTGCAGTGATTTTAGGTCTAATAACCACTATCACTATGAGAGACGATTGTCACTACCATTCCATGGTATCCATGTATCACTCTCATGGTGGGTCTGTCTGATATACTATTCTCTAACATATATCTATTTTCTTAACTTGATATCATATATCATGAGTAATGAGACTCTATCATCAGTCAACACACACTCTAGTCTTATGTATTGTTGTTGTCTATTTTGCTTCCACAGTAATATCTGACTCGGGACATATCAAGAATGTATGTACTCTATCATACATATGGTCTCATTATTCAGGTCCTCAACCTGAAGATATATGTCATCAAGTCTCATAATTCCTTAGACATCTATCATGTATGTGTCATCATCTCATGAGTGATACAAACATAATAGACAGAATTACCTTTATTATCAAATTAGGTATCTAATGCCTCATTGCAATTGTCATATCATTGGCTCTCTAGGCATACCATACCAACAATTGTATTATGACATGAAAATATATCTTTCTTTCTCACTATATAGGTCTAGTGAGAGTATTCAAAATAGATGCAAATTTAGATGTAGATAGATGAAAAACCACTCAGCTGACATGTCACTTGTAAATTTTACTCCTAAAAGGGTCAGGGTTCACTTATATATTATAAGTCATTATTGGAGACTTGAAATGAACTAAGTTTCATAAGTAACAAAGTGTAATGTGAGAGCATAAACATAGAAATAAAAATGTTTCTAAACTCCTTCACCAAGTTCGTGAAAGGCTTCTTCATTGTCACAAATTATGCACATATCAAAACTATGTTAGGGGAATACATAAAAGTCTTGAATGTAAACTTTTTTGGAAATTCGAAAAAGACAAGGAATATGTATATCATACAAATGTAGAATGAATGTTTTTTTAACACTTTGTGGTATTTTACAATAGGCTACATGCCACCAAACATGTTTAGTGATATTTTCATGGGCTGCACTGACCAATAAAGTTCATGGATATGTTGCACAGTACTAGGTGCATATGGTGATAGTTTAATGGGTCGCATATGTTTACAAAGTAAATTAGAATGGATGAGCTGACATTAAAGCTTCTCTTAAAAAGTAGAGAACAAACAATGGATTGATATATATGCTTTATGATATTTATGCCATACTTTTCCTTTCATTTGATATCTATAGTTTATATTTTTCACATACTCTCTTATCCTATAAAAGAGAGTTTATTGTAATTGATTTAGGAGCATCAAATAAACATTGTGTTGTTTACATGTATCAATCATTTATGAACCACCATAGCCTCCCCAAACATTCCCCTTCCACCCTAACCCTATGCTTCCTTCCATAGCTTCCACCCTTTCCCCTTCCTTTCTCCTCTCCTTACTACCTCTACTCCCTCCCCTTCCCTCCACTATATCCCCTCCCCTCCTCCATTTAGCCTACCTCCAGCCTCCTTCCTCCATCCATCCACCCGAACCCTCCCCTCACTACCTTCTTTCCTCCTTCCCACCTTCACACTGCTTCCCTCCACGTACTACAAACCCTCCCTTCCCCCCTTCTACATGTGGCTAGACCTTTCCATCATTCCAGCCACCACCACCCATCCACCTCATCTCCATTTGTTCCAAACCCCAATATCCCTACCACCACTTCCCCCCTTCCACCCATCTACCTTCCTCGATCTCTCTTTATCGACCACCATCCCTCTATTCTACACCCTTCTACAAGTTTCCAGTTCACACATAAGGCATTGTTCTCCATTTTCAGCTTGCCACATAGTGAACTAAAGTCTCACCATGGCATTGATTCATCTTTCATATCTCTATTTCCCCTATGTGGTTTCATATGAACAAATGATCCAGATGATTAAGTGTTGTTTCTGTGTGTTGTCCTTGCGTCTATATTTTGTATGTGCTTTTCAATGTGGTAACACACATTCCTTTTTCCTCATATTGCTTCTTAGTGTGATGTTGCAAACTGATCCATGTTCTATTACTGAATGCTTTGTCATGCCTTAACCCAAATGGTGTATATTGACCCTCTCAGGTCGCTATGTATTACAACTACAAAATTGGATGGCTCCAACTACCATCTATGGTAGGCGTATTTTGAGCTTTATGTTAATGCCCAAGGGTAGTATTCTCATCTCACTTACAATGCACTAACACCTCTGCTAAAGCGGCTGATGAGAAGGACAAACATATAAGGATGAATCAGGTGTGATGACATAAATTATTGACAATATCAAACCAAAGATTAATCAATCTCTACTTTTCCTACAGACAAATAAGGCCATGTGGGACCAATTCTTAGATGTGTACTCTCACTAATAGAATCCAAAAAGGTATTTTAGATCTTCAAGAATGCAACCAAAAAGAATACTCAGTTGATGGATCTATTAATACAATCAATGTTTGACTTTGTTGGGTGAATAAAAAATTTATAATCCTCTATCTTTTGATGTTAAAGAGGTTCAATGCCAACACAATGAACTTCAATTAGTTTAATTCTTGGGTGGACTACCTAGTACTTTTTATGAGTAGTTAATTTGATCTCACCTAGAGATCCCTTGCCTACATCACAAAATATACTCAAGATAGTATTTCAACTTCTCTCCATGTCATCCTTATCCTCTACATCCTCTATTAAAAACTTTCTTTTCATTTTGGTGATTCTGAATGAGGTTGGATCGGGGATGTAGTCAAGGTCATTCATTTGGAGGTACAAGATGTGATCCTCCGCCACCTAGACTTGGACACGGACAACCCCTCCACAACAAAGATTCAATAACTATTGTTGTCATACTAACCACATTGAAGATTTTTGTTCGGCTAAACATGGTGAACCTGCATGGGCAAACCATGTCACCACTGAAAATATTGGAAATACATACACTGCTAACTCTAGTTCTACACTACCCACTATTGAGTGGATCTACTCTAAGTTTGAGAAGCTTCTTCAAGCACAACTACCTACTCAAACTACACTCATAAAGACGTAGGTTCTTCTACCTTACTGGCCTCTTCTACCTCTTATGGAAAAAAACAAATGGGTTATTTACTCTGGTGCATCTTCTCATATATCTGGTATCTCTAACTTATTTTCTAATGTGAATATAATGATTATAGATTCACTAATTACAATGACTGATGGAACTTAGATTCATGTGCATGTCATTCATCATATTTATATGTCCAATAATTTACCTTTGAAATATTTATATCTTCCAAGATCTCCTCCAAATATTTTATCCATGAGTAAATTTGTTAAGAAAAATGAGTGCTCTATCATATTTGACCATGAGGGTTGTATATTTCAACATTACTATAAAAATGAGGTTTTGTTCAGTCCATGAGGGACCAGATGGTCTTTACTACCTAGATTAACCACAATCTATTGTTTCTCTACTATATTACTCAACAACTACATGTATAGGACATTCTTCTATTGCCAAGATGAAGTGCTTATTTCCTATGCTTTCAGATAAAGTTACTCATTGTGAAGTGTATCGATTTGGAAAGAAGATTTAACTATTTTTTCTAAGAAAATAGAAGTCAATTCTACAAATTTATTTGATATGATACATGCTTACATACGGGGACCTTATTTGGTAACCAATATCTCAAGATTTAGATACTTCTATGTCATTCATTGATGATTACTCTCGAGTACTTGAATGTTTTATTAAAAGATTGCAATGATATTATAAATACTATGTTTATTTTTTTTTCTAAAATTAAAATCCATTTTATAAACCTTTTAAAGTCTTTAGCATTGATAATGCCTTAGAATTTTGCAAAAATTGGTTGGCCTATTTTGCACAAATCTGGCACCATCCATCAGACTTCCTTCTCCTAAATACCACAATGAAATCAAGTGTTGAAGACAAACAATCACCATTTTCTAAAAGTTGCTTGTACCATCCTTTTTCACTAACATGCCCCTAAAATGTTTTGGTATGAAGTTTTCTCAACTGCCTGTTATTTCATTAAGTAGATGACTTTGTTTGTTTTGAAACTTCAATGTTATGAAAATGTCTGATCTTAAATGGTAAAATAGGGTTTACCTGGATGATTACATTCTTAATTAGATTGATCACCGTTAAAACCTGATTAATGATGGTAGCTCAATTGTGATGTTTAAAACCTAAGAAGGATCTCTAATCATGATTTAAATTTGAAGGATTAGGTTTGGAAAGGTGTAAATCCTAATCGCCAAAATTTGGGTTTTGATAGTACATAATACAAATTTTGATAGGTATAGAAGTATTGCAAATGATTTTTCATATTTTCTATATAATTTGGATTTACTTGATATTTGGATTTGATATAGGTAACTCAATCATGCATGTTAGTGCAAAAAATTTGGATGTTCTTTGAGTGTGGTTATTGGTTGACCATACTGTGACCGACCATAATGCAGACTGTTATTCAACAATGTAGTGTTTGATTCTTAATTATTTATAGGTGAATCAAAATAATCTAAAATTTTTATTGGAGCTATGAAATTATGTACTAGACAATATGGTAATTTTTCATAATTTCTGAAGCATATGTAACATATTTAGTAAACACTTTATAACAACATTTTTATGATAGAAAATTCTGATGGAATAGAAGAAAGTATAAGTAGGGTCAATTTGCAATTGACCCAAGCACTTCAATTCCTCTATATAATAAACCTAACACACTAGGGGCTCTCATAATTCTTGATTCATTCCATATAAACAAAACCCTAGAGAGAGAGAGGGAGAGTTAGGGTTTGAGAGGAGAAAGTGGTAGAATTGTTGATCTAGGGTATTACCATCCAAGAAATGATGAAATCAAATATGTTTAGCTTCTTTGCATAGTATTTGATGGTGAATTTCCTATAACATGCCTAGATTCCTTTCCTCCTTTGATTTTATTTGAAATGATATCAAATCCCTCCCTTTGCTCACCCTTTCTCCATAATTCTCCATTTCTAGGGTTTTTGAGTTAAAAGGAAGAAGACAACGGTGATTTGTTAGGGTTTTGAAATGGATTTAAGAATTTCAGATGTGGGGCTACGTTTTTAAGGTGTTTTCATACCTTAGGTGAGTGAGTACTTCCTTTAAACAGTCAATTGCACAAAAGTGGCTTAGATCCACAATAATCTTCAGTTTCCTTGGTATGCGACTACAAACCTTAAATTTGCCATTCCGTTTAAGCTTATGAAATATGATTTAGAAATGGATTGTTTTCCTATTGTGATGCATTTTATATGATTAAATAAAATTGTAAATGGATAAAAATAATCTAAAGTAGAATCCCTATAGTTATTGCAGAAGGTATAAAATTATACCGAAATCTAGGGTTTTCAACATTGTTTGAAATTGTGGTATAATTGAATGAAGAACTTTATCTATTGGAATATATACATTTATAAATGATTGTTCTATCTGAATGTTTAGAATAGATATGATAGATATTATCTTAGAATTCATTTGATGTTTTCAGTGTTTTCCTGATAACTCATTTAATAGGGTGAAACCCTATATGAGGGAAAAGTTGTATGTTTGTGGGTGGACATTATGAAATCCAACATAAGTGATTCATTTTAATGTTATTCATTCATTTATTCAAAGTTATTATTTATGCATGATATTTCGGTGAATAGTGTGAAAACCCTAACCTAGTTCATACCATAGTTTCATATATATGTTAGGTTATATTTGAACAGTTCAAAGTAAACTTTATTTAGTGAATGTTTATGATGTATTAAATCCTCATGTGAGTCATGTGATATGTGAATGAGGAAAATGAAACCCTATGGAATTGGATTTAGTGAATCAAGTATTTTGATATTAGTATTTCTCAGTATGAGATGTGGTGATGCTCATCAATTTAGTTTCTTGTACATATTGAAATGATCAATGAAATGAAATGTTTACAAAGCTAAACTACAAAATGTTGATATGATGATCGAATCATGAATTTAAAGAGTAAATTAGACATTTAGATGCCCTGAACACTATAGAATCCTTCACAGGATGTCCTGCATTGTGAGGAGGAAATAATTACTCGACTAGAGGTAGTCTAGATTGAGGTAAACCAGATCGTACCTGTAGGGTGAGGGGGTCTTGATCAGTAGGGTAGAGTCCTTATGATTGTGAGGTATCCAACATCAACTGGGGATGACGGTGGTACCTGTGTTGTTGGCCAGTTGGTTGGCCTTTGTGGAACCACTAATGCAAAGATAATATGTGTTGACTCTCTGCATGAATACCCAGTTTTAGAGAAGAAGTTGAGATATCTGGCTGCTCCCATTAGATGCTGAGAGCCAGATGTGGTGAGGCCCACTACAAATGAGGTCTTACTTGAGAGATAGAATTAGGTACCTAGGCATGCTTTTAAGCCTTGTACAGTGAGATCATATCTTATTGTGATGCTTTCACATGTTGTGGTACACTTTATGTCGGTTCATGACATAAGAATATGAATGAGAGATTAATAAAGTGTGTGCAATTATTCTATTATTCTTTGTATGTTTTCGAATTACTAGTTCTTTTTATGATTAATCAACCATGTTCAAACATTGATTCACTCTTGTAGATATACATAGTATCCTATCATATATATGTTTGTGAATGATTAGTTACTTCATAGCTCATTATTATTCTTCTTTAAATTTGGTTTCTCAATAATATATCTTTGACTGTTAAAGTTCTTTAAACTGCATCTTTTAAGTACTCATTCATTGAGTGAATAATCTCACCCCTCTACTTACAAATTTTTAGGGAAACATGTGGACTAAAGATGTCAATGCATTAGAGAAGATCTGCCACATGAGTTAAGTATGAGACTAGTTAAGTTTCATCGGTCCCTATCACTCTAGGTCCTTGTATAGAAGTGAGGCAGTTGTAAATGATGATGTGTAACTTTGTTTCCTTAATAAAAGAGAATGTATTTGATTATCAAGTCGTGTGTACATGGAAGTGTGGCAATTAGAATGAATGTTTAGATATGTATCTCTATTTTTGAAATTAGACTAAAATAATCAGGCTTTATTTCCCTTGCAAAGTTAATTTATGCGATTGAATGTGAGAATACAAAGAGTTTAAACTAATAAAGAGTTAATGATGTTCTTTGTATTTTCGTTAGTTCTCAACTTATTCCCTAATCTCATAATCAGTGGAAATCATGGGATGTGGGTGTTAGATTGGTTTTGAACTTAGGATGAGTCATCAAGGACCATTAGGATAGTAAGTTAGAGTCATGAGTGTGGAAGCTAGGAGGTGATGTGTCAATAGCTCTGGGAGGTCTGAGTATTTGGATACCCGGCCTAAAATCTGAATACTTAGATTGATCAATCAAGCTACTCTATCTATTCTTCTCTGAATGCTCTAGCCATGTGCTCAGAAGAAAGATGGGCTAGAGAGAAACCCTACAAGTGTTAGGGTTATAAGACTAGAAAGTACTGAAAGAATAAGGGCATAAAGATAGAACAAAATACAACTTTTATTTTATATTGATTGTATATTTCTGTTTTGATTGGAAATTGATACAAATGCACTTATATATTTGAATTCAAATATTTAGTTTTTTTAAATATATGTGGTATTTAAATATTGTTGTACACTATAAAGTTAATTCAATTATTGTTTACAATCTTTGTACCAAGTAGGCCCGAAGTTATCTTTAAATGAGTTTTCCCTGAGTACATATTCTTTCCACATGTTTGAGATGAATAGGAGTTGGTTATTGCTGAGTTGCTCTTGGCTTCAAAGACTATAGGTTGGGCCTGGTCTGGCAGACATGATGCGTTACTGGGATCTAATGACCCCAATTCATTAATCTAATAAGAGTAACCAAACTATGGAGTGGTAAACTCAAAATGTAATGAAAGTGCACACTAAGATGTGGAAATATAAGGGAAAGGATGGAATAATGAAGAATCAATTGGAATTGATATCTAAGATCCAACTTTGAGGCCTCAGTTAAGAAACCCTAAATTGGGATAAAGGAAGAGGGTATATAGATTCAATATAAAGATTAGTATATATCATATCAAATGAAGAAGAAAGAATGGAGAAAGAGACCTAAATCGTGTAATAAGTTGAGGCAATTTCTTCAATTTGAAATAAAGGATAGCAAAGAAGAAAGGAGTTAAACAACAATCTAAGTCACATATGAGAGATGTATTGATTGTCAAAGCCTCATGATAGTAAAGTATGTCAAATAAAGACATACAATAAAAACTAGTCAAAAGCTAATGACATAAAACTGGGAATGAACCTTAATGATCAATGTTACATAAAGTTTCTAAATATGAAATCTGGGAAAGATAAGAGAAAATTTCATATAAGCCAAGAAATAAATAATCAATTATGAAGATTGGATCATATAAGTGACATAAATGCATTTATGTACTCAAAAACAAAAGGGAAATTAGGAAGAAAAGAGTTAAGTATACAATAATTACATAGAAGTTAGGAGTCTTCAGAGGAATCAAAATGAAGAGAACTAGATGAACATGTAAGTTGTAAGATGAGGACAAGAAACTTAGATGAAACAAAGATAAATGTTGGAAATGATGTGTTTCATTAAGGAATGAGGGTTACATGATATAATTGAGAGCATGGAATGTGTACTTCTATTAGGAATTTTAATGCATTCATCTAATACCTTCAGATTCCAAGTCTCTATTGTATAACATCCTAGTTTCCATAAGATGTATTCAATAAGTTCATTATGATGGAATCGAACTAGTTTCCAAAATAAGAAAAAAAGTACAACTAAACAAAGGATAAGTCATATGAAGGCAAATCATATTCACAACAAAAAGGCCTAGTTGAAAGAGAACTAAGTTTGACCCCTACATGTGCCATTTGATTCAAAATAAAGGACATGTAATGTAATGAACATAAGATGAAAGTAGTAGGGAGAATATTGATAGAATTTCAAATTCATATTAGTAAAAGGATAATAAGAAATATATATGGCATGGAATACATAATCATACATGTGAGTGAGCAACATGATCGTAAGAGAAGTAAAAATGAATAATGACATATGGAAGAGAAGCATATAGGCAGACAATGATAGAAAATAAAGAAGGGGTTGAAACATGAGGAAGTAATATAAATGATAAAATAGAGAGATTGTGAGATTGGAGGAAATACCAAATATTATAGTCTCCTTGATCATGAGTAATTAAACTTAATAAGAGAAATGTGTTAAGTGAAAGCTTAAAGATAAAAATTCTAAATCTCAACTCATCTTCTTTTTTGTATCCTTATTAATGAGAGTAACATGGGGATGAAGTGATGAGTAAATGAATTGTTAATAATACGTAACCACCATGGTATAGACATTTATTGAATGCATTAGTGACACATAATATGATGATGAAACCCTAGAAGGGTAAATAAAGAAGTAGCCTAGCAATAATGTCAAATAAGATAAAAGGAATTCAAGTGATAAGATAAGTAAGACTTTTAGTAAACTTCAAGGGATCTAAAGTATGAACTTAAAATAAAGGGAGTAAAATTATGTTACAACAACATCATTTTTTTCATAAGCATCAAATCGTAGAATGTTTAGAGTTGTAATAGATCAAGGAATGTCACTAGTGGTTTGATCTTGAGGACTAACATCATTATTAAATAAAATCCTAAGATCAGTAATTTGAGAAGAAACTAGGAGTGATAGTGATTCCAAGTTTAAAGGTAGTAAATGAGAAAGATAGATAAGGAACATGGAAATGACTATAAACAAAAGATAAGAAATACATTTGAAATGTAAGAAGTATAATATGAACAAAAGAAAAGGTACAACATGAGATAAGTGTGATCTAAAATAAATTCTTGCATTGATAGAAAGAATAATGAATAATCCATTCTTACCTTGAATGTTTTAATTTTAGAATGTTTAATATGATCAAAATGAGAAATATAAGTAAGAAGAAGTAAATGGTATTGGATAAGAAAGAAATTAGAGAAAACAAGTATTTTAGTAATTCGTGAATTTGTTTTTAGATGCATAATTTGTTGATGGTATATTAAAGGATGTAAATTTGTTTTACATATTATTACAGTTGTATATGTGCAAGAAATAGTTAATCAAAAGGGTGTGATGGTTTTAGTCATTCAACTCAGTAGTAAAATTATTGTTAAATTTAGTCTTTTAGTTTATGAGTGATTTTCTATCTGAGTAGAACAATAGTAAACTTCTAGACAAAAATGTGAAATATCTTTAGTAATTTATAGGTGATACAGAACAATACAACAAATTGAGCCATATGAATTGAGATAGTTGGATTGGATTACCAGAGTTGAGGTAACTCGTAAAGAGAGTAAAAGATTGTAAATGGTTGATTTCACTTTCTCTTTCCAATTTTTAGGTAGAGTCGAGAAGCCATTTATTCATTTTTCCATCTCTCAGCAAGCAAAAATAGTCGAGGGTTACAAGTCTAAGTGGTTACATTCATGGTAGCTACATGATTGTGGATAGAATTACAACAATTGGATGATGAACTGGACCTTCGTATACAATAATGTGGCCTATTAGGGAAGGCCAAAGTTAAAATTTCAAAAGAAATTTTTGATAGCATATCAAAAACAACTATAGACTCCCTACCCATCCAACAGACTCTGCTATTCCACTTTAAAGAGTCAAACTTCATAAACTCCTATCTCCAAACTTGACAAAGTAGGCCAATCCCTAGTTCTCGAGTTAGCCCAACTACAAACTTTGGAGCTATTTGTAAAGTCCACAACATTTCTAAACCCCCTGTGCCAATTATAGGAGAGAGCAATGATAACATAAAAAGCCTCAACTTCAAGAATGATGTGAACCATTTGTACAAAAATATGTTTGAATCTAATATCACCTTCTTCACTTTTCCCAATTGCAGCTACAACAGTGTGTCCCTTCTTGTAGGCCGCATTAGAAATCACCATGATAGCTTCTTGACCCAAGTGGGTACTATTAAGAGAAATGGACATTGACTTATGTGTGTTAGAGTAGTAATATTTACCCAGGCTTGGTGAAATTTTTGAGCATGACCCTAAATTTACATGAATTGGTTATTTATGGGGCTTTGTTGTCCCTTAATAACTTCTTTGTTCCTAAACTTCCAAATACTCTAGCATATCATCGTAGTGAGAATGGTATTGTTAGAATTGAGCTAGTATGCTATCCAGATTTGTATATCATTAAGAAATAAATTGCTGTCATTATTCCATGCATTCAACATACTCCATATGACTTTGGCCATGGGAAAATCTCTAAAAGTGTTAAGAACTATTTCTGGGGAAATTCCACACCTGCCACATATTCATCATTAGTAAAACCCCTCTTGACTCTCCTTACGTTGGTCATCAAGCCATTATGGTTCATAAGCTAGAGGAAGGTCTTGACTTGTTGAGGGATCTTTAGGTTCTAGATTCTCTTTCAAGGACCTTCAATAGAAACAATATTATTTCTCTTGAGAGCGACATAAGCAGAGGCAATGGTAAAGACCTTTTCTTCAGGGTGTGCCCAAGCAAGTTTGTCTTTGTCTCTACTTTGGTCTGTGGGAGTAAAGTTGTCCAACCAGTTGAGAATGTTCTCAAGGAGAAATTCTTTAATAAAATTTGTATTCCAACCTCCTTCAAATTTCTAAATACTAGATACTTTTAGATCTTAAAGGTTAGGCATAATCTCCTTGATGAAAGAGTTAGTAAGTGGCCCACTATGAGTGTAAGGAGTGGGATCCCAGAGGGGAACCACTACCTACTAAAAATAAAAAGGCTACATCCCTTGAACCAAACACCACCATAAAATTTTTCACCAAAGGGATGATAACCGATTCATTCAACATGTATGTATCATAACACAAAAACTAGAAGCGGAAGATAAATACATCCAACTATTACAAAGATTGATATCTTGATACATCACTACACCACACATGGGCGAGTCAAAGGAAACCTATCTTACACAAATAAGGATCTAGCTGAGGATCATCTAACCACCTCTTCCAAGTCTCCCAAAAGCTCAACTACAAAGGTTGTTGTCCAAGTCCACCTTGCTATCCTCTCCATGATCTAAAGCTGGGGATGTAAGCATATGCCACTAAAAGGAGAAGAAAAGAAAATATCAACAAAAGCTGGTATGTGCATACTAAATAGGAAACTTGAGCAATTTATTGAAATAAGGACAAAAATTACAAGAATCTTCCCATAGAAAAGATAAGGACTACCCAAAAGGGCATAAAAAGAAAGAACAACAACAAAAGAGATACTTGCCATAACCAAACACATAAAATCGTGTCATACTAGCACATATAAATAATTAGGGCACACAACCCATTATCAATTATCATCAACATGCATGCATGTGAGATAAACGTAACACTAGAACAATATAAATACAAAGGCGGTCAGCCTCACAAACTTGAAACCTGATACATAATGATGTACTGCCAAACTCCCAATATATATAAGTTGGGCCAAGCCTCACAAGATTGATACCTGGGTATGGGGCACCACCACCTCCATCCCAATAATAAAAGGGGCATACATCCCGAAAACCAATGCAATTACACTAATCTAGTGCTACTAATTCACATAGCATGTTTAATAGAGAGGCAAGTAAAAAGGTATAGTCAGATTAAACAAAAGTTTCCATCATACTAATAGACAACATAAACTTCCAACTCACAAGTGGGAAAAAAACATCACATGGCATAATATAGAGTTAGAACATGAACAAAGCATAAGTAAGAGACCAAAATAATATCAAATCATGATCATAAGATCAGTAACAAATAAGATGCTTCACATGAAGCATATTTTTCGAAAGACAAGATAATGTGTAGGCTAATATCCATAGGACCAAGAGAAAGAAGAAAATAGGTCATTTCTTAATGTTGAATAGTAGGAGATGCAAAACATACCTCACTTTAGAGTCTATACAAATCCGAGTCACTTCTAGATCGAAGTCTAGGCCTCCAAAGAACCTATTGAGCATATATGTAGAGTTTAGGTCAATTTGATATTAATTATTCAAACCCTAAAAGTTACCTTTTTCTTTATATGCAATTTAGATTATCAAAACTACCATATTTTAGGTTACCTTTTTCTGAGTCCAAAACATATTTTATTATATTATTTTGACTTATATATATTTAGTTATGAATTTTGCAAGTTATTACTTATTTAGATTAATCCATTAAAATCACATATTTTCAACATTGTATTTAGGAGACAAAATTAACACCATAAGATAGCTCTTATTTTTATGAATCCAATGACTATTTATTTGTAATTTTTGGATAAATAGGGAATTAGTTATGAATTTTCAAAGCTCAACCAATCAGAAAAATCCAAAAAGCCAAATCATCAGTACAAGAGAGAGTGAGAGAGAGGATCCACCCCCTGACTTGGCCCAATCAGGGGTGGCCAAGTTGCATGGTCAAATTCCATATTTGACTCATCTAAACAAAAGAAAACTAGGCCCAAATGACTTTCGTACCCCTACACGAGAAACAAAAGAGAGAAGAGAGAAGAAGGGAAAACTGGGGAATCCACTAGGGGGATTCATCCCTCTTGCACGCCCAACGCCATGAAAGTACCCATGAGCAGCAACTAAGCCCCAAATTGGGCGAATCCAAGATTCTCGATCAAACTCGAAAGCAAGGGTACAAAGAGGAAGAGAAGACCGAACTGAACTCACCGAAGGCTTTAATTCACCCAGAGATGAACAGAGGAGGGAGAATGACCCGCCAGTGTCAACTACCTCTCTATGAACTCATGACACTAATGAGGGAGGGCTAGAACAAAATTGAACTGGGGAAAAGGTTGTATGCACTATCCCAGAACTAGGAAAAAGATCCCCTATATATAAGGTTGAGCATAGGGCCTAGGCCAAATGGCCGCGGATTCCTTATGCCTCAAGAATTGAGTGTACCTTGATAGCTTTCCAAAATAGCATGAGTAAAGAATCATTACGTGTGGAATCCTCTCCCGGTTCTAATGCAAGAAAAATCACACTAAACCAACAAGAATTGAGCGAGAAATTTGCGAATAACTAGGTGGTTATACTATTACAATGTGGATCTCTCCTTCTCGAGGTAGGAGACATAATCTCCATAGTCCATGCATTGATTGGGCAGCCAGGAAGAAGCACA
Source organism: Alisma plantago-aquatica (assembly GCA_963693085.1). Classification (NCBI taxonomy): domain Eukaryota; kingdom Viridiplantae; phylum Streptophyta; class Magnoliopsida; order Alismatales; family Alismataceae; genus Alisma; species Alisma plantago-aquatica. Next base: position 490,122,315 of record OY856412.1, on the reverse strand, counting down.
ACATAAAGTGACCGTGTGACAAGAAAAAATCAAATCCTCAATCAAATTGGACTAAAGTGTAGATGCATTTATTTCTATTTTTCTCTTTCTTCTTTTTAGGGTGCAAACAAATCCCAAATCAGATGAAATTTTGCACAGAGGCTAATTAATACATGTAGATTTTGATTATGTAATTAGATTTTTTTTGAGAACTTTTAATGTATTAAATAAACCAAATCCTATTATCTATTTCCTCATGCATTAATAACTTTAAGTTTCTCCAATTTTTATGAAACTTCACCCACAAGTTATATTTAATGTGTTAGATACAAATTTGCCATTAATTTTACATGTTGGATAGGTTTGTACATTTATTTAATATTTTGAGGGTTCTACACACTTTCTCTATCCTAATTACATCTTTTAAGCAAACATCTTCCAAATTGGATGAAAATTTACCCAAAGGCGATATTTATTATGTATATTACGAATCTAAGATTATTTTCCTCTTTTGGAGTCATTTAATATTTTATTTGATATTTTGGGGAAAACTCAGATCTTCTCTTAAATTAATTATTATTATGTGAATAATGTCAAACTTGACTCCCAAGGCAATTGGGACCCAAGGAACATGATTTTTAACTTAGATTCCACTTTTGGGGTTTCCTTTAATGAGTTATGACACAATTAATATTTGTGGCCATTGTTTTCATTATTATCACAACTAGTTATCCAAAAACTTAATATTATTAGAAAAAGAGTTATGTGTGATTATTTGCATGTAATTTTATATAATTCATTATTACCTTAGATGACATATTTTGTTTCCATTATTGTCTTAAGACTAATGTGAGAACATTGTGTTACATTAAGATGATTTATACATGCATTAGCTCATTAGGCTTATATTAAACATCTTTTAGGTCTAACCTCAACCTTGTTTGGATAAGACCAAAAGGTCAAAGTTCTAGTGTAGGGTTCGATATCTAGTATGTTACATCACACCACCCCTTAAAGGGATTTCATCCTTGAAATCAAAACATCCATATTTAAGAAAACAACTTATTCACCACCCCTTAAAAGATTCATCGTATTAAGTTAAAACTATACTTTAGGTACAAAGGGTTCCACTATACTTCCTTACATCCATACATAAATGCATCATGAAAAAAGGAAACATAAATTGCATAGCCTAACTATATAACTATGGATTACCCTAATCTTGTTCATCCTCATAAACTTCCTCAACATCCAAAGGAAAAACTCTTCCAGGTCGCCTCTCTACATGTCTTCCTCTATTATTTTTACCATTATTCTGAGGAGGTACTTGAGGTTGTTGTTGAGCTGGTGCTTGCTCGTTATGAAGCTTTGGAGATCTAGGGAGAATATGTCCATGTTCATTGCAATAATGACATATCACTGGAGTACCATGCCGAGGTTTGTCCAGAGAACACTTCCCTGGAGGATGGTAACCATTACACTTAGCACACTTGTGTCTTTTTTGTTCATCATCTGAGGGCTTCCTCTTCTTGTCAAACTCCCTAGGTTGAAACCCTGGGTAAGACTCCACAGCCAAATATTTATCAACCATCTACTAAAAGGTCAAAGGCAGTTGTGGGATAAGAGCACGACTCACATTGTAGTTGAGTCCTTACATATATAGGTCAGCTCTACGTTCTTCACTAAGTCCAGAAGCATATCTCTCATGATACATGAATTTTTTCACATAAGAAAAAATAGCCATTAATCCTTGCTTCATACTATAGAACTGATCTTCCTTTTTCTTTAAGGCAACAATGCAGATATAATTCACACGAAATAACACCAAAAACTGCCCTCAGGTCATAATAGAGATATCATGAGCCCTTGCTATCCCGTTCCACCAAACTCGAGCAGGTCCATAAAAAACATATGAAGCAAACCTAACCTTCTGGTGTGGAGTACATACCATACCATCAAAAGTCCTCTTAATGGATAACACCCAATCATCATCTTTATCAACCATCTCTATCTCAATTTCACCCTTGTAGGAGGGTGGTTGCATCTTCATGAACTCCATGATTGAGAACTCCTTGGGTTTGTCGGTAATAGTAGGGTTGTTCAGCTTCCCTGCCATGAATAAGGAGAGAAGCTTTCTCAACATGGTCAACTCTTGTTCAGGAGTGATGACTATTACTGTATTGGCAGTAGTAGAGGCTAGGGTTTCTTATCTTACTAATGGTCCATTTTTGGTTGGACGAGTTCCTTGAGTCACTGGAGTGGTAAAGGGTGGATCCATCCTTGGCATCCCAAACCTAGGGTTTTGGGGTTTCTCATAGATAGACATGTTTTCAATGGTTGAGTTATCTCCCTCCATGAGGGTTTTTCCTGCACAAGGCAAGGGTACTAGGTATAAGCATCCTCTGATAAAGGTAAACATCCTAAGGGAGACAAGATTTAAATACTTAGATAACTGACTGCTAGTGGCTCTGATACCATGCTGTAAGGAGTGCGATCCCAGAGGGGAACCACTCCCGACCAGAAATAAAAAGGCTACATCCCTTGAACCAAACACCACATAATTTTTTTCACCAAAGGGATAATAACGGATTCATTCAACATGTATGTATCATAACACAAAAAGTAGCAGTGGAAGAGAAATACATCTAACTATTAAAAAGATTGATATCTTGATACATCACTACACCACACATGGATGAGTCAAAGGAAAACTATCTTAAACAATCAAGGATCTAGCTGAGGATCATCGAACCACCTCTTCCAAGTCTCCCAAAAGCTCATATACAAAGGTTGTTGTCCAAGTCCACCTTGCTTATCCTCTCAATGATCTAAACCTGGGGATGGAAGCATACCCCCAAAAAAGGAGAAGAAAAGGAAACATCAGAAAAAGCTACTATGTGCATACTAAAAAGGAAAATTGAGCAATTTATAGAAATAATGACAAAAATTACAAGAAGCTTCCCATAGAAAAGATAAGGACTACCGAAAAGGGCATAAAAGGAAAGAACAACAACGAAAGAGATACTTTCCATAACCAAACATATAAAATCATGCCATACTAGCACATATAAGGAATTAGGGCACACAACCCATAATCAATTATCATCAATCTGCATGCATGTGAGATAAACATACCACTAGAAAAATATAAATACAAAGGTGACCAGGCCTCACAAACTTGAAACCTGATAGAGAATGACATACTTCCAAACTCCCAATATATATAAGTTGGGCCAAGCCTCACAAACTTGAAACCTGAGTATGGGGCACCAACACATCCATCCCAATAATAAAAGGGGCATACTTCCCAAAAACTAATGCAATTACAATACTCTAGTGCTACTGATTTACATAGCATGTTCAATAGAGAGGTAAGTAAAAAGGTATAGTCAGATTAAACAAAAGTTTCCATCATACTAATAGACAACATAAACATCCACCTCACAAGTTGGCAAAAGACATCAAATGTCATCATATAGAGTTCCATCATGAACAGAGCATAAGTAAGCGACCAAAAGAATATCAAATCATGATCATAAGATCAGTAACAAATAAGATACTTCACATGAAACATATTTTTTCAAAAGACAAAGATAATGTGTAGTCTAATGTCCATAGGACCAAGAGAAAGAAGAAAATAGGTCATTGCTCAATGTAGAAGAATAGGAGATGCAAAAAATACCTCACTTCAAAGTCTATACAAATCTAAGTCACTTCTAGATCCAAGTCTAGGCCTCCAAAGACCATATTGATCATATATGTAGATTTAGGTCAATTCTATATTGATTAGTAAAACCCTAAAAATTACCTTTTTTCTTTATATGTGATTTAGGTTATCAAAACCATACCATATTTTAGGTAACCTTTTTTTGAGTCCAAAACATATATTATTACATTTTTATGACTTATATATATTTCGTTATGAATTTTGGAAGTTATTACTTATTTAGATTAATCCATTAAAATCACATATTTTCAACATTATATTTAGGTGAAAAAATAAACACCATAAGATAGCTCTTATTTTTCTAAATCCAACGACTATTTATTTGCAATTTTTGGATAAATAGGGGAATTAGTTATGAATTTTCAAAGCTCGACCAATCATAAAAATACAAAAATCCAATTCATTAGTACAAGGCAAGAGAGAAAGTGAGAGAGGACCCACCCACTGACATGGCCCAATCAGGGGTGGCCAAGTTGTGTGGTCGAAGTCCACATTTGACTTGTCTAAAAAAAAGAAAACTAGGCCCAAAAGACCTTCATACCTCTGCATGAGAAACAAAAGAGAGAAGAGAGAAGTAGGGAAAATTGGGGAATCTACTAGGGGGATTCATCCCTATCGCACACCCAACACTATGGAATTACCCATGAACAACCACTAAGCCTTAAATTGGGAAAATCCAAGATTCTGGAGTAAACTCGAAAGCAAAGGGACAGAGAGGAAGAGAAGACTGAACTAAACTCATTGAAGGCTTCAATTCACATGTAGATGCACAGAGGAGGGAGAATGACCCACTGGTGTCAACCGCTATGATAGACTAGATCTTTCTCTCTCTTCCATTATGTACTTCTAAAACCTACCTTGCTCAACGTTCTTGTCTTACATTGAATTTTATAATTGGATATGATCCGATGCATTAGCAACTGATGCCTTGATGACACTCATTTTGACCCTAATATAATTTGCAACTATATCACTAATCACCATACATTCTATTTATTTTTAAGTAACTTTTCAACACATGCCTACATGATTCTCAATATCACCTTTTATATCTCATTTTTATGATTCCAATCCATGTCGTTTTACTCAATTCTGAGCTTGGATGAAAAAACTGCACTCATTTGAAATCACATTGATTTAACCTTGTTTTATCCCTTTTAGATGGGGTTTTAATCTTGTTGGGCCCAAAAGTGAAGGTGTGCACGCATACCACTAACCTCTCCTCTAATCTGGGCATGATCCAAGCCCCCCTTTGATACCCAATCAAAAGTGTGGATCCTAGAGTAGCCAATCTCGAGCCCTTCGATCCCTCAACCACAAATTGAGCATCCATTCAACGACCCTTGTCTTTTCCCGTTCCTCTGTACAACTCCTCATCGCAAAGGTCGCCGGAGCTCTACCTACTCCACATTTTGGCGTCTCCTTTACATGCCATCTAACCCCAAAATTATCGATTCCTTTTCCTATAAAATAACTGCCCGAACTCCTACCCCCTCTTTTCTTTGCCTTTCACAAACCCTAGCCCCCTCTAGCCTTTTTCTCCTTCCCCCATCCTCAGGCCGGTGCCACCACAAGATTGTTTCAACATCTTGCTTTTGTGGGAATTCAGGAGAATATGGAAGTGGCGCTGGGTCCACTGGGCTACTGTGAGACTGGGTAGAACCTTCACAACCTCTGTTGGCCACCCATGCACCAACCTCAACACTCACTGGGAAGCTACTTCGAGCAGCACCACCGCACGAAGTTGGGTGGTCATCATGGTCTGCCTGACTATAGGGTGACCATGGGTGATGGAAAGTGGCAACACACAACATTATGGGGTAGTGGGAACCAGTGGCAGGTGATTCCCCATCCAAAACAATCACCCTGTAGCTGTGGACGATGGTTGGAAGCCACTAGGCCCAGGCCAACTCCCTGATGTGGTCCATTTCAGGGCCCAACTAAGGTATAATAATTCTAAAATCCTTGATTAATGGTACAATCTTCAAATTCTCTTAAGTCCCTAGTTATACATCCAAATGGCATGATGTAATATACTATTTTGTTCAGAAAAAAGTGCTCTTTGCAATGATGCTACTTTCTTCTACTAGTTTTTCTTGACTTTACACTGATATTCTAAAAAGGTTTCCTTTGTGAGCTTTTGACTAATAACCAATCTCAACCATGTGCTCATGTATCATTAATGGCCTCTAACTACTCTAATCCCCTAAATCAGTGATCTATAATTTACTTTTACTATTTTGATGTCTTGGACCATCTAAATGCACCCCAAGTATCATTTGGACCCTCTATGTTCACCCATGACTTGAGAGTGACCCCTTCATGTGCTTATATGCTATGACTTGACCAATTGTTGGCCTTTAGTTTTAATGGTCATCATCTAATCTTGAAATCTTGAAAATCAGTAGTCCTTGTTGTGACTACTGACATCTTCAACTTAGATCTTGTGCTTTTATCATGAATGACTCATTAAGACACATATACTCACCTTTGAACACTTTTGTGCCCTTGTATGAGGTGTCTACGTGCTTATATGCTTGAATCTTTAAACCCTTATGTAATAATAATATTAAATGTTCAATCATGCATGTTAGCTTTCAGATCAGACCCCACTATGACTTGTGGCACTAAATTTCACATAATAGACTCACAAACCATTGAATACATGTGACATATGTATGACCCCAATATGTACTTGATTGCACAAATTGCTTGTTAGGATCTAACTTGCTAGATCTTGATATATTGCTATCCATGGTATCTTAATGACTCTAAATCAGTAGAATCATGTTGTTTTAGATCTACATCCTAACTTGTTCTACTTAATGCTTATATGACTTGGATCTATGACCTAGTTGCATGGTATCGGTCAAATATGACTTAGTCACAATCTTGCATGTTTAACAATGATGATAATCTAGATATCATGCTACCCCTATTTCTAAATTAGATCTTATATCAATCTTGAATTACTCATAATGTGGATGGTTCACCTAGACCTAAGGTTTAGTGTTAATGCTTATACTATGTTGAATCAATGTATTCATTTTTGACAAGATGGGACACCACTTGAACTATTTGATACCTTGGTTTAGGAGAACATCCACATGACATGTTTCATGTTACTTTAACTTAACCCTTTGATCTAAGACACCATGATATATCTTTTCGTTGTGAGGTACCCTTGGTTCAAAAAATCTCTAGGATCTTACTCAAGAACACATAATCTTGTACTCTACTCCTAAGGTACGCTTACTCTCTTAACCCTACTATGGTATTGGCTTGTTTGTATGTATGCTCGTATGAATGCTTTGCTAGTTAATTACTTGATTGAGATACTTGTTCCCTATGATTAGTACGTTCATTTTTCTTGAAATCTATTGAACAAACCTTGAACATAATTGAACTTGTCCATTATACAAACCTAGTGTACCTTCCTGAATTCTCAGGGAAAGTGCACGAGGCATGAATGAAATACGGTTAGCTCATTGACTTTGGTCTTGAGGCCCCTCATGTTGATAAATAGGTAGCTAATCTTGAGCACCCTTATGGACCCTTCCAATGGGAAGCTGGTCAATGGCCATAATATGTTGTTAAGTATAATGGAAATGTACATAAAACACACTTTGTATAAAAGAATGTCCTTAAGTGTTTCACACCTTGTTTCTACCTCTTACTTATATGATGTTTCTAGCCAAGAAACTTTTATATAATCTTAAACTACTTGCCTTTCATAGCGTACTTAATGCTTTAGCATTAATATGTTTTGTTTATCAAATTTTGTAGTTGCCAAATGAAGATCCGTTGCACTCAAGTCTCTAAGATCAAAAATGAAATACCAATGGGTATACTTAAATCTAGAAAGGGGTGCATGTCTCTTATGTCCATGTTTAATATCTTTTTCTCTTACCTTATTCTTGTTTGTGGTTTTATTCATGCATATGTTATCTGATCCATTCTAGGGATGGGTGCCCAGGTGCACTCGCCTTTGGTTATGTAGCCATTAGGAGTTTGGATTTAGGGTAAAAAATAGTTCCGTGACAATTGCCTCTCCGAACTTCACGATGTTGATGAGGGAGAGCTAGAACAAAATTGAACTGAGGAAAAGGTTGTATGCGCTGTCTTGGAATTAGGGAAAAGATCCCCTATAAATAAGGTTGATCATAGGGCCAAGGCCAGGTGGATGTGGATTCCTTATGCCTCAAGAATTGGGTGTACCCTGACTACTTTCCAAAACAACTTGAGTAAAAAAACATTGCAAGTGAAATCCTCTCCCGATTATAATGCAAGAAAAATCACACTAAACCAACGAGAATCGAACAAGAAACTAGCGAATAATCAGGCGGTCATACTATTCCTGTGCGGACCTCTCCTACTTGAAGCAGGAGACATAATATCCACCATCTGCGCATTGATCGGGTGGCTAGGAAGAAGTGCAATATAAAGTGACTGTGTGACAAGGAAAAATCAAATCCTCAATAAAATCAGATTAAAGTGTAGATGCATTTATTTCTATTTTTCTCTTTCTTCTTTTGTGGGTGAAAACAAATCCCAAAGCAGACGAAGTTTTGCACATAGGCTAATTTATACATGTGGATTCCGAGAATGTAATTAGATTTTCCTTTTGAGAACTTTTAATGTGTTAAACAAACCAAATCCTATTTTATCTTTCCCCATGCATTAATGACTTTAAGATTCTTCAAATTTTATGAAACTTCACCCACAAGTTATACTTAATGTGTTGGATATGAATTTTTCATTAATTTTACATGTTGGAAAAGTTTGTACATTTATTTAATATTTTGAAGGTTCTACACACTTTCTCTGTCTTGATTTCATTTTTTAACCAAACATCTCCCAAATTGGATGAAAACTCACCCAAATGCTATATTTATTATGTAGATTACGAATCCAAGATTATTTTCCTTTTTTGGAGCCATTTAATATTTTATTTTATATTTTGGGGAAAACTAAGACCTTCTCTTAAATTAATTATCATTATGTGAATAATGTGAAACTTGACTCCTAAGGTAATTGGGACCCAAGGAACATGATTTTTAACGTAGCTTCTACTTTTGGGGTTTCCTTTAATGAGTTATGACACAATTAATATTTTGGGCCATTATTTTCATTATTATCACTATTGCTTATCCAAAAACTTAATATTATCACCAAAAGAGTTATGTGTGATTATTTGGATGGAGTTTTATATAATTCATTATTAACTCATGCGAAATATTTTATGGTCCATTATTGTCTTAAGACTAATGTGAGAACATTAGGTTACATTATGATGATTTATACATGCATTAGCTCATTAGGGTTGTACTAAACATCTTTTAGGTCTAACCTCAACCTTGTTTGGCTAAGACCAAAAGGTCAAAGTTCTAGGGTAGGGTTCGATATCTAGTATGTTACAATGAGGAAGACCCTTATCTAGACAGACATTAGAGTTATTTCCATTTTTGATGATGTTTAAACAGTTTTCTTTAGCTAATTTAAACAAATATAAGACTTTCCTTGCTAGGGGAGTCATCGATTTATTTCTATAACTATTATTTCCAATATATTTGGAGAAAGGGCTTTGCACTAGATAGTGTTTCTTCCACTTAACAACTCCCAAGAGGACTTGAAGATCTAGACGTCATTCCAATCCTTCATGCTTTTAATGCCTATCCCACCATTATTTTTACTACTAATGACCTTACTCCAAGCTAACATAGATATATGCTTTCCTTTTTCTTCCCCCGTTCCATATGAATCTTTGAATACTTGCATCATGCCTATTGCAAATTTTAGATGGTATATCTTTCACTTGCATAATATAGGTCTGTTTCTCTCCTATTATTGATTGTGAAATAGAAAATTCTTTTGTTGTCATTGAGAAACCTTGTTTTAAATTTGTTGTGACTAAAACATAAACAAAGGACTCAATGTTGAAAACACTATGCATATAAGAAATACTAGAATATAGTGATGTATAATATTTCATAAGTTTAAAAGAAACATTGAATGTACTTTGTTTGCATATTTATGGTTTCGGGACGAAACCTTTTTAGAGGGTGTGAGAATTGTTATGTCTGCATCTGAGCTTAAATGGCAAACTAGGGTTTACCTAGATGATTACATGCTTAATTAGATTGATCACCACTAAACTTGATTATTAATTTAGATCAATTGTTATATTTCAAATCTAAGAAGGATCTCTAATCATGTTTTTACTTTGAAGGATTAGGGTTGGAGACTTGTAAATCATAATTTCCAAAGTTAGGATTTTGATAGTATATAATAAAATTTTAATAGGTATAGAAGTATGGTAAATGATTTTTCATATTTTCTATATAACTTGTATTAAATTGAAATTTCAATATGATATGGATAACTCAATAATGCATGTTAGTGAAAAATATCAAAAAATGTGAGTGTTCTTTGAGTGTGATTCTTGGTCAAACTATACTTTGACCAATCATGCTGCAGACCATTGTTTAGTAGTGTAGTGTTTAATTTTTAAATATTTATATGTGACTCAGAATGAACTGAATTTTTTACTGGAGCTTTAAAATTATGTCCCAGCCCTCAAAGGAAAAGTCTCAAAACTCATATGGAGACTTTTATAAAGCTAGACAACATAATAATTTTTTTGTAATTTGTGGAGCATCTGTAACCTATTTAGAAAATGATTTATAGTAATATTTTTATGACAACATTTTTTGTTGAAATAAAAGAAAGTATAAGTAGGGTCAATTTTCAATTGAACCAAGCAGCTCAATTGCTCTATATGATCAACCTAACACACTAGGATATCTCATAATTCTTGATTCATTACAAATAAATGTAATCCTAGAGAGAGAGTTATGGTTTGAGAGGAGACTCTGCTGAAATTACTGATCTTAGGTTTTACCATCCAAGAAATGATGAAATCAAGTAAGTTTAGTGTCTTTGCATAATGTTTCTTGGTGAATCTTCTCTCACAAGTCAAGATTATGTCCCTCCTATGATTTTATTCAAAATGATATCAAATCTCTCCATTTTATCACTCTTTCTCCATAATTCTCCTTTGCCAGGGTTTTCAAGTTGAAAGGAAGAAGAAATTGGTGACTATTAGGGTTTTAATATGGATTTGATAATTTCAGATGTGAGACTACGTTTTTAAGGTGGTTTCAAACCTTATGTGGCTGGTTACTTTCTTAAAATCGTTGATTGCACGAAATTGACTTAAATCCACAATAATATTATGTAACACCCCTCCCTAGGGTTTCTTACGTAACCAGCGGAAGCACAGCCTAATCCCCAGCATTATCCATAATGTGGGGTACTTGGCATATTTGGGAGGGATTGTCACATACATGATCTCATATCAAGAAACAAATAACACTTGTCATTATTGAGACATAGATTCATACATAAGTTCTTGGAAGAAAAGCTACATCATGTTTCTAAAGGTATACTAAACATAAACTAGATAATCATGAGGAAGATAGGATCTCCATAGATGGACGTCCCGCCAGGCAACAACTCCTTAGATCTTTGGGTCCTTAGTATTCTCAAGATGATTCCTTCTCTTTAGCTCCAACTCGTGGGGACATCTCGTCCCCAGCCATGCAAAGGAAAAACAAACATGGTGAGTAAGCGGCATTGGCATGTTATAAAGCATGAAAGTAAAATATATAGTGATTTGACATAAACATGAACATGCATTAACATTAATCATTTCTTGGCATCTTTTACATAAAGAATTTGACTATAAGTATATGCTCCTCTCTTAATGCCCCATAAGGAGCCCATAATGCTCGGAAAGCCCATAATTGCTCGGAAAGCCCATAATGCTCGGAAAGCCCATAACAAGGTGCATATAAATCTAAATCAAATTCCCTTAATCATGATCTTTCTTAGACTTGACTTATCTTCTTAATAACCTAAACTTGATCTTAATTGGGATTTCTCCCTCTTGAACATAATGGGATTTCTCCCCATGAAACATAATGGGATTTCTCCCTCTTAAGCATGGATGGGAATCTCTTCCCTCTTATTCTTGGTTTCATGTATCTTAATCATAAATCATAATCTTAATGTGATTTCTACTCTTAGACTTAGATTATAACAAACAACATCCAATAGTCATATATATTGAGGAAAAACATGACATTTATCATGACTTGAGTATAAAGAGCATAAACATATCACAATCATTCAATAAATCAAATTTACTATGCCAAAGGCATGGCCCGCTTACCTTGAACTAAAACACCTAGGTCAAACCTGGTTTGATCGATTGGATCCTTTTAAACACCTGAAATAACATGTGTGTCTTTCATTATACAACCTAAAACCCTAATTTGTCCATAAAAATATTGAGATACGAAAACAGCCAAATTAGTCGATAAAAACCACAAAATCAGATTCCTCATCGAAAATCCTTTCCAGAACATATTTATTTATATTTTTCTGAGGTCATATGCAAAAGTTATGGATTTTGCACTCTGGACCAATCAGAAATCAAGAAAAATCCACGTATATAAAGATATATCCAAATCCAGGAAATCGGGGCCCGCATCTGACCTGGCCCAATCGGGCTTGGCCAACTAGGCCGCGATGCTTTCCTGAGCGATCAAAGAAACGGGTGTGAAAACCCAAAAATGCCCCTACAAGTGAAAAATCTCGAAAAGAAACGAATGACCCTCTTGGTCATTACCCAACTGGGATTGATCCTTGCTCACACAACGCGAGCCATGGCTCCAGCGCCATGGGCGAGCTTCTCAGCCATGGGCAAGGACCCTGGCTTGCTGCTACCCGAGAGTAGAGGACACCTCGGTTGAGTTTGCGATGAGAAGGCAAACGCATCGAGCCTAAGCTCAGGGTTGGGAGAGCACAGGAGAGCTATCCTGGCCATGGCTAGAAACTGAGTACAGGGGAAACATCGGAGGGCGAAGCAGCTATCAAAACCACGATAAATCGAGAGACGGTTAAAGAGGCATGATCGGTGGAGTCGTGTGAAGACAACGGACCCATAATTTCCATCGCGAGCTCACTGTAATGATGGTGCTGAGTGCCGGCGGGAACCCAGCGGCGGCGCTATAGGATGTAGTGACTGAGCGCTCCGCGAGCCAAGAGGACGATAGGGAAAGGATGAGGGAGGTCCCTTGATGCTTACCCAAGCTTCGATTGCTTGGAGCTGCTGTAGGGCGACACGGCGGAACTTGGGTAGCTGGAGAAGGAAGAGCGGGTAGGTCAGGGCTGCTGCCGGAGCTAGAGAAGAAATTGGGCGTAGAGGAGTGTTGAGTGACGGTCTACGATGCTTTTGGGCACAAATCGGCAGATACGAATGCCCTGTGGTGGCGGCTGGGTACCCGTACATTAAGGGGGTCCAAGCCCTATATTGGGCGTTTCTTCAACTGAGTGAGAAGGAAGGCGAGTGATGGCTCGCTGTGTTCGGGGAAGTCTCGCGAAGACGTTGGCAAAGAAATGAAGCAAAACGGTCGAGAATCGAAGGAGAGGGAGATCGACGAAAGTTGCTCTGTGCAAACGACTCCTGTTTGTGAAAGTAACGGAGGAAGAAGAGAAGTCGAGTATCGTTGGATCCTGATCCAATGGTTGCTGTCATGCGCGCCAACCATGGTAACGTGTGACAATCAAAAGAAGGGGAACCTTAGGGAAATAAATGACATCAATTAAATCTCGATTAATTCTTTAGAAAAACCATATACAAACCTCTTTCAAATTATTTGAAAGGTCAAACATGGTCATAATGGGTTCAAATTCGAACCATAGGTACATTAGGGCGTCTAGAATATTCCTGTGGGGTCAGATTTCGTTTTTGTGCACATTTAGGTTCATAATATAGCAAAATCATCATGTGTACTCAAATGGCTATAATTAATGTATATAAAGTCATTAATTTCTCAAATAAGAGTTACAAAACATGAAAACGTGTACTCATAATTATTTATTTTCAATTAACAAGATGAAGGTCATTAAGCATGAAATTAAACATGTAAATCACTAATTATCATATGAGAGAGAAAATTTGTCATAAAAGTATTTATCCTCATTTTTCTTAAACAAAAGGGCATAGATATACATGAAAACATTTTCTTTAAATAAAACAAGTATAATAGAGTAATTGGACATAATAAATAATTTTGCAAAACTAACATGGGAAAATTTCTTTTAAGTCCTGAACAATTATCTAAGTAGGAAAAGAGCATGCAAGGAATAAACTAATTTGGAAATTTTGCTTAATAAGATTGGGGTGTTACATATTCAATTTCTTTGTATGTGACTACAAACCCTAAATCTACTTTTCAGTTTAAGCTTGAGAAAGGAAATTTAGAAATGGATTGATTTCCTATTGTGATGAATTTTAGATGATTAAATCATATTAGAAATGGAAAAATATAATTTAAAATGGAATTCCTATAGTTATTAGAGAAGGTGTAAGATTATACTGAGATCTAGGGTTTTCAGTGATATCTAAAATTGTGGTATAATTGAATGAAGAACTTTGTCTATTTGAATCTCTTTATTTTTAAATAATTGTTCTATCTAGATGTTTAAAACAAATGTGACATATATTATCTAGGAATTCATATGATGTTATCACTGTTTACTTGATAACTCTTTAAGAGGGTGAAACCCTAAATGAGGGGAAAGTTGTAAGTTTGTGAGTAGACATATCCAACATAAGTGATTTATTTTATTGTTATAAATTTATTTATCCAAAGTTTATTCTTTATGAATGTTATTTCAGTGAATGGTGTGAAAACCCTAATCTATTTCATACCACAGTTTCATATATATGTTTGGTTATATGTGAACTGTAGAAAGCATTCTTTGTTCAACAAATGTTTATGACATATTAAATACTTATGCGAGTCATGTGATATGTGAATGAGGAAAATAAACCCTAAGGATAGGAAATTCAGTGAATCAAGTATTTTGATATTAGTATTTCTCAATATGAGATGTGGTGATGCTAAGTAGTTCAATTTGTGGTAGATATTTAGATGATCAATGGAATGAATAATTTACAAAGCTAAAATAAGAAATGTTAATGTGATGATTGAATCATGAATTTAAAGAGTGAGTTAGACATTTAAGTGCCCTAAATACTATACAATGATTCATAAGAAGGCCTACACTGCAAGTAGTAAACATTTCTCAACTAGAAGTAGTCCAGATCTAGGTAAGATGGATCGTACTAGTAGGGCGTGTGTGGTCTTGTTGGTAGGAAAGACTCCTTATGGTTGTGAGGCATACAACATTAACCGGGGATGCCGGTGGTACCTGTGTTGTTGGTTAGTTGGTTGGCCCTTGGGGAACCACTGATGCAAAGATAATATGTGTTGAAATTCCACATGAGTACCTAGGTTTAGAGGAGGAGTCAAGATATCCAAATGCTCCCATTTTCCACATAGATCTAGACGTGGTAAGGCCCACTATAGATGGGGTCTTACTCAAGATATTGGCTTAGGACCCATGCATGATTTTAATCCTTCTATCGTGAGATCGTAACTTGGTGCAATGTTTTCACATGTCATGGAACACTTCATGTGGGTTCAGGGTATAAGAATATGAATGAGAGATTAATCAAGTGTGTGCAGTTGCTCAATTATTCTTTGTATGTTTTCGAATTATTACTTCTCTTTATGATTAATCAAGCATGTTTGATATTGATTCACTCTTGTAGATATATAGAGTATCTTGTGATATATATGTTTGTGAATGATTAATTCCTTTATATCTCATTACAATTGTTCTTTGAATTTGGTTAATATATCTTTGACTATTAAAGTGATTTATATTATTTCTTTGAAGTACTCATTCATTGAGCAAGTAGGCTCACCCCTATACTCACAATTTTTTGAGAAAACATGTGGACTAAAGATGCAATGCACCAGAGAAGATCTTCCACATGAGAAGTATGAGATTAGTTAAGTTTAGTTGGTCCCCGTCACTCTAGGTCCTTGTATAGAAGTGAGAGAGTTGTAAATGATGATGTATAACATTTTTTCCTTAATAATATAGAATGTATCCGATTATCATGTTGTGTGTACATGAAAGTGTGAGAAATTGGATTAAAGTAATCAGGCTTTATTTCCCTTACAAAGTTAGTTTATGCATGAATGTCATAACAAAAAGAGTTTAAATTAATAAAAAGTTAAGGGGGTTCTTCATAGTTTGTTTAATTCTCAACTTATGCCCTAATCTCATGATTTGTGGAAATAATGGGATGTGGGTGTAACAATCAACAATCAAGTACCCTACACACTTTAGCATAAAAGTACCCCACTATTCTTTGTTCCTCCATGCATCTTAAGCAATGCATACTTTGTTAAAAACTTCCCTCTTCGGTGAACAAAGCTGGATTACATATCTAATTAATGAATTTTTTGGGATACTCTAGAATTAAAATAGGGTATCACTGTTATCATCCATCTACTTGATAGTAATTTTTAAGTGCTAAAGCAATCTTCTTTAAACATGTTCTATACTATTCTAAAAGAGGATATTCTTTATATCCTAATCTTTTGGATTGTAACCCGCTTACTCACATTGTGGAAAATGATTCTCCTAAGGAAACTTTTGTTCTCACTCCACCTATTGGAGTTCACAAACAAAGACCCAAGATAAGTTTCCCTCTACGGGACCTCAAAAACCACATCCTCCTTCATCAACATATCATGACAACTCTAAGATAACTTTTGAGATGGATCTTTTGATTAGTCTACAAAAATGTGTTAGATCATATACCTAGCATCTTATTAGTAATTTTTGCTCTACTTCTAACCCTAGTGCTAGATTTGCATACTTTACATTTTCCATCTGTGCTATTTCTATTGTTAAGAATGATATTCAAGCATCAAAACATCATACCTAATGTCATGATGTGGAAGTTAAAATGGATGCTCTATGTGATCCAAATACTTGGGATGTTGTTGATCATTCTCTAGATTTCCCTATTGTGTGTTTTCATTGTATTTTTACTATGAAGTATCATTTAGATAGTATGATTGAACAATAGAAAGTTTGTCTAGTTTCATAAGGGTTACACTCATACTTTTGGAATTGATTATCTTGAAACCTTCTCTCCTATTTCTCAACTAAATTCTATTAGGTACTTATCTCGATTTACCTCAATTATGATTGGTCTCTTTATCAACTTGATGTCAAAACACCGTTTTATATGGAGACCTACATGAAGAAGTATATACGGATTGACCTCTACTTTTTCTTCTCCAGGGTGGGGAGAGTGTTCTAAAGTTTGTAGACTTTGTAAAACTATATTTTCCTAAAGCATAACTCGAGTGCATGATTTGGCAAATTAATCAAGCCCCTTCATAAAATTGGCTTTAGATGCTATTATTCAAACCATTCTGCGTTCATAAGGTAGACTATTTCATGTCTTGTTATTCATATTATCTATGTTGACAACATTATTCTATCTAGAAGTGACAAGGAAGGTATCACACCATGTCAAACAATATAATATCACTTCGATAAATATACTTGGTAGTGAAACTTAGTTTGATGGTTGTATGGAAAATAAGAAAAAAGGTATTCAGAGTTGCGACCATATTTTATATGGAAAACTAGGAAATATGATTAAACATCATGAGTCCACAGTGGAAAGCTGATCTGACATTCTACTCGGATAGATAAAAAAGAAACAAAACAAAACAAGAAATTCATATCTAGAACTCTTGTTATGATGGAGGAGGGGATAACACCCCCATCTATACCAGTAAACATGTATTGACCCATTTCAAAGTATTTCAAGAAAGACTGGTGTTTTCATGCTAATTAAAATATAGAAAATGATAAAATAATGGTTTATTTTGGGGCGTGCCATTGGGGATGGAGATGTCCACATCCTTCTGATCATTACTCTAAAGGTCTTACTTTTTAGGTAACTTGGGCTCCTAATTGCCTCAGTACCTCCCACGGTGAAGATCCCTCATGGGTGGTTAGGACCAGTGCATAGGAAGCTTATAGAGGATGATAACAAGATATGAATAGAAACAAAATCTAATATTTTATGAAATAAGATGACTAGAGGTATCAAATAGATCACATAAACAATTTAAGAAGAAATGAATAATTGTATTTAGTAAGAACAATGAAACAAACATTTAGAAATACAGTTAGATAAAATTTTATAGCCTAACATAATTCAAATGTATGTGGTCTCAGAGGAAGGATCCACTGATCATGAGTAATGTGATAAATAAAAGATGGTGGTAGTTCGATCCTTTGTTTTTAGAGGGTTTGAGAGAGCCCCCAAATATAGTGGATTGGGGGTGGATATTTATAGGATGAAATTAGGGTTTGAGATAATGGATATAACCTTCTAGAAGAGGTGGTAGATCACCATGATGAACCTTGAGGCATGGCCCATAGATTGAGGCAATCTACCACGTGGCACATGGTGAATGACTTTGATATGTCGGGTAGCTCGGGCTGGGTATAATGTATTTTTTAATTTACCATTTATTTTAGGAATCATCAAGATAGAATCACAGAAATTAGAAGATTTTAAATAAAACAATGAAGAGAGATATAATTCACAACTATTCCTTAGTTGTATTAGGGAAAAGAAATCTAATATCCATAGTGAAAAAAGAATATTTTGCACATGATAAATCAAATGGAAAATTTATGATAAAGACTTATATAAAGCATAACTAATGAAAAAATTGCACTTTTACTCTAAAAAGAAAATTCTTCAAATAAATCATTGGACTGGGTAAAAGTAAGTGAAATGAATTGATTAAATAGGAGAAAGAATATGGAAAAATTGGAATAAATGTAGAAGAATTATAAAGTATGTGGAATCCAAGACAGAGTCTGTCATTAGCCAAATAATTAAAAATAATCATGATTTTTTTATTGAGAAAATATAGGGTGTCAGCAATTTGACACTCTCAAGGCAAGGTTTAAGATAGGATTGAGACCACAACTTGAGCCAAGTTTAACATTCATTTTTCGTCTCAAAAAGCCAAAAAGGTTGGACTTATTAAGGATTTTCTGACAAACCTTATGGAGGTGGAGAGCATAGGTGATGTCTTTTCCTTCTAAGAATGAATTGACAAAATATGTAAAGATAATATTGTCTATGAATGATTTATCTAGCACAAAGGATAGCTTCCAAGGTGTTCTATCCGTATCTGACCAATCATTCATTCGACTATACCATTGATGATCCATTCAAGGTTTATCGACTAGAAAAATGACTCTCACTATTTGTCCAGTTCTTACATCATCATGTCTGATTCTTTCGATAACTCATGTTTTAGTGAGAAAGAGGTGGATATGAAAAGTGAAAGGAAAGGGGCATGTTAGAGATATTGAAGATCAAGTGTTTGTGACCATTGAAAGTTATGAAACTACTCCAATTATGAAAAGATATTTGAAAAAGTAGTCATTGTCTATTTTCTTCTTCCTATGCTTTTTTTTTAGATTGGACCAATTATGGGCGAGGACCATAACCCTAAAAGGGTAAAGTAGAATGGTTTTTCCTATCTAGGATAGAGTTTGGTCGCTGAAGACTTGATTCCAAGAAAATTATATATAAGATGACCTTCTAGGTCAATGACTACATTGGTTATTTATTTGCTCTATTATGATCTTTTGTAGTTCACAAATTAAATATTAAAACAAGTTGAGAATGGGCATTAGATGATCATCCAATGATAAGGTGGCCACTAGGACTTATTCATCCATTCTCTTACCATCCATTTCCCTAGATTGTTGACAAGAAATTATCGCCGACTTGATGGACCTTGCTTAGTTTGAGTGTATCTGATCAAAAGATTTAGAATTCAAGAATATTTAGTTTTAGGTCATGACTCAAGACCATCCATATATTTGTAAATGAGCATGACTAGTTTAGATTTAGATCATGAGTTAGGATAGTTAACGATATACAAATTGAGGTATGATTTGGTTTTGTTTTAGGTCATGATCTAGGACCCAAAGGAGTTTTCTAGGTAATATGTGATGGCTTTCTTCATATTTTGGTCATGATTTAATACCATCAAAGATTTGTGAAAATAATTATATTTCCAAACAATAGAGAAATGCTCATATGATATAAGTTATGCAACTTCTAGTTGTTTACATTTTAAAATATTTTATTTGTATTTTCCCCATTTTTTTATGATTTTTGCAAGATTTCTAAAATATTTATTGAAGATCTAATGATTCTATTTGTAATTTCAATGGAAGTTGTTGTTTTTTAAAATTGAGAAATGAGAGGGTGTCAAGAATCCTTCCATTTCATCCACTCTCAAACTATAGTGTCAGTGACGAAGATTACTTTGA
Organism: Alisma plantago-aquatica; assembly: GCA_963693085.1. NCBI lineage: Eukaryota > Viridiplantae > Streptophyta > Magnoliopsida > Alismatales > Alismataceae > Alisma > Alisma plantago-aquatica. The sequence continues at coordinate 490,102,289 of OY856412.1, read as the reverse complement.
GAAAACAATAGTAGTGACGACAATGAGGAGAGATAAAGTAATGATAGATCACCATGTTCCATCATCGACTAGACTCGTAGATCAAGCCATTCCATAATGGCTCTTTGTGTGGTGTTTCTAGGATGTGCTTGTCTATGGAAGAGGATATCCAGGTTTCCTACTCTGATGGTATTTTTTGGAGTCTTTTGGATTCATTCCTCTTCAGAAATGTATAGTCTTTATCTGTGAGCTTTAGTTTATTCATTTTGGCACTCAGTGGAGAAATCCAAAGTGTGAACTTTTCCAATATCTTTGGGATTTGGAGGTTGAAAATGACCTAAGCATTCATTTTGATTTGTGATGTCTATTTTTACATTTTCACATTTTATTGGTCATTCATTTTCATATTGGGTTGATTTGAATTACTAAACAAATCTTATGTTGTTGTGGATGTGAATTTGAATGTGGAAGTTTGTAACTGGTGTGAGTAGGAACTATTTTACATGAGTAGGATGCAAGTTATGATATTGGGACTGAGGCATATACACAATATGTATTGCTTCCTTATCTAATGAATTAATATCTAAATATGAAAATGGATCATACTTCCATCAATTCATTCATCCATCAATTGATGATTCATAGGCACATACCCCATAAAACATGTCAATTGATCCACTCCCCTACACGGTGGGGCATGCATATACCAAACCATCATTTTATCACATCTATCAAACCATTGACTTGCATTGCATATGCAAAACCATCACTTTTCAACACTTTGTTGACCCATAAGTTGAAAAATGTTGGAAATATAGCGTCTGCCTACTAGTGGTTGCCTTTTTGTGGATCTCCAATGCGACTATCTTCCAACGATCATCTACAAATGGAATGTTTTCTTCAACTTTTGATGGTCGTGACACATCTATGTTTATTGTAGACAGGTGTCATGGTGGTCAGAGAAGTACTACATGACATATGCTCCTAGATGAGAGGTTTGTGGATCATTTAGGTGTGCTATAGATGAATCTACATCACATATTGTAAAGTCCTAATCCTTGTGATCAAATATTTAGGATATTATATTATAATGTATAAACCAGTATTTTACAATCATGCTTTACAATAGAGTCATAAAATCTTATGAGTATGACTACAATATTTCAACATTCACATTGATTCCTATCTAATCTTTAATAGGGCACAACTCCTGCATGTTTCTTCTATTTCTTCTTCCTATTACCTATCCGTGAGTTCCTAGCGGGAATGAAACCACACATGGACCTAAAAAGGGAAACTTAGGTCAGAAAGGCTATACTAAATTCTATGGATACTTTAAAAAATAAAGATTTATGATATCAAATCTTGGTAATCTTGCTGGTGGAGTATGACAATAAAAAATGACAATCTAGTAAGCATATTAATTTCAAAAGGGTAAAACAATGCAAATTGTCAACTAGAATCACTAAAGAAATTATTATAACTCATATCAAGATGTCCAATTATGCAAAATTATGCGATATATCCATTGGCACAATCAATCTAATATTTTTTCTTCTCTAGTGGCTTGGTGCCTAGTGTTCTCCCCTCCATGAGAGAAAAACACTTTCTCTTGTGGGGGTAACCAGTACTTGGGGTCCTAATAATTTTCCATTATCCATTGTGCAGGGTTAAGAGATATGAAACATCAAATCTTGTGAGCCAAAGCTCTTATCCAATATTCAAAACTTTGTGACAATATCAAAATTAATTAATATTTCAATTATTCAACAATCTTCACCATTAAATTTAGTTGTGGTGACCTTTAATAGGAGGGAAAGGCTAATAACAAATTAGTTAACCACTTTTGCAAAATAATATGAATGAAATTCGAGAGAGATAAATAGTTCAATAATTAAATCAAGAATTTAGTACATGTTCCAACAGGAATGTGCAAGTCGCGATTCCTACAAGGGTGAAAATGTCAATTTCTCATGAATCTAGATAAAGAGAACATACTAGGGTTATTTGATGTTTCTAGGATTGGAATCATGTCTGTTCAATTTGACTTATTTAGATTTGGATTTTCAATCTAGGCTTAATGGTCCATGTTTTCTTATTGACTTCTTTTCTAGGGTTTCTAACTATGTTACGTGTATGAACATAATATCATCTCATCATGTAAATAATACCTTCATTAAAATACCACCCAAATGTATGTTTGTTATAAAGATTATATCTACATTCTTCCTCTAATAGTTTTTACTAGAATGGGATCATGTGTGCCTAGGTAACACATATGCATGAAAATGAATGTGTCAATTGCAATTTAGACATTTTAATATTATTTTCCTATATTTTCATACACTCATGTGGTACATTAGAGTCACAAATATTTATATTACTATAGATGAAAAATATGTTTATAAAATCCATTTACATTTTGCAATTACTATCAAATATGTCATTATGCATCTAGGGATTTTGATTCGTGATAATGATTAGAATATTATAAATATTGCTTTGAGGACTCATCACATCAACCCCTATTTACTCACACAAATGTATGCATAGTATTACTATTTTGGCATATTACAAGTGGGAAGAATGTTTAGGTGAGGTTATAACCATGTTTATATATTAATCTTTTGGTATCTCTATAAAGGATGCACTTTACTGGAGTTTTATGACCTGAACTAATTGTTATCTTACTAGTAGTATTACACTTATGTATCTAATTGTATTATACATACTACTAAAATAATATTGATTGTAATACACATACAATATGTAAACTAAACCCTATCTTTGCTTTTCATTACCTAATGAGTTCATCTCAATTGATACATGAAAGTATGGATTTCAAAATCGGAACAAAATGGCCAAGAAACATACTTGAAAATTCTTTACTCAAAGTCTTCTTCAATGATGGTTCGCCACAAGTTGGAGTTTCCAATGGTGTGGACTCCATGGATATGAAGTCAAACTTACTGGTGTGTGTCTACTGGTCTTTAGCAGTTGAAACTCCTACTATAATAGGCTATTAGCCATAGATGACACAATTTCCCTTACTGACAAGTGTTGAACTAGAGTATCAAGGAAAGAGGCGTGGTGAAGAGGAAAGGAATAAGAGGCGGTGGGTCTTTTAGATGATGATGGGATCCGACAAAATTGAAGAGGGGATGATACCAAAACGTTGCGGATTGTTGTCTACCTTGCTAAGATTTAGTAGGACCACAACCACAATCTTTGGGGTTCTAGGGATGTAGGGCCATCAAGGGTGGAGGTTGTGGCATGTACATGTAATGGCCGACAATGGTTGATGATGGATGGGAGGTTCAGGGGATTGTGAGTTTAGTGGCTGGTCTACTACATTGCAAGTTGTGAGGAGGGGGGGTCAAGACTACCATCTATGAGCCCCTTGGCACTATCATAGTTGGTTGGTGGTGAGGCATATGCATTTCAAAGGATCAACAACACTCTAGTTACCACAGTAAGAGCTAGACACTGTTGTATGTCTGTGTTTGTGCTGATGGGTGAGATGACTAGGTTTGAAGCTACCTTTTGTGGTGAAGCTAGTACAAGAATGGTCTGTAGCGTCGATATTTTTAAGCCTGTAGCGTCACTTTATAACCGACCCCTAAGTGGTCGTTGCTATAGAATTTTCTCTATAGCGTCAGTTTTCTTGACCAAAGAAAACCGACCTTACAGAGTAAACACCGACCCAAGAGGTTGTAAAAAATCTGACCCAAGTGAGAAGAGAAGAGCATGTAAGGTCAGTTATTCCAAAAAAGTTGACCCTGTAAATTGTCTCGATCGAGAAATATTTTGATTGAGATTATTTCAAATGAGAAAAAAGAGCCTGTAAGGCCAGTTATTCCAAAAAACCCGACCCTGTAAACTATATCAGTCGAGAAATATTTCGACCGAGATAATTTCGGTCGAGAAAATTGTCAACCAAAAAAGTATTGTTTGAAGCATCAGAGATTTATTCGGTCGATAAATTTGTCTACTGAGAGACCATCGGTTGACAAAATTGTCGACCGACAAGTTTTCAGTCGACTAAATTGTCAACCAAGGTAGTGTTGATAGTCAGTTATTCAATCTTTAGGGTCGTTTTTTTATAAATAACCGACATTAGAGGGTTTAGAGCTCAATCTATTGACCTACTGTCATCATTATTCCTAAAAAACCGACCTTATAGAGGACCTATTAGGTCGGTTATTTAATAAAACTGACACTGGAAGGTCTACAGATTGAGCTTGATAACCAGACCTCTAGGGTCGGTTATTTAAGAAAACCGATGCTAGAAGTTACAATTATTATTATTTTTTTTTTTTTGTAGAAACAGAAATAGAACGGAAGAACAAGAAAATTCATATATTCTGGGAGAGGGGAGCATTGATGCTCAACCGTCAGCATTCCAAACCACACATTCATAACAAAAATGATTCATATATTCATTTGAGTTACACATAATCACATCATAATTTACAAAATGATAGATTGCAAGGTATTTGATGATATTAAATGTCAGATACAAAAGTAAATATGAAAGAGTTCCAAAACCACATACATAAATGGAGCTGACATATTCAATCCAATGCTATATTGACTTCATTTATAAAAGCATCTGACCACTCTTCTCGGAATTCATTTAAGTCCTCAGGTGTGTAAGGCTGAGTTGTAAAGATCTGTAACAGAAAATGCACATGCTAATATTTTATAAAATGACTACAATCACTTGTAAATTTATGATGTTATTCTTTATTACCTGATCTATAGTCTGAATGTCATGTGATGCTTGTTTGACAATAGCTTGCATATATTTCATTACATAGTAGCCACAAGCCCAGTTATTATTTTGTATAGGACACTAAAAATAACAAATTATACTTAATGTTAGTAAACTACTACAAATAGGAGTTGAGATAAGACTATAAGAGTTGACATGTAAGAGTTGAAAATTAATACATATAAGACTACGCAGTTGTCAAAGTAGCTATCTTAACATTTTTCAAAGTCAATGTCTTTAATTTTGTTGTTATTTGTCCTCCAGCTTCATGAAAAGCCTTTATACCCCTATCAATTAAACGATAGTTGGTAAAATAGAAATTCTAAATAGAAATATCATGTTGAAGCATTGACTAAATTTATGCTTACTCCATAGCTGGCAATTTTAGTTTGTGACCCCTTATTGTTTTAGCCATTGAGTCAAGATAATAAAGAGTCATCAAGATAAATAATTTTATTCATTATTAAAATTATATTGAATAATAATACTTACTGGACGTTAAAATGAATTAGGATAATTTCCTTCCCCTCACTAGAAAAATATTTGAATGCAGTAGATACATACTCATTCACATCCTCAATATGTGTCGCCACTTGACTAGTGATTGAAGGAACTAAGAATCCAACATTTCTTATATCAAAGTTTGTGGTCTCGGTATATAAATGGCTGTAAAACATTTGTAATTATTTCCATATATAGAAATAAGCTAAAAATGTGTATTGGAATTTTCTATATTGATAGATCCTTACCTTATCCATACTTATATTATCGAAGTATTCAACCAATCATACCAGAACAACTCTATAATATCATCAAGAAAAATATAACTATCAAAGTCCCTCCCAGTTGCATCTTCTGTTAAATTGATCAACATTTGTAATCCAGAGTTTTGGGTGGCTAAGTATCGACACAAACATTTACATTTACTTCTCAACTCATCGAATGTGGATTCTGGAATAAAAGATGGCTTGGGCATAGGAGGATGACTAGTAGAATTTTTACTTTTTGGTTTGCAAACCTGTTAATTAAATTACATACTTATATTACACGAGTTCATATATGCAGTCAAATATGAAAAATATGGTAGAATAAAGGTATACCTTGTCATTGATAACCAAGTATCTAGGCCAACCCACCATAGCACCCTCAGCTTCTTCAACTGTACTATATTTAGGATTTGGTATGGGTAGTAATTTTTCCCCCATTCCGTCATACACAAGATGGTTGGACACACGAAAAATGTCATCAGTAATTTGTTGGCAATGCAATGTACCACCAAGGTTGTATACCTTGCTTGCTGCCACAACATTACATTCGGGAACCTCCACTACAAGTTTACAGTTCATACCAACCTAGAATTCAAATAATATAAGTTATATACGAAGCGGTAAACCAGATACCTATTATATATATATATATATATCATACTAATAACACAACATATAGAACAAAAACTTACTACAAATTATTGTGGTGGGTCATTGGGAGTGCTCCCATGACCTTCTACAACTAGAGCATGGGCTTGTACCTCATCACTTGAGAGACACACAACATGAATAGGTTGAGAAGGTTGAGTAGGCTGAAATGAAGACATTATTTTGTTTACTTTCTGTGCTACTAATGTTTCAACCTCCTCTTATGTAAGACCTCCTGCATGACCTCTTTTAGATTGCGAATGGCCAAAATAAGACTTGAATCCTATGCCATCTCCTAATTCCCTAACATGGCCAGGATGCTCCTTCGTACCAAGAGCAACTGATAGTTCATCCATGTGGCCAGTTGGGATGAACTTTCCTTCCTTTCTTCGCTCGTGTTGATCAATCTATTCATAGTTAATAAAAATATTAAATCATAATATAAATTAGATATAAATAAATCTAAGTTTGTGGGAGTTACTCTTTACTTAGTTGGGATAAACCTATCATCTTTTATGCCACCTCCTTAGTTGCAGGGTTGACAATTTCACCTGCTAGATTCTTTCTAGCATCAATCCACTGCAAGTGTCGGGGTGGACACTCAGCTTGAGTTGTACTAGACTTTTCTCCAGAAGAGAGTTGCTTCTCTTGTAGTTGGTGGCAGAAGGCATAACCACCGGGCCCCAAGCGATGGTCATGCACATTTTTGGCCCATATTTCCTTTTGGGCCTCATGAATAGCCTGATCATTTAAAATGATGTATTGCAATTTAGACTTGGCAAACATATATAAAGAGATTCACCTCCTTAATTGTATAAAATTAAAGATTCATACAATACATCACAATCTTTATTACATGAAACTCTTCTGTGTTCCTAGCTACAACAAATCTTTCCCACACCTCAGGGTCTATAAAAATATACATATCTATTGCTTTCTTCTTTTGTTTAGGATTATCTATAAATTCCCATTTGAGATATGTATTAAAAGCCCTCCATCGTACACCACAATGTTGTAGCACTTTTTTCTTGTGATCTTTTTCCTTTATATGAAAACACCCTATACATGCAAAAGAAGCAATAATGTTGTCTTAAAAAGGATACGTTTCCATAGATGAAAAACTAAATTAGAATCCATAAACAAAAACATATTAAAATAATATCACTTCCACTCACAGATATATCTTTCCATAGGAGGTCTTTTAAGGCATTAGAAACATCATGCCAATTTTCTATATCTATTGGCACCTTACTGCATGCGGTCGCCCCTACGTAATGCTTGAAAGCACTAGCATGTTCCCCAATAGGTGCTCCTGTGACATCAAACTAGACTGCCAATTTCTCCCCTTTGGCCCTGAGCTCCTACAGCCTACGCATCAATGTGGGACCTCTACTTTTCTTAGCATCACCACTACCATCCTCATGGTCCTCATGCTCAGAATGTTCATCTTCACTTTCCATTTTAGAACCTGCAAGTATACATGATAAAATAAACATAAGTGATAAACATAAGTGCTTGAATGATAATAAAATAAGTAATTCAAAGAATACATGCCTCTAGTATTGGTTGAGTTGTTAGTCAAGTAAAATTCCTTCAGCATGGTCTTGATGTTTATCGTATTCATCGGTGTTATCTTCAACATTTACACTTGGCAAACCAACTGAGAATGGGCTGGAATCATCATAATTTTCATAGTATTCTTATTCATTTATAGGATCTACAGTAAACTGTCTTTTTCCATGAAGAACGACAGACCAATTTTTATTTGTCGGGTCATCAATATAGAATACTTGTTTTTGTTGGTCTGCCATGATGAATGGCTCATCTATCTCACCAATCTTTTCAAAATTAACCAATTTGAAACCCAACTCATCCACTAAAACTCCTTTGTTGTTGTCAACCCAATTACACCTAAAGATAGGAACTTTGAAATTTGTATAGTCCAATTCCCATATGTCCTCAATGACACTATAATATTACATCTCAGCTTTGTGTGGTCTTTTATCTTTGGCACTAGCAAAATACAACGAACAAGCTTGAACAGTGACCCCACTATTTTTAACTACACTACTTTCATCTTGACGTTTTGTGTAGTATGAAAATCCATTTATGTCATAACCTTCATATGATGTGACATCCATTTTTGGCTTAAAGGCAAGCCATTTTATGTTCTCAGCAACATTATTCAGTGATTCAGATAGTTGATTAAAGCATTTCTCTTCAAACCACCTAATAAATGTTCGATTATGCTCTCTTGCAAGCCACATTGAACTGGATCGCGGATGATTTCTCTTGATAAGATCATTGTGTTATGTGATGTAGCTACTAACTTCATCGATGTTTTGTAAAATATACAAATGTGCTTGTTCCCACAACTCATGACTGATTCCTTTCACTCGTCCTCCCAGAGTTCCTTTGCCACAATAAGATTTAGTATGATGGGAATTTTTTAGATCGCTAGAAGTTTCATTACAATTCAAAAAATCATTACAAAAGTCAATCACCTCCCTAGCCACATAACCCTCAATAATACTCCCTTTAGGACGATAACGATTCTGAACATTACCTTTAAAAACACTCATGTAGCATTCAAATGGATACATCCCGTGTAAGAAAATTGGACCCAACATCTTCACCTCCCTTGTAATCTGTACTACAAGATGAACCATGATATCAAAAAATGAAGGAGAAAAGTACATTTGAAGCTGACATAGCACGCAAACTAAAGATCTCTTTACGTGAAGCATCATATGTCATAATACCTTCTTCCCATAATTTCATTAGGTCATCAATTAGAGGTTGAAGGTAATCATCAATATCATTTCCAGGTTGCTTGGGCACTGATATCAATATTGACAACATGACATACTTATTTTTCATACACAACCAAGTAGGAAGATTGTATATAACAATCATAATAGGCCACGTGCTATGTTGGATGCTTAATGTACCATATGGATTCATTCCATCTGTACAGAGTCCAAGTCTTAAGTTTCTTGGTTCTTTACCAAATTGAGGGTATAATAAATCAATTTTCTTCCATTGTGGTGAATCAAATGCATGTCGTAGGACACCATCATCATTGGCCTTTAACTCCCCATGCCAAGACAAATTTTGCGCATCTTCTGTATTAGCAAATAAGCGTTGAAATTGTGGTATTATTCATAGATACCACATCACCTTGGTAGGAGAGACATTTTTAGCCTTAGTAGAATTTGTGGTCTTATACCTTGACGCACCACATTTTTGACAATTTATCAAATTACTATAGTCCTTATGAAATAACACACAATTATCTGGACATGCATGAATCTTCTTAGCCTCCATTCCCATTGGGCACATTATTTTCTTTGCTTGATATGTTGAAATTGGAAGCTCGTTGCCTTCAGGAAGAATTTCCTTTAACAAAGGCCACAGTGAATTGAAACTCTTATCGCTCCACCAGTTTTGAGCTTTAAGAGTATATAATCGCATCACAACGCTCAACCTCGTGAACTTAGTACAACCCTTATATAATGGTTTTTCAGCATCACAGACAATGTTTGCAAATAAAGAAGGTGGATCAATGACATTGTCCCGACAACTATGTAGCATCTCATCAACCCTATCATCCTGAATCGGGTCATCCTGAATTGGTTCATCATTGACATTATCATCATTATCTATTTCTTCTATGCCACAACTATTAGTATCAACATTTTCTGATCCATAATTAAATTTCTCTCCATGCCAATACCATTCATTATAACCTTGTATGATCCCATTGCATATGAAACGATTCTTAATTTCCTCAGCAATATCAACTTTCAAATTGTTACCACAATTTCTACATGGACAATATAGCCTATCTGTAGGTAGTTTCCTATGTTCCTCAGCAAATCTGATAAATTCATCAAGACCTTTGGCAAACTCTGGACTGCAACGGTTCTTGATCGATATCCAACTTTGATCCATTTTCTATATCACATTAAAATTAATTATAAAACTAAACATTTAATATTGATACTATAAGCTGTAAGTTTTTATTGATAGGAAGTTAATTGCTTTTATACTAAAGTGTACCACCTATCCCATTTTTGAATATTTAATCTCACTAGTAACTATATAATGTATGTTTAGTTTTGAAGAAAATTTCAGTAGCATTTCTCCTAAGTTCTTGAAGTACATCGATGTAAATGGCAAATAACCACCCACATATGTACCCAAAGAAAAAATGAGGAAATACTACTAAAATTTTCATCAAAACTAAACATACATTATAAAGTTACATCCTGAGTGTGATTAAATATCCAAAAACAGTCCCAGACCGGGGACTATCCAAAATTTACTCCTAATGAGTAATTTTGAATGGGTTTCTAAGTTGATGCATGCATAAATGTATTATTTTCATATTTATATATTAAGTTAAACATCATGCATCGATGATCTCATCTATAAACCCTAAAGTGTCAATCTGGGAGTACACATGTCTAATCTCAAATTAATTTTTAGAATTTATATAATGATTACATTTGAAAAAATACATGTTTTTATTATTGGTCAGGTTACCAATCATATAAAATATAAAAACAATATAACTGTCATGATAAATGCGCGTAGGTCCACTCTCAGTCGACAAATTCATCGACCGAGAGTCCACCTACACGCGCGACCAGGTCCACTCTCGGTCGACGAATTCATCGACTGAGAGTGGACCTGGACGCCGCGTGCAGATGGACTCTCGGTCGACGAATTCTCGACTGAGAGTGGACCTAGAGGCTACCTTGGTTGTGGCGGCGGTACCACGGTGGGCATAAATAGACCTATATAAATGGAAAGTCTTACCTGTGCGACCGTGGCAGCGGCAACTTCGAACTCCACTTCAGTGTCAGCCACTTCAAGATCCACTCTGAGCTCCTCTTCTCTCGGACGATGACAATGGCAAAGGGAGAGAAAGCTTTGGCGGTACGGGAGAGAAAGAAGAAGTAGGTCTCACAGGAGAGAAAGAAGTAGGTCTCAACGCAGGAGAGAAAGAAGAAGTAGGTCTCGTGGGAGAGAAAGAAGCAAATCTCAGTCACTTCAAGCCCTAGGCCCAACCTGTAGGGTCGGTTAAACCAAAAAAGTGACCAAAGAGATAAGTGGTGCCCGTCTCAGGTAAATGAAAAACACCGAAACTCAAACTCGATCGACAATTTTGTCGACCAAGAGAACCTTGATCAAGAAATTCATCGACCGAGGGGACCTCTAGGGTCGGTTAAATGGAAAAATCTGACCGTAGAGGTACTTATACATGCGTGAAGGAAAACTGGATCCAAAATTCAATTTGGTCGACAATTTTGTCGACCGACGGACCTACAAGGTTAGTTAAAAGAAAAAACTGACCCTAGAGGTACTTATACACGCATGAAGGAAATCTGGATCCAAAACCCAAAATATCCAAAATCAAACTCAGTCGACAATTTTGTCGACTGAGAGAACCTCGGTCGAGAAATTCATCGACCGAGGGGACCTCTAGGGTCGGTTAAATGAAAAAATCCGACCCTAGAGGGGCTTATACATGCGTGAAGGCAAACTGGATCCAAAATTCAATTCGGTCGACAATTTTATCGATCAAGGGACCTATAAGGTCAGTTAAAAGGAAAAAACTGACCCTAGAGGTACTTATACACGCACAAAGGAAATCTAGATCCAAAACCCTAAACACCCAAACTCAAACTCGGTCGAAAATTTCATCGACCGAGAGAACCTCGGTCGAGAAATTCATCGACTGAGGGGATCTCTACAGTCGGTTAAATGGAAAAATCTGACCCTAGATGTGCTTATACATGCGCGAAGGCAAACTAGATACAAAATTCAATTCGGTCGACAATTTTGTCGACCGTGGGACCTACAACGTCAGTTAAAAGGAAAAAAAACTGACCGTAGAGGTACTTATACATGCACGAATGAAATCTGGATCTAAAACCCTAAAAACCCAAACTCAAACTCGGTCGACAATTTCGTCGATCGAGAGAACCTCAGTCAAGAAATTCGTCGACTGAAGGGACCTCTAGGGTTGGTTAAATGGAAAAATCCGACCCTAAAGGTTCTTATACATGCGCGAAGGCAAACTGGATCCAAAATTCAATTCGGTCGATAATTTTGTAGACCGAGGGACCTACATGGTCAGTTAAAAGGAAATAACCGACCCTAGAGGTACTTATACATGCACAAAGGAAATCTGGATCCAAAAGTAATATTCGGTCGATAATTTTTTCGACCGAGTGGACCTACAAGGTCGGTTAAAAGGAAAAAAACTGACCCTAGAGGTGCTTATACACGTGTGAAGGCAAACTGGATCCAAAACTAAATTCGGTCGATAATTTTGTCGACCGAGGGGACGTACAAGGTCAGTTAAAAGGAAAAAAACCGACCCTAGAGGTGCTTATACATGCACAAAAAGAAAATGGATTCAAAATTCAACTTGGTCGAATTTATTTTTGACCGAGAATCCCTACAAGGTCGGTTATAAGGAAAAAACCAACCCTATAAATCGAGAAAGTACTCTCAGAGGTCTAGTAAAGTCAGTTTTTTAAGAAAACTGACCCAAGAGGTCTTAAATGGTGCCCACATTTTTTGAAGACATATAAGGTCAGTTTTTTTGGAAAAACTGACCCTATAGATCGAGGCACGAAGCCAAAATAGAGCAAATGTTTTCCGCGGGAAACTGTAATGGGTTTTCTAATCCCATTGTCTATAAGGTCGCATATTTTATGAAAACTAACCCTATAGAGATACACTACAAGGTCGTTTATTTTAAGAAAACCAACCCAAGTGGTCTTAAGTGGTGCCCGCATTTTTTATAGACATATAAGGTCAGTTATTTGGAAAATTGACCCTATAGAGGTACATTACAAGGTTAGTTATTTTTAGAAAACTGACCCAAGAGGTCTTCAGTGGTGCCCACATTTTTTGTAGGCATATAAGGTCAGCTATTTGAAAAAACTAACCTTACAGGTAGCGACGTTATTGGCCAAAAATGTAGTCGTGAAGAAGGGTGACTATGCACCATTACAGGGGCCTAAATCTCATTGACAATAGGTTGCTACCGTTGCAGATGGCCGTCAAAGTTTGGTCAATGCTTGCTGGTTGGGGTGTCAATAGTAGGAAGAGAATTGGGAAATTTAGGATCTGAGTAGGTCTACATGTTGTCTAGGGAGGCACAACTTTGTCAAAATTTCTGATCGTTGATGCAACAGGTGGTGGGCATGATCACAATGCTTGTGGTAGAAGGGGAAACTTACTAGTTGTAGGTTTTGGGATGGTCGTAGATCACAGTTAAGACTGTAGTCATTAGATAGGATAATAGGGAGGCTTTCAAGGGTTTGAGACTGTGTCTCAAGGTAAGGAGGAGTAGGTCCAAATTAGGAGGCATTCGATTGGTTGCGAGGTGTGTGACCAGTAACATCCACATTGACATTTCTTCAGCAACAATGCAGTGACTATGTCCATAGGACATTTAATGGTTTTTCGTGAAGACTCCTAGCCTTCTAGGGTTTAATTTCAGTTCCATCTGGTCGAGGGACTTATGAAGAGAGGTTTTGTTTCAGTTTTGCAACATGGGGTTTCCTGATCATAAAGAAATCCGTCCTATTCCTCTATTGAACTGGTGGATATCAAATGCCCTAATAGGTGAAGAAAGCATTGGTCTCCTTCCATTTTTAAATAATTTATTATTGGTATTGTTATTATCAATAAATACTATTTACTTTACAATTTTTAATATTGATAAAAGACAAATGCTAATGTTCTATTCAACCAATGGTCTAGATTATTGTTGTCTAGTTTCTAAATATATGATACTTCAATTTTATCAACATGTAACCAAAGATTTATTCTCCCTTTAACTTCTAAAAATATTAATAATAATAAGTTCACATTATATTCTTTGTGATTCCAATGCCAAGGATCCATTTATAGTTTCAGATGTTCAGTCATGGATCCCGATTGGGATGACTAGTTCAAAAGATGCAAAATTGCATTTGTTTTTCAAATTTGAAGTACTTTTCAATAAAATACAAATATGAATGGAAATTTATCAAAAGAGATTTTCAATTTGAAAGGAATAGCTCAAACTTTGATTTAGTACCAGAATTTGGTATGTTACAACTCTCCACCCTTAAAGAGAACTTCACCCTCAAAATCAACACATTTTTGGTCAAGTCATGTACTACTCTCCACCCCTTAAAAGGACTCGACTAGAAATCTCAATAGCCATGTCAATTATAATGTAGTAGCATAAAAACTTACCTTGTACCTAACTCTAGGTTTTAAGGATTTCTTGTGGCTCTCCTTTACATTTTTCTCATATCTTCATGATTGTGACTTAGGTCAAGAAATCATCATTTAAATTCCAAAAATCATTTTTCTTTTGACATATAGTATTATGTAGACAAAAATTTCTCGATGGAAAAACTTTTCAATACAAAGCTGAAAACTTGCCAAAATCAATGTAATGTCTAATTCACAATCATCCAATGGCAACATTCACCATACAACTACTTGACTCAAATGTGAAAATATGATTTCCAGGGGATAAAGGGTCACTAGGGTATCTAACCTAAAGCATGGATTCCTACTAATTAGGGATTTACAAATTCAAATTTGGGGCTTCTATCCGGGCCATCTTCCTTTCAACTTCCAGTTAGATCAATAGTTGTAAATACATGTTTTTTTGACATCCTAATTTGGGCTGATGATAATGTGTAAAAATTTATGATTTTCCCATGTAGTAGAAATCATCGTGGCTGGGTTGGTATGTGAAGTGAGGAAACCCCACCACTACTAAAGTTGATTGGGAGTAATTATCCCAGAATCTTTACTAAACCTCTTTCCTTAGACACCCGAACTATTCTCTACTAACATTAATTGTTCATATTTACTAATTGGTGTATTATAAAATTTAGAATAAGATTAATCCATCTACATTTCTATTAATTACTTAGGTAGACATGGATGGAAAAACTATGGATGGTTGTAAACATTTAGTATAAGTTCTAGGTGTACTAGTTATTTAACCCTAACTTCCATGAGACATGAATGAATGGTGACTGTTCCTAGATCTGATACCAAGTTGGAAAGACCTGATCCTTACGATCAAATATTTACAATATTGTATCAAAAAGTATAAATAGATCTTTTACAATCATGCTTTACATATGAGTTAGATAGCATATAAGTATTATTAAAAAAATTTAATCATATGCATTGATTCGTATCTAGTCTTCCACACGGGAAAACTCTTGCACGTCTCTTGTATTTCTTCTTCCTATTACCTATCCATGAGTTCTTAGAGGGAAAAAAATGACACATGGACCCCTAAATAAGTAACATCGGTTAGCTAGGCCGATACTAAATTCAATTATTAAGCTATTTGAAAAATAATTATTTATGAGATGAAATCTTGGTAAGCTTTCTTGGTGGACTATGGTAATAAGGAAATGATAATTTAGTACCATTAATTTCAAAAGGGTACACCAATGCAAAAATATAACTAGAATCAATTAATAGATTACCATAACTAATATAAGGATATCAAAATTTTGCAAAATGAAATGATTTATCCATTGACACAATCAATCGAATATTTTTCTTCACCATTGGTCATGTGCCTAGTGTTTTCCTCTCTATGAGAGAAATTTTTTCCCCGTGGGGATAACCAATACCATGGGTCCTCTAATTATCCATTATCCGCTACACAGGGTTAAGGGATATGATCCGCTGAATCTAGTGTGCCAAAGCTCTTAGCCAATATTCAAAATTTTGTGCCAATACAAAAATCAACTAATATATAAATTATTCAACAATGGCCCATTCAACTTAGTTGTGGTGACCTTCAACATGAGAGAAAGACTAATAACAATTGGTTCACCAGTTTTTCAATATTATATAAATGAAAATTCAAGAGAGCGATAAATAGTTCAATAACAGAATCAAGAATTTAATACGTATTCCTACGAGAATGTCCAAGTCAAGGTGCCCTCAAGGGTCAAAATGCCAATATCTCACAATCTAGAAAAAAAGAATGTACTAGGATTATTTAATGTATCTTGCCTTGGAATAACGTTTGTTCAATTCGAATTATCTAGGTTTGGATTTTCAATCTAGGCTTAATGTTCCATGTTTCCCCATTGTCTTCTTTTCTAGGGTTTCTAACTATATTATGTGTGTATACATAATATCATCTCATTGTCTAAATAATACCTTCATGAAACTACCACCTCAAATGTATTTTTCTGATACAGATTATATCTAAAATTCTTGGTCTAATCATTTTTATTAGAATGGGTTCATGTGTGTCTAGATTACACATATGTGTGATAATGAATGTGTCATTTAGAATTCAGATCTTCTAATATTGTTCTCCATAGTTTTCATACACTTCCATTTATTCCATTAGAGTCACAAATATTTATACTACTGTAGATGAAAAATATGTTTATAAGATCCATTTATGTTTTCTAATTACTATCAAATTTGTCATTATGCATCTATGGAATTCAATTCATGAGAAGTATTAGAATAGTATATAACCTATTTTTATGACTCATGACATAGCCACCTATTCAGTTAGACACATATATGTTTAGTAGTACTATTTTGACATATGATAAGTAGGAAGATTGATCAAGTGAGCTTATAACCACATCATTATATTAGTCTTTTAATATCTCTATTAAGGATGCACTTTACTAGAATTTTTATTTTTTTACCTTATTATTATCTTACTAGTAATAGTACACATATGTATCTAATTGTAATGTATAAACTACTACAACAATTTTGATTGTGATACATAGAAAATATGTTAACTAAACCCCTTCTTTTGCTTTTGATTACCTAATGAGTTAGTCTTGATTAATACATTCTAGTATGTATTACAAAACATGAACTACATGGCAACGAAACTTTCCTACAATTCATTTACTCAAAGTCATCTTCAATGATGGGTCTCCACCAGGTTGGAGATTCCAATGGTGTGGAATCCATGGATCTGAAGTCAACCTTACTGGTGTAGGTTTTCTGGTCTTCAAGAGTTGTAACTCCAACTGCAACAAGCTGTTAGCCACATATTACACAAGTTTCCTTCTAGGAAAGTGCTGAACTGGAGTATCGGGGTGAGAGGAGTGGTGAAGAGGAAAGGAAGAAAAGGAGGTGGGTTCATCCGATAATGATGGAATTTGACATGGTTGAAAAGGGGATGAAGATGTGGCATTGTAGATTATTTTATGCCTTGCTGAGATATATTAGGATGACAACCACAATTGTTATATATCTAGGGATGTAGGGTTGTCGAGGGCGGAGGTAGACATATATCCTGGTTGTGGCTGGCAATGGTTGATGATAAACTGGAGGTTGGTAGGGGATTGCAAGTCAGGTGGCTGGTCTATGGTGTTCCACATTGTGAGCGGGGTCAATACAACCGTCTTTGGGCTCCTTGGCACCATTGTGGTGGGTTGGTGTTGAGGCAACCGTGTTGCAAAGGTTGGGCGGTGCTTTAATTATTGAGGTAAGAGCTAGATGAGGTTGTATGTCCATATTACTTTCATTGGGTATGTTAACCATGTCTATGTATGCCTTTCGTGGTGAAGGAGGGTGACTATGCACCATTGTGGGGGCCTGAATCTTGGTGGCAATCGGTTGCTGTTATTGCAGATGGCCGTCAGAGTTTGGTCAATGCTTACCGGTGAGGGTGTCAGTAGTAGGAGAAGGGGGAAAGTCAGGATTTGAATAGGTGTATAGGTCGACTTGGGAGTTTTGTCTTTGACGTGATATTGACCATTGACACAACATGTGGTGGCCACAATCACAGTTCTGATAGCGAAAGGGAAAACTGACAAGTTGTAGGTCTTTGGTTGGTTGTAGATCACATCTGATACTATAGTCAGTATATTGGATAATAGGGAGGGTTTCAAGTGTTTCAGATCGTGTCTCTTGGAGAGGAGGAGCAAGTCTAGGTTAGGAGGTGTTTGGTTGGTTGCGAGGAGACCAATATTGGTAGAACTACCATTTCTTTGGCTATGAGGGGGTGACCATGTCCGTATGACATTTTAGGGTTGGTCATGATGACTCCTGGCTTTATAGGGCTTATTTCAGTGTCCTCTAGTGGCAAGAGTAGAGGGGAGAGATTTGGTTTCAATTTTGTGGTTTGGGGCTTCCTGATTGTAGGGAACACCCATCCATTTCTTTGTTTAAGCTATGTAGAGCAGATGACCTAATAGAGGAAGAAGGCATTCATCTCCTTATGTTTCAAAGAATTTATTATTGGTATTTTTTTAGTAATAACTACTATATACTTTACAATTTTTATAACTTTTGAAAGGAAAATCCTAATGTTCTAAAATTTCAACCAATAGTCCATATTATTGGAATCTAGTTTCTAAATATATGATACTTCAATTTTATCAAGAAAAGACAACATATTTACTTTCCATCCTAACTAATGAAATTTTCAATAATAACTAACTTCACATTATGTCTTGGTGTGATTACAATGCCAATGATCCATATATAGGTTCATATATTTAGTTGTGGATCCCAATTGGGATTGCTAGATCAAAACATGAAAAATTGCATTTTGATGCTCAAATTTGTAGGTAATTCAATAAAGCATATATATGAATGGAAATTTATCAAAAGAGGTTTTTGATTTGGGAGGAATAACTCAAAATTAAATTGAGTAATGAAATTCAGTATGTTACAACTCTCCACCCCTTAAAATGGATTTTGCCCACAAAAGCAACACATATACAATCAAGTCATGTACAACTATCCACCCCTTAAAAGGACTTGACTAGAAATCTCAATATGCATATCAACTATAATGTGATAGCCTAAACCTTGCCTTGCACCTAATACTAGGTGTTAAGGATTTCATGTGGATCTACTCTAGGGTTTACACATATCTCCATGATTGTGAGTTTGCACAAGAAATCATCGGTGAAATTTCAAGAATTGTTTTTCTTTGTATATATAGTATTATAAAGAAAATAATTTCTTGATGGGAAAACTTTTCAATACAAAGTTGAAAGATGGCCACAATCAATGTGATGATTAAGTCACAATCATCCCTTGCCAAAATTCACCATACTAACAACTTGACTCAAATGTGAAAATAGGATTTCTAGGGGATAAAGAGTCACTAGGGTATCTTACCTATAACATTGTGTTCTAGTAATCAAGGATTTACAGATTCAAACTCGGGGCTTCTATTCTGACTATCTACCTTTCAACTACTAGTTTTTCCAATAGTTGTAATCACATGTTTTTTTGACATCCTAATTTGGGTTGACGATTATGTGTATGATTTAAGATTTTTCTCAAGTAGTAGAAATCACCTTGGCTAGGTCGATATGTGAAATGACAAAACCCTACCACCACTAAAGTGGATTGGGAGTAATTATGCCAGAACCTTCACTAAATCTCCTTCCTCAAACACCTCAGCTCATCTCTACTAACATGGTGATTGTTCATCTTTAGTAATTGGTGTATTAGACAATTTTGAATAAGATCAATTCCATCTATGTTTCTATTATTATCTTAGGTAGATAGGGATAGAAAACAATGGCTATTTGTAAACTATTTGTCTAATTTATTGGTGTACTACTTATTTGACCCTAACTTCCACAAGATATGCATGAATTTTTAACTATTATACTTTGATACCATGTTGTAAAGACTCGATTCTTATGATCAAATATTTACAAAACTGTATTAAAAATTATAAAAAAATCTTTACAACCATTGTTTACATCAGAACCATAGAAGTTTACAAGTAGGATTGCAAAATTTAAGCATAAGCATTGATTCCTATCTAGTGTTCAACAAGGGACAACTCCTACACATCTCTTCTAGTACATCTTCCTATTACATGTCCATGAGTTCCCAGAGGGAACAAAACCACACATGGACCCCTAAAAGGGGAAACATAGGTCAACAAGGATGGTACTAAATTCAACTATTTATCTATATAAAAATTAATATTTATTAGATCAAATATAGGTAAGCTTGCTTGGTGGATTATGGTAATAAAAAAATGATAATCTAGTTACCATAATAATTTTAAAAGGGTACATCATTGCAAAGTGGTAACTAGAACTAATAAAGATATTATCAAAACTAACATCAAGATATCCAATTATGGAAAATGAAATGATTTATCCATTAATACAATCAATCTAATATCTTGTCTTCACCATTGGCTAAGTTCCTAGTGTTCTTCCCTCAACGAGAGAACAACACTTTTCCCTGTGGGGGTAACTAGTGTTGGGGGCATCCAATTGTCTATTATCCACTATATAGGGTCGGGGATCTGACCCGCTGAATCTAGTGAGCCAATGCTCTTAGACTATATTCAAATTTTTTTGCAAATATAAAAATCAACTAATATTTCAATTATTAAATAATGCTCAACATTGAATTTAGTTATGGTGACCTTCAACAAGAGGAAAGGCTAACAACAAATTGTTTCACCCCTTTTGCAAAATTATATGAATGAAATTCAAGAGAGAGATATATATATAGTTCAATAATAGAATTGATAATTTAGTACATGTTCCATCAGGAATGTCCAAGTCAAGGTTCCCACTAGGGTCAAGATGTCAACTTCTCAGGAATCAAGAAAAAGAGAATGTATTAGGGTTATTTAATGTTTCTTGTCTTGGTAATCATGTTCGTTCAATTTGACTTATTTAGGTTTGAATTTTCAATCTAGGCTTAACGTTCCATGTTTTCTTATTGTCTTCTTTTCTAGGGTTTATAAATATTCTATGTGTATTAACACAATATAATCTCATCGTTTAAATAATACCTTCATTAAAATACCACTTCAAATGTATTTTTGTGATAGAGATGATATCTAGAATTCTTCCTCTAATTATTTTTATTAGAATGGGTTCATATGTTCCAAGATTACACATATGTGTGAGAATGAATGTGTCATTTCCAATTTATATCTCAAATATTATTCTCCTTTGTTTACATGATTTTTCATTTGGTCCATTAGAATCTCAAATATCTATATTACTATAGATGAAAAATCCATTCATAAGATCCATTTGCTTTTTCTAATTAATATCAAAATTTTCATTATGCATCTAGGGATTTTGATTCAGGAAAATGATTAAAACAGTATATAGATTATTTTGATGTCTCATCACATCACCACCTATTCACTCACCACATGTATGTATAATAGTACTATTTTGACATATGATAAGTGAGTAGATTGATTAAGAGATTTGTGGGGGACATACATTGAGCAACATATCATTAGGTTGCTAGAGAAACATCTTGTCTAACATGTCATCTAGGGTGTCTAGTCTCTTTGGTTTACAAATGATGGTAAGGTCTTATATCTTTGTTTGAGATTCAGTAATTCAAAAATAAGTTGGACCATGAATCCCATTTGCTATTGTCTCCTTGGATGAGCTACTTTGTGATAAGGGATTCTGTTACTAGAGTTTCCTTATGCATACCAGATCTAGCTCCAAGTTCAATTCCTTGGAGGATTACATTGAGTTCAATAAGGAGTGAATATGTGCCTTTGAGCCTAGTATGATCAGCTCCTACCCATCTTCCTCTTCCATCCCTCATAATTGCACATGCCACATGTATTGAGAAATGATTTACGTGTTCTACATCCACATTGACCAATGACCTTCCATGAGTAATCTAGGGCTTGTCTTCAACTCTCATAAAAGTGGTAGTTGACCGAATCTATAGGGTGTAAGCTTGAAGGTTGTCTTTGAGAGATTGTAATATACCATTTACAATGTTGCTCAATGGTTGTCTGTTCACTTGTAATATAAATCTATTTTTTCTTTTACAGATATGCTAGTTGATTAGAATAAATTCCTTGACCCAATGCACTCTCCAACATTTCTTGTCTATAACCAACCTGAACCATTCCTTGAAATATGCTTACCTAAGTATTAGCGTACTAGTAAATGTACACTTATGTATCTAATTGTATTGTATACACTAAGACAATAATATTTATAGTAATACATCGATAATATCTTAACCAAGCCCTTTTTTCATTTCCTAATGAGTTACTCTCAATTAATGCATGCTAGTATGGATTACAACATCTGAACTACAGGGCCAAGAACCTTACCTAGAAATCATTTTCTCAAAGTTATATTCAACAATGGTTCACCACCAAGTTGGATTTTCCAATGGAATGGACTCCATGGATCTTAAGTTGACCTTACTGGTGTAGGTGTGCTGGTCTTCAGGAGTTGAAACTCCAACCAATAGGTTATTCACCATAGATTATGCATGTTTCCTTCTTGGTAAGTGTTGAACTGGAGTCGAGGTGAGACGCGTGGTGAAGAGGAAAGGAAGAACAGATGAAGGGTCTGTCAGGTGATGATGGAATCTAATAGGTTTGAAGAGGAGTTGAATCCACATGGTTGCAAATCATTGTCTACCTTATTGAGATCTAGTAGGATCACATCTACAATGGTTAGGGTTCTAGGGATGCAAGTCCGTCGAGGGTGGAGGTGGCCTACTTAAAGCTATAAGATCTATATGAGATTGCATGTTTGTGTTACTTCTTCTTGGTGCGACGACCAGGTTTAAAGATTCCTTTAGTGGTGAAGGATGGTAACTATGCACCATTGTAGGGGCCTGAATCTCAGTAGCAGTAGGTTGCTGATGTCGTAGATGGTTGTCAGAGTAGGGTCAATGATTTCTAGTGAGGGTGTTAGCAATAGGAGGAGAAGGGGGAAGGTCAAGATGTGAGCATATCTACAAGTCGACTAGGGAGGTTTGGTTTCATAATGATTTCCAATTGTTCATGCAACATGTCATGGCTGCAATCACAATGCATGTGGTAGAAGGGGAATATGACTAGTTGTAGGTCTTTGGATGGTCGTAGATCAAGACTGAGCCCATAGTCATTATATAAGATAACATGGAGGGTTTCAAGGTATTGAGATCTTGTCTCCTGGCGAGGAGAGTAGGTCTAGGTTAGGAGGTGTTCAATTAGTTGTGAGGAGGTGTGATGACCAGTAACGACCACACTGTCATTTCCTTAGAAGCAAGGCGGTGACCATGTCCATTGGATGTTTTAGGGTTGGTCATGATGGCTCCTAGCCTTTTAGGGTTTATTTCAATGTTGTATGGTGGAGGGAAGAGAGGAGAGAGGTTTGGTTTTAGTTTCATGGCTTAGGGTTTCCTTATCATAAAGAACACCCTATCTTTACTTTGTTTAACTGGTGGAGAGTATATGTTATAATAGTGGAAGAACACATCAATCTCCTTCTATTTTGAAATAATTTATTATTGGTATTGTTATTAGTAATAACTACTATTTACTTTACAACTTTTATAATTCATAAAATACAAATACTAATGTTATGAAATTTCAACCATTTATCTTTATTAATGTAATCTACCTTCTAAATATATGGTACTTTATTTTATCGACACAAGACCATACATTTACTCTCCCTACTAATTAACACAAATGTTAATAATAATTAACGTTATATTTTGGTGTGATTCCAATGTCAGTGATCCATATATAGGTTCAGATATTTAGTCATATATCCCAATTGGGATGACTAGATCAAAAAAGGCAAAATTTCTTTTTGACGCTCAAATTTGAAGGTAATTCAGTAAATACAAAAATTTATAAAAAAATTTCATTTTGAGAGGAAAAGCTCAAAATTAATTTTGGTACCGAAATTAGGTATGTTACACATATGTCGTCTAATGGGCGATGAGGTATAACTTGGAGATTTTACTCATTATTTTTGTTGTGTTTTCTGAATCCTGAATTGAGATTTTCACCTACAACATAGTTCTTTCCTCTCTGTAGTGGAGGCGTGTATGCCCACCTACTTACGTTTTTGCAGAGGTGCCGTATGGGAGAGTTTTCTACAAAGGAGATGGTCTATGCTACGAAGTGTTGTTGCGGCTTTGTAGGTTTGATTGTTGTATGTCTTTAACTATTGTTCTTTTTTTTTTCTTAAAATATCAACAATGGCGGATTTCTCTTTCTTTTTTATTTGTGGGACTATGAGCACTTCCAATTTCATAAATATGTTGCTCTGAATGACCTAGATGGTTATCCATATGCTTCTCTCCCTACATGTCATCACTGGGTTGGATGTAGCTGCATGGTGCAATATAAGAAGTGATGAGGTGAACTAGAGACAATGACTTTTGTTGAGGCACACATTGTACTTTGATACTATATGATATTATATGAATATACTTTAGCCGACTTCATATGTACTTGTTATTTCCCAGGTGTGATTTGGACCTTCTCCAGATTTCAGTGTGGTGAAACAACTTCATCATGTATGGCCTACGTTGAGGCTTTGTTTCTAGATGCTTGTTGTATCCAAATCGATTCTCCTCTCATGAGTATGTTGTAAATTGGAGAGTGTGCTTCTCAGTAGTATGCTGGTAGCCAACACATCCCCTTTGACCCTATGTCTAATTTGGTTCCTCCTACTCATGGGATTTGTTAGGATGTTGGGGAGCTGATGTGTGTTAAGTGATGCACATTGAATGCCTTGAGTGGTATTATGCATATAGTCAGTCGATATTGCTTTCTAGAGAGGCTAACGATCATATGTTGCACCCTTTAATGGCAAGTGTTCACATCCTAACTTATCTTCATCTTGTCACAATTGCTTGACATGATTGATTTTTAGGTGATTGATTACGACTCTGCTAAGGAGTAGGATGATCACGATATGCGCTATGTCATCCTCCTTCACCTGATGCATCTTCTATCCCCTAAGGTTCTTCCTTCTCCCCTGGTTTTTCCTTAAGGGTTTGATGCTTTTCTCAAACTAAGGTCGCATCAAGATGTTTCCATTGGAGGTTTGTGTCACTTCTAAGGAAACTTTGGATGAACTTGTTTCTTTCAAGTGGATAATGTGGGCACAAGTGAAATGAGTAGACTCTTTGGTTTGAGTATCCCACCAAAGTATAGTCAACATTTTGAGGAGACCATGAGCATGGGAGAATTTATTGTAAAGGTCCTAGTTCAGGCCATATATCTGTTATTACTAAGCATTGGAGCAGGTTCTTCTCATCATATGGGTTCTTCTTTGGTTGTGGAAGTTTTGTCTAGCCATTTTTCTTCAGGTTACATATGGTCCACCAGTTCTATTCATTCAGTAGTGAGTGCAGGACCTCCAAGTCTTCTTCTGTTGATCATCGGTCTTTGGCCAAACATTTGTCTAGGTGGTTAAAGAATAAGCCAAAGAAGTAGTAGAAATACTTAACACTTCTTACTTATTTTCCTTTGTGTTGTACTTTATTTTTTGTAAGGAAAATCATGTATTAGTAGTATTTTCATGTAAGACATTCTAAATTTGAAACAAAAAGACTATTTTTTGAGTCAAATCATATTGTGAGGTTTTTGAGATCTTTGATTTAGACTCCAATTTCAGAAAATTGAGCTTTATAAGATCCTAATATCCTATCAGATTATCTCGATCCCTTTCCTTATATAAGGTGGAAAATCACTCCAATCTTCGAGGTAGTGGGAAAAGGAGTCTTTCTTTCTCGAGAAGTGTGCCTATGTTGACCATTGATGTTAGTAATAATGGTGGATTGCACCATTCTTCCAGATAAAGAACAAGGTTTCCCTATTTCTAGGGACTGACCTATCATGTTGAAGACTATAATTATTATAGTCCGACTTCATCCTTTCTCCACATCATGGATTTTTGCAATTAAAAACCATGGGAGACCATGTGATGAGTGAGATTCCAATTCTGAGGTATCCTACCTTGAATCTATCTCCCATGCATCGTTGTATTAAAATTATCTCTATTATGGAAGAACTCAAGTTGGCCAACTTCCATGTGACTCATCATATTCATAATTTGGCTTAAATTACTATTGTACGAGAGATGATGTAGGTAGTGATCCCATTTTGGGATCCTCTTGGTAACTCCCTTCCACTTTGGGGATGTTGTTCTGACTCCTACTCTAGAAGATGTGGTAAAGCTCAACTGGCTTTCCCTTCATGACTACTGACCTATTGTGCTGAAGAATTTGTGCTTACTAAGCTGGCAAGTCTCCTAAGTGTAAAGAAGTCCCAAGCTGCTTGATGGTTGATCAAAGATGGCCATTTTATTTAGAGGGCCTCCTTGTGGGATTCATTCAAGAGTGAGTCATGATGTGGTGTTGATTCTCCTGATAAGCCCCATTTGCAAACAAAACCTTTCTTGTCCTGGTTGTGTTGTCCCTTGGAAATACGGTCAACTAAGGTTATGGTTGATGTATCTAGAGTCCTGGCCAAAATTTGGAGGCAGGAAACCATTGTCCCCTCGATATTGGGTGAGTTGAACGAGTGCTTAGACCAAGTGTAGTGAACTGGGAATATTAGGGGACCCTTTAAGGTCCTATATATTCATTTGGGATTGTGCATCAATCTTGCTAGGTTTTTGGTATCGTCAAATCCTCACTGCATCATTGTGAAGGAGTACTTGTCCAAGGATATCCAAGTCAGTGAGCCTTAATAACTGCATGGCGATCTGGCACAATGGCTTGCTAGTATGACATCAATAGAAGTGCATTGGGGATGGATGGAGTTCCATTTTGACAACTTGAACTATGAAGTTGTCATGCCCAACTTCCCGTGGTTGACCATCTTGCAACATTTGGAGTGTTGTGTTGCATACTACCAAGTCTCAGTGTTGAGGAAGTTTAAGCATTGACAATGCACATACTGGGTTAAAGAACTTCCATCTCTCTTTAAGAAGTTAATGAAGGACACTAGAAAAGTTCATGTGGTGGTTGTGAAGATGTGGATGAATTGTTAGAAGATAACTCACAATCTATTCCCTCCACATTGCATTGATTATGCATTTCGACTTGGGTCCTTATAAATTTCAAGGAATATATCATTATGATCCTCCTTTTGATTAATTAAGCAATCAAGGCCAATCTAGACATACTTCCTATGCATTCTACTTACCAAGGAAAGTTATGGGAAAAATATATCTATGCTACTCTTTTCCGTTCACTTCTCTTACTGAAACAATAATATTGAGACCTCAAGCCTTTTAAGTCATTAATCACCTGGTCTCTCAATAATAAATGGTTCCTCTTTCCAAATGTTAGTATCTTGATCTTCCATGAGGAGGACCATCATTCTAGGGGAGGAGATGGATCATGGCTCCATCATTCCTAGATATCATGCTAAGTGCTAAAATTATAACATGTAACATGTGTATCAACCAAAACACCCCACCAAGTTGGGCCAAGGTTCTAGGTTTCAAAGACAAGCTGGTGGAATTCACTTATGACACACTTTTAGATTTGCAATCCACCAGAAGCATGTGACAACCTAGTTAAAGGGATACTTTATGATTTTATTATGAGATAC
Organism: Alisma plantago-aquatica; assembly: GCA_963693085.1. Taxonomy (NCBI): domain Eukaryota; kingdom Viridiplantae; phylum Streptophyta; class Magnoliopsida; order Alismatales; family Alismataceae; genus Alisma; species Alisma plantago-aquatica. The sequence continues at coordinate 490,074,739 of OY856412.1, read as the reverse complement.
CCACTTGTCGTGGATCTTTTAAATGTGAATCTTTTGAATGGACATTGATGCTCATGGCCTGAGTATGAGAGCTTATAGTTCCGTGAGGAATGAAGGTTTTCCTAGTGAAGGCTTCCCATATCATTTCTCCTAAGTTAGTCAACATGATGGTTGGTCTTATATGAGAGATGAGGCATAGATATCCATAAGGAGTTTACATTTTTGGTCATTTCCCTTTTAGGTCAACCTGATCAAATGTTAGTGTTATGTGGAATGTACCAAGATATATGTGCCATGATCTTTGATTGTGAGAATCATGTCTAGCTAGCCTCTGACAACACATAGTTTCAACAATCCTCTTTTGATAGTAATAATGGGCCTCACCTTTCTTCTTCTACACCTATGAACATTTTGGGGTATTTTTATTAAGGTTTGCCTATTTTGAAGAGTTTATTGAGGTTAGAGAATCATTAGTGCCTTAGGATAATGGTCGTGATCCTTCCATTCTAGGCCATTGGTTCTTCTTTGTCTCTTCTTCTTCAAGATTTATGGGGGGTGAATCTATGTATTTAAGTACAATTAAGTGCATTTTAGAGGGACGATAGCTTTTGGTTCACTTACATAGCTCTTTTCCAAAGTCTTACTATTGTTGAGGCTTGATTGTCAATAGTAGTAGTGCTTGAGGAGGCTGGCATTTGTGTGTTGCAGATGAATATTTCAATCCATGTATTTCATACTTAGGCCTCTACAATCTTTTATGTCAGGACTATGTAGGGCCCTTCTAATTTAGCATTGATATTTCCCCTGGATTCAACATTATGGATGACACATACTACTAGGAAACCATTGTGAAAATTTGAGGTTGAACTTTCTTCTTGAATTCTCTGTCTATATTTTCTTGATAACATTATAAATGATGCACATCACTTGTTCTTCATTCTGCAAATGTGTTGAGGAAGTAGATTTGATCTTGCAACTACCCTTCCTCATGCATATCTACTTTTTATAGTATGCAAAGTGAAGGAACTTGGGCTTCAACTGGAACGATTGCCTCCATACATATACCAATGATTATGGCATAGCTCCTGTAGAAGTTCTAATGGAAGTGTGATAAGCCAGATGGCCATTAGAAGGTGACCATGTTGTTTGACATGGGATGTGATTGCCTTCTTTATAGTATTTATTAGGTTCTTGTTTGCGGGTTCTATGTTTCCATCCATCTAGGTCAGGTAAGGTGACATTTAGTGATGTTTGGTACCCAAAGAGCTTATATTCTCTTTAAATGTTTTAGATATGAATTTTGTATCAATGTCTGAGACAACCTCATGTAGTCACCCATACCTGATGATGTTGCTCTTAAGGAACTTGATTACCTACTGTGCCAAAGCGTTGGTGATAGACACAACCTATCACACCCTTATTTTTGTAACCTAGCTAGTACATGATTAAGTTAACGGTGAATTCACTATATGATTGAATTGTGGTTACAGTAAGGTTCCATCCATTTTTCATGACATTTGGATGTAATGGAAAAAGAGTATAGAGGGTCTTTTATGTAATTTTGATAGTTTTGTAAAATACTTGTGAACTTTGGTGATTACATATGTAATTCGATAATATGAGGTGACAACAACGAATGAAATATGACGAGTCTAGTTTATGGTTTGATCCCTAGGCCAAGTGATGATTTAAATATTTAGAAAACAATGTAATATTGAGAAAAGTATCATGAGGAAGTTTCAATTGAGGATTTATGGCAATTCACACTTTGATTTTGTAATCGAGGATGAATTAAGCAAATGGACCCTTTGAAAGACCATGGAATGGGCCATGTGGTCTAGAAACTAACTCAAGCATATTTAGGTCAATTGGGATTTTCATATTGGTACTTAGAAAACAAAATTGGAAATGAAGTATTTTGTGCTCATAATGATACTCAACATAATATACGGTTATGGTAAAATTTCATATAATTTCAAATTATCTGGTGATCCATGTAATTAATTTAGTAATTATCTAGTTTTACTTAAAAGGTGAGTTTAAGGTGTTTTTCATTTTGGTTGTGAGCAAATATCTTTCCCAAGGAAAGATAATAGAAAGATGGTGTTAACTAAAAATTTGTGATTTAACGGGATTAAGATGTGATCTAGATAATTATTTCTATGAATTAGACTTTTATCAAATGAAAATAAAATAAAAATGGGGATGACCAAGTCTCACAGTTTGTAGAGAGTCTGTTCCCAGGTAAGACTCAGATTTATCCCGATTTGTGATCAAGAGGGAATGAGACACCGACAAGCAGTAGCTCAGGTGGTCGCAGCACGGGGCCACTCACGAAGAGTCCCAGGTTCAAATCTCCCTGGTGTTTCTATTTAGAATTGTTTCTCCCGTAGCGCAACCGGCCTCTGCATGACTTAATGGGTTGTACTCCTTACGGGATGGGGCTAATATCCCTAGGTTGGGCTCAGTGCAAGCCTTACGAGTCTCCTAGGTTACCAAAAAAAGAGGAAATGAGACTATAAAACTCTTCATTTTGACAAGGATTGAGGTCTATGATTTCGATTCTAGGGTTTTTCACTCGAAATGGTTGATAAAGAATAAAGAAGAGGAGCATGAAGGGCTGCGATGGAAAAAAGGGACCTGGAGTTGGGATATTTGACTCCAACTTTGGAAAGGCCTGGAGATTGTGCTGCCCAAGAAGAGGAGGAGAGGACAAAGTGAATGACACCCTTTATAGGTGGTGTGAGTTGCTATCATCGACATGGGTCCTCGCCAAACTCCTTGACCATGACAGTGCTCGCATAGGAGGGGTGAAACTATGTGCTTCAGTTAATCAAGTAAAAAAGAAGGTAGAACTAGGCTATGGATCCTTGGCCCAACACCAACACATGAAGGAGAGGATCCACTAGGAAGCCCCTTGAATCTTAAATCAAAGGTTCTGGTTAATCCAAATCAAGGTAGTTTCAAAAATTCATATCTTGAAGTAGGGAACTCAAACATTAGCAAATAATGTGTCTATGGAAAACATATGATGTCTAGTATCTTGTAAAAATGGTTACAAAGGGTATTTCATACGTTTAATAATTATTACACTTTTATTTCCAAGATCTAGGGGATTTCATTATTTTAGACATTAAAAATAGCAAATGACTTCATAAATTCATGAAAATTTAGTACTAAGTATATTTTGATGTGTTTAACATAATTACAAATCCTAATCATTTTGATATGAAGTTTTAATAAGTTTTTTGATGTAAGCCATAATAAGGGTGTTATGGGTATTTCACCTATTGATTCATAATGAAATGGTCTGATATTTTTACATAACCCTTAATATGCATTGTTCTTATTATTTCTAATGTTTTTATGGAGTTTCATCTATATTTATATAAGTATACAATTTTTTAGCCTAAGTGGCAATTATTAAGATAATTGTTTATGATTTGTGAGACAACATGTGATTCATGCACTATTTGGTAACCGAGATGATTTTAATTGTATTTTCCTCAGACATCAGAAGTCATTATGTGAGATTAGTATATTTTATCATATTCGAGGCTTACTCTTTATATATGATGTATATGCTCATGTTAGTGCATAAGATGATTTTTGGCTTATTTGAGTATAAAGATTATAGTGGATTTGTTGTGTGTGTTTTATATCAACTTTTTACATTTTTGCACACACAGTTTCAGCTCATGTTGTCCCAAATTAGCCTCTATTTATATCCATTTTGCCACACTTTTTAGTCTCTTTGATTATCACATGATGTTGATTGCAGATATGTATTAAAAAGGTCATATTGGAGATAACCTAACCCAGATCCAACCTTAATGGGACATCTCCAAGTTTTGCTACTGATCCAACGAAAATTTATGAAGAAACGGTAGAAGACACGTTGTGTTCTATTAAGAACATGACGTGTTCACTTACAAGAAGTCTTTCAGGACAAAGAACACATAGTGTGTTATTAAACACATGGCGTGTGATTCTCCAGCAATGTCTAGTCCAGAACAAAGAAAAGAGGTAACACGACGTGCCCTTCATTAGACACGATGTGTTCCTAGTACATGAAGACCACATGCACCTTTCTGCCAAAGAACACGACATGTGTTTATTTAGACATGTCATGTGCCCTTCATTTGATTGAAGATAGAAGACATGACATGTTCTAGTAAGAAACACGACGTGTACCTAGGATGTCAAAACCAATTGCGCGTATCTGGAAATTTACACGGCATGTCATCTAAAAGACATGTCGTGTCATTGTCAGTTTCTACAAAAATTGAAAATGAATGCCTTTCATTTTAAAAGCAAATGGGAGCCCATGAGGCGGTTATGCTCGGTCATTTTGAAGTGTGTTACTCCCAAGAGAAGTTCCAGAGTGGAGGAGGGTGATTTTAGGGTAGAAGAAGGTGGTTTCTGGGAGAAGAACCCTCATTCAACTTCATTTCTTCTTCATTTCTCTTATCCAAGGTGCAGTAGAGCTACTCTCTTCATTCTTGCTTTCTAGGAGGGAAGTTGATCTGAGTTTGAGCTTTCTAGTGGTGGAACTTCATCCTCTAGATGGAGTTGTCTCCCCTTAGCTTGCATCTACGGTCTTTCTAGCTTTTCCTTCTCTTAAGCATGCAAAACTCTAAAATTATTGTCATGTATCTGCATATCTTCACTATGGACGAGTAGAGCTCTTTTCTTGAGCATGGGAGAGTAGCTCCCATGCCATTGATCAAGTGAACTCGAATTTTATGCTTATTGCTATTTAATTTGCTTTCTTCCATGGATGCCTTTTGTGTTTTCTTGCTTATATGCTAGACTGGCCACCTTTTATACATGTTTTATGCTTGCCTTGTGCTTCGGTTTAATGCATTAGGAAGTATGGAGTAGGTTCTTTGGTAATATTCTCTTGACCACAGGAGTGGCTAGGGATTATGGAGGGTTTCAGTTGTGTTTGATACTTGTCATAGATGTGGGAGCATTATGTGAAGTTGAGAACCATCTCATGGCATTGGGAAATGCATGACGATGACAACCTCCTTGCTTATTACACAACGACCTTCTTTCTTGTGTTCATGTGATATAATGGCTATGGTAGTAAACCTTATGCTCAAGTTCCTAATCATTAAATCAACTTTGTTGTTTAAAACCTTTTCCTTGTTTTCCTTTTCTTATGTCTATAAACAATTAATCATTTGCAATCCGATTTAGATTAGTGAAAGTTAACATGTTTGCGCCTAACTAGCCTAGCTCCTTGTGTTCGACACTCGACTACATTGATTTTCATATACTTGCGAGAAATTTGTGAGTTGAAATCTTTCCCTTTTCAAAACTCATCAACAATTATATAATGTAAATTTTTGATATATGTTTAGCACTAAGAGTTTTGTGAATTATATAAGAGTTATGTTTATCTAAATAGAGACCCTAACTTACTTTAAGGGGTTAAGGGATGGGGATTCAAAATTTATAAATAGAAATAGGGATCATACACATGGACTAATAGAATTTTGTTTTGTTCAGGTAAACATATTATGAACCAAGGGATCCAGACTACTTCAAGAACATCCTCAATAGGGGTAAGTGGGCCATTGATTTTTAGTTTTATTTTCAATTAAGATTTATTCAGCCTATAAGAATCTACATTTTAGATTTTAGATTTAAATTACTCCTTGTGAGTAGTCATAAACTAGATCCGTGAACCCAATAAGAGTCTTGGATCCAATCTCTGTTATTTAGTAATTTCGATATATATTCAAATTTGTAGTTTAGAGTTTAGAGTTAGATTCAGTTTAGAATTAAATAATTGAAATAAACAACCAAATATAATTGATTAAGATTCAGAGATAAGAAATGAAGATACAAATATAGAGATAATAGATCAAATTCTGAGATAGTGATTGAGAATAGATTCAGATAGAAGAGATTAAGATTCAAAGATGAGAATTTAAGAATAGAGATAGAAAATGACATCAGAACATTAATTATATACATTATAGGATAAGTCCTCACTAGAGAGTCCCTGGACGATTTAGCGGGCACATTGTGCCAGACACTGCAGATGTCACAGAGGGCACATTGTGCCAACAGAGGGTGTTTTGTACCATAGAGGGCACTTTGGTGTCAACAGATGGTAAATAGTGCCAACAAAGGGTGCACTGCATCATAGAGGACACTTCGGTGTCAACAGAGGGTGTGTTGCACCATAAAGGACACTTCAATGTCAACAAAGGAGGACTTATCGTATAATGGTGGCTACAAGAAGATAAAAGATCTAACTAAAAGACACATCAATTTGGAATAAGTTTACAGCTTTTAGATATTAGTTCAACTTTCAATTTTAATATATTTATGTTTGTCTTATTAGAAACTACATGCCACTTACTCTAACTTAGGTTTTCCTTTGCGCATGGCTGGAGACAAGATGTATGCAAGTACATAACTTTAGGAGATATTCATGACAAGATTTTTCAGGGACAACTCTAAGATGTTTGTTTGGTGGGGTGCCATCTATACGGTCCTAGATTTAATATGACATTTGTACAAAGTGGTATTACAATATTAAGTTTCCTTTGCATTTGAATTTGTAATAGAGTTTTTATGTTCTAAGAATTTATGAGAATGCATTTTTACACAATTTTTAATGGCTCTTTTCTATTATTATTGTAATGTATATCATGTTAGTAACAGTCCACAATTAAAAAAGAAAAAAAATTGTTTCCTCTCATGTGATAAGAAAATGGGGTGTTAGACAACCTCCACCCACTTTGTGAAGTAGTGTACTACAACGAGGATGAAGTAGTTCTCATTTGAAGCTTTAGGATTGATCTTCTCTATCATATCGACCCTCCTAGATGAGGATGGCCAAGACATAGACATGTTGTATATCTTATTAGTAGTTTCATGGATGCTATTACCATTGGTTTGAAAAACTCAACATTTGCGAAGATATTCACATCAATATCTTTCCTTGGTGTTGTAGTACTGCTCCAAAATATGTATCTTTTTTATAGGGTGACTCACTCATATGTTTACTGCATAATCCTCCATGGAATTCCTTCATAAGGGTTTCTTTTTCTGTCTTCTAAAAGCATATAAGGAGGTTTGATTGTAGATGTGTGATATAGGTGCCCAACCCTAGGACATACTATGTGACTTTTCATTTGAGAGCTGATGTATTGATTTTCAATCACATTCCACATGCTATTTTCTAGACTGTTTTAGCATATTTCTCAATTGTAAGACACGTTTATGCATTATTTAACTTTACTAGCATGTGAATCATTGTTGCATCAATTATTAAGTATTTGTATTGAATCATGCTAGATTATCATTTATGATTTTGACTTATATTATTTTTTACCTTGTTATAGGTAAGTTGAATACTTATATGATAACTTAGTGCTACTGACACATATGTAGGAGGTACGACATAGCACAAATTCACAACAGAGAAAGAGGAAAACCTTGGTGCTACCAAGATCACAAGTATTGATACCGAGTATGGCGTCGATGCTACCAGCTATCAATTGGTGTTACCGACTCATCATCCGTGGACCCTCAGAAGCCAAGATTAATTGTATTAGTGCCACCGACACACATGTTGGTGGTATCAACTTCAACATCTAGAACACAACATAAAGCAACTAAGTTCTATCAACAATCATGCCATTAGTAGAGAGTTTCAACTGAACTGACAACTCAGTGCCACCGACACCCTGTCGGTGGTACAAATGTTGTAGGATCAGAGAAAATATGAAATTAAGTTAGATCTAACTGTGACTTAATGATGAGAAAAGACCCACTTATGACCTAGAAGGAGTTCAATCAAAAGAAATCATCACATTTTGTCACATAACCATAGAGGGAAGTGTTGAGAGAGGAGGAGATTGCAACCGCCTGGACACTCTGTGCACTTTTGGAGGACAAATTTGCATCCCTAATGCTGCAGAGCTGGGGAGTTCATCAGAAGGGATAACCAAGATGACTTCTCTAGAAGTTATATTAGTTCTCTAATGTTTATCTAGATTTCTCTTCATCTTATTATATGATGAATACTGTCATGTGTGGTTAATCCCCTTATTCCTTAGGACTTGGGAGTAACTCAGTGTTGAGTTGTATTCAAATTCATTGAGTTAGTAATCTATATCCTTAATTTTAGACATGAATATTTATATCTTCATATATTAGTTAATGCTTGATCACCATAATCAAATTTATAGTCCGCTAATTGCTTCAGGAGAGGGATTATGGGTTGGACGAATCCTATATTCACCTAACTTATATCGCGACTATAAAAGTATAACTCCATTAATGCACCTAACTAATTCCTAAACTACTATGGAGGCGGGGTTTGTTTTAGTCTAGGTAGTATATTAGTAAAACATGATATGGGTATTTAGTTCATGGTAAAGGGTGAATAATTTCTAATAAAAGGAATTTGAATGTAGTGTACACTATGGTGAAACCATAATCCTAAGAAATCCATCCATTATTTGTCACAACCATTTTCATTTAGATTTAGTTCTTTTCTCTTAGTTATAAAACAACCAATCAACCATTTTTATAGGACTAGCTAATTAGGTATTACTATGTAGTAGTCTTTAGTGAATCATATCCTTGAGTTCGACACCCGAGTGTCATAGTCATGCATTATACGATGCGTGAACTTGTGTTTTACATGCACAATTTTAGCATGTCAAGTTTTAGCACTGTTTCTAGGGAAATAAAAACACCGTCACTAAAAGTTCTACGGCTGACCACCCTAGACCACTTTTCTTTCTTTAGTACTTTTTTTCTTTTCTTTTGGACCAGATCATAATTGATTTTTTTCTTTTATCAATTCAATAGTATTCTGTATCTATGATTGCTTTTTGTATTCAAGGTACTAGTGAATGGTTCACACTTGAACCTTAGATTATAGAGAGTCTACTCCAACTACTATAGATCATGAGGGGATGTTTTCAAGGCGTGCAAGTTTAGGGCTTTAGATGACAAGCTCATTAAAACTCCAATCTAGAACCACATCAAGAGAAGAAAATAGATATGGAGTCTAACAGTGAGGATAATGCTGAGGATGTTCTTGAAGAAAAAATAGTCTCAGAAAATACAAAGGCATTCTCATCCACATCTGAGTTAGGGCCAATAAAATGTCAAACAGTCAATTTTGGCAGCTACAAGATAGATATAGGACTATTTGTACTAATACTCAATCATTTCATGGTCACAACTTGGAGGATCCTATATCACATATGAATAACTTTGTGGAGTCCTCTGACATGTTGAATCTCGGTAGAGTTCCAGCCATAGTGATTTATCTTAAGCTTTTCTCATATTCATCATTTGATAAATCCAAGGTGTGGTTACTAAGTCTACTGGCAGAGTCTAGAAAACCTAGGATGAAATGATATTTCATTCTTTGAGAGATATTTCCCACCACACAAGACAAATGAATTGGTGGGTAAAATCCACAACATCAAGAAACATGTTGAGGAGTCATATGCAAAAGCTCGGGAGAGATTTCAGAATATGCTAAGGAAATTTCTTCTTCATGGGATTGATCTATATGGGTAAGAAAAGACATCCTATTGCATCCTACACAAAGGGGTAAGGACTACTCTTGACATTACATGGACAATATTCTTCCTAGACAACAAGGCTACAAGAAGTCATGAGATTTTGAAGAACATGGCCAAGAACATATCTTGGGGAGAGGAGAGAGAAGGACCAACAACAATCAAGAGTTCTATGGAATCAGGAGAGATCACCAAACTTAAGGCTCAAATAAAGAGACTCACAAGGAAGCTTGATAAATCTGACAACTCATCTAGAGATGAAGAGGAGGAGTGCATGTTTGCATGAAAGAAGAATAATAGGGGAAGAAATGAATATTCTTGGCATTGGGATCCTAAATTCTCTTGAAAGGATCCAAACAATTTCTAGCAAGACCCATCACAACAGTTGTAAGGCAACCCTTGAAAGTAAAATCAACATGATAGGGATGCTAGTAAGACAGATAGGATTGAAAACATGCTCACCTAACTCGAGATAGAATGAGGCCTTAATGGACTAGGCCAAATGGGAGCAAAAAAATCAAGGGGCTTAAATACACAACATAGAGAATCAAATTTCTCAACTAGTAGAGGAGATAGAAGTAATGAAGAATGATTCAACATGGATTTCCTGGGAACATAGAGATAGATTCGCAACATCATGCAATAACTTATGTCTCTATTTTCAAGTAAAAAAAACATCATGTTGAGGGAGACACCAGATCAACACATTCCAATGCTAGAGTGTGTGTATGTGCCAAAAGTTCTACTTCCTGACAACCTGCATTGAAAATTGGGGGGGGGCGTGTAGAATGCCTATGCACTATTCACACACAATCACCTCCATCACTGCAATGTCTACAAAAGAAACAAGGACACTCCATCCTCACTAGCCTTGAATGATAAGGAACTTCAAGGGTCTACCGTTTCCATGACCACTCTCCCAGTTCTAGAAGTAGTGCATGTGCAAGAAGAATAGATGAAGGTTCTAATTTTTAATGGAGCAATTAGTCAACAAGTAGGAACCCACAATCAAGAAAGAGTATCCACATGTCACTTCATCCATATGAGATGTGCCAAATTGCATCTTAGGGGGTGGAATTGATCAAGATTAGGGTAGGAGATCCCTATAACGTCATACATTCCTCCACACAAGTGTCCATAGAATCCAGATGAGCCATTCCCAGATAGCCTGAAGACAAGAAAGGAGGACAAGTAACTTAAGAAATTCCTAGACATTGTCTGAAAGCTTCACATAAAAATCCAATACGTGGAGGTGATAGAATAGATTCTTGCATATGGAAGATTTTTGAAGGATATCCTCAAAAAGATAAGATGGATAAAAGATACATATGTCTTCGATGTTGATGAAGTGGTTAGTTATCTAATACAAGGAAGTATTCCAAGAAAGAGAAAGGACCCTTGATGTGTCTACATCCCTTACTCCTTTGGCAGAAAACATTTCCAACAAGAAAAATGTGACTTTGGGCAAGCATAAATCTCATGCCGGTGTCTACCTTTCAGAAGGTGAGATTGAAGAAACAAATAAAGACATCCATGAAAATCCATTTGGAGGATTAATCAATTGTGAGGCCTTACGGGATATGCAAGAATGTTTTAGTAAAAGTTGACAAATTCATCTATCATGTCAATTTTATGGTCATGGATATGGACAAGATGTGATAATCTGTGATGTTATTAGGAAGCTTGTTCTAAGATACGATGGATGTGATCATTGCCATGGATAGAGGCTACTTGACACTATAGATATATGATGATTGAGTGGAGTTCTAACTACCATATGATTCTTCACAACCACCCTATGACAACCCAAGCTGAAGAAAATCATCTTGTTGAGCCTATGATATTAAATTGGGATGCTTATTGGAGGAAACTCATTTTCATTTATGTTATTTACTTTTTTAGTCCTTCTCATTAGTTATGTTTTGTATGTGTTATGTTTGATGTATAGTTGATGCAAATAAAGGTGCCCTGATCCACTGAGTTGAGAAACTAAAGACCTATTGCTGAATTCAATATTATTTACAAAATCATTTCTAGGATTTTGGCAAATAGGTTGCATGGTATTCTTCCTAGTATTATTGATCCAGAGTGGTGTGCATTTGTTAAAGGGCACAACATCAAGGATATGATTATTTTATGTAACAAAATTTATCACACTCTCTCCAACAGTAGCTTTGGGAGTAGATGTGTGAGACATTAGACCTAACAAAGGCATACAATTTAGTTAATTGGTCATATCTCTTTTCTGGTATGACCCATATGGGGTTTTGGTCTATATGGATAAAATAGATTTCTAAAATATTCAATACTATCTATTTTGTGCAATGGTGAGCCTATAGAGAGTTTTAGTACATCTAATGGCATTTGTCAGTGTGATCCATCACCTCATATTTATTTTTCATCCTGATGCATGATTTATAAGAGTTGATAGAAGTAAGGTCAATTCTAAATTTACCGACTCCAATATGGCCTCAAGAGATCTACATGTTTCTCATTTCATCTTTTTCGATGATTGGATGATCTTCTCTGAAGCTGACTCTTTGAATGTTGATGGTATTTTGAAATTGTTCAATGAGTTGGTGAAAGTTATGGTCTAGAATTCTACCCTAGTAAAAGTGAAATTATATATAGCAAGCATGCCAAAAAAAGTGATGTTTCTAGTGATTTGATCTTTCCTAAATATAAACTACCATCAAAGTACTTTAGTGTTCCCTTATTTATAGGGAAGCTTTCAAGATCCATGTGGACACCTGATCTAGATCGTATGAAAGGGAGGCTTGAAGGGTAGTAGGCTAGAATGTTATCACTTGCTACAAGAAGAGATCCCAACAATTCAAATATGTCAAATTTACATATGCACTGTGTTGGGAAGGTATGCATATAGAACCAATCATATGGTGATTGACATGGCATAGTTACCTAAAAGGATTTGATTAATAATAACATACATAAAGGCAAGCTTCGAATTCATCTGTTTCACTCAGTTATGAGATAATGAGGATACAAAGTGAATGTCTAGAGAATTATACTACTCAATGATGTATGTTGTCAAGTTCCTATCCTTGTGATGAGATCATACATATGTTAAGAGTACATATACATATTCTCTATGGCCATGATCAATTGTTGTTGTGGAAGGTTGATAGACAACAATAACACATAAGATCATAGTATAAGTTGGTTGATGACTAAATCTCATTAGTCATTATATGGAAATATCAAACCAAGCTCATAGATACATGTTAAAGAATAGTGTATCATACAAACCCACCTTGAGAGTGACACATGGTTTTGTGGTCACATTCATCTCTCATAGTGAAGGTGGTGATTGTGATTCTTAGACCTAAAATCACTGCACTCATCTCATGTCTTTAGGTATGCTTTGACATCATCAAACACAATCCTAAAACATGGGGTGTTATAATGGTGATGATTGGGTGACTTTAACAATGGGGATAGACCGTGAGTGATAGATATGGGATTTGTCCCTCCCATAGGAGTATGATATCCTGGCCACTTGATTAGTGAGACTAAGAAATGCATGCACATGCACATGTGAATCAATATATGATATTGGGGTCACATTATATCAGACAGTCTGATCTTCATTCAAGAAACATGGATTGAACATTGAGAGGATGACCAACCATGCCTTGAGTTCATCCTAGATATCAGAGATAAAGGAATTATACAATCACTGCAACACCTTACATAGATTGTAGGTTGAAGTTGTTCTCCAACTTTCCATTTCACTTGGGTAGACTAATGTGCGATTAGACATCACTCTTTACTTATGATTTCATAAGCTAGTTATGGACATTCACTACCAACATGATATGGGACCTATAGGGTCACACACATAGGAACTCATCTAGAAGATGAGTTTGATCTTGAATGACTATTGAATTGATTACTAAAGTGTTTAGGTATTCAAATCATGCAAATGATTGCTTGAATGGTTGACCAGGCTACCAAATGACCATCTCACTGAGTGAAATGACCGTTTGGGCATCCAAACAAGCATCTCATGTAGGTGAGATGGCCATTTGGGGTTCATGTTAATCAGAGATCAAATTAACTAAGTTTTTCCCTTGAACCGACCAATTCAATATGATTGAACCGACAGACTCATCTCAACTCACCAAAAGATTGTCTAGGTGAGTGAGACGAGTGTCTCTCTGGTGTGAGATGGCTCGGTTGGGATGAATGAACATTTTGAGTTTTCCTGAACTTGTTTCAATTGCACATACTTTAGGGGCAAGTAAATTAATGTATGTCATTTATTAGGAAATAATTTGTCAATTCATATCTGACTGGAAAAGCACCAAATGACTGTCTCACATCCCAGAAGACCATCTCACTTAGCAAAATGACCATCTCAGCTTATGAGGATAACTATTTCGGCTGACTTAACTTGTGAAACTTCCATAATTGTTGCAAAAATTCAAGATCTTCAGGTGCTTTCGACTCCTGCTTCAATCCTACATTGGTTGGGGGCTGGGAACCTTGACCCTAACTCCTCCTATATAGAGAGGGGTACTGGGGGCTTCCTAGAGTACAACACAAACAACTGATAATCAGTTCCTCTAAAAACTGTTGTCCTCTCTAGTTGTAATAACTAAGAGAGCATGGGCAAGTCCTACCTGAAAAGGAGCGATAGACAACGGGAGAGAACAACTGAGAAGTTGTCATTGTGGGAGAGATGGTTGGTGACTAGTATACCAATGGGGAGGACAACTCCCTCTTATCTATTCTTGGTGAATGATAGGAGTTCTAGTTTGTCCGTGTAGACTATTCTAGAGGCAGGAGTCCTTTGGCTGCTTCTCAGAGAATAAAGTCAACCTGCAGTCTGTTTCGAGACCACTAGAATTGTTGTAGAGGTTGCACAAACATTTTTCGTGGTGATTGACCTAGGTGGTAGTAATTCCTTGTGGTTCCAAGGAATTACAAGTTGACAAGGCCATAGGCATCATCTTTTGTTTTATATTGCATGCTTACATTGTAAGATATAGCATGTATATGATGTGTACTATATATATGGTGATTGGATACAATATATATATATATATATATATATATATACATATGATATATATAAAATGCCTCAATCAAACATATTAAGTCTTAGATGCTTTCCAGTAGAAATACACAAGAAAAACCTGTTCGACCAAGCATAGGTTATGCCAAAGCGTGGTGCATCGTCTACCTCGTGAAAGTGTGATGGTAGTAATGCAGGTTCTGCCAAAGTGAGGTGCATTATTATCATATTGACTATTGGGTCAGGCTTAACTGGTGATTCTCAAAGAGTCTGGGCCCAAAAGCATGCAAATGATTATGGCAAACAGTTGTGCATGTCATCTATCGAAAAATTGCATATAATGCAATTGACCTGATTGCCTACCTTAATGGTTGATTATGGAATCTGGTGTAGGCCGAGTAATAATTGAATCATTTTGGTTCTTGACTCATTAGAAAATTTTATGCTGCAATGTTCTGAATTGGTACATGAGGGTTGTCAATTTGAACAAAATAATGAGAATGATATTTTATTAAAGACCAAATTTTTATCACCCAAATTTTAATCATATCAAATTAAAGTTGAGTTTTTGACAAAATTGTGAATTCTTTTGTAGAATCAAATGGCCATGCCAACCAATCACTTTTCTCTACGATTGGTCCTTATGAAGGACAAACTTTTGGGAACAACTTCCATGACTAGTTCAGGATGTTGAGGATTGTTCTCATGCACGAGCGCAAGCTCTATGTCCTGAAAATGCCAGAACCAGAGGAACCTACTCAAAATGCTCTAAGGACTGACAAGGATGCTTACAAGAAGCATAATGTGGATGCCATGGATGTCAAATCTCTGATGCAATGTTCCATGAACCATGAGTTGCAAAGGAAACATGAGGGCATGGGGGTGATTGAGATGGTCACACACCTCAAGAACATGTACCAAGTTTAGACAAGACAGGAGAGATATGATGTGTGACACCCCGCCATCACACCGACAACGAGATGACACGTGAAAATGTGCGGAACCATATATTACCGAAAACACGGGTTAATTAAAACCGATTATGGAAAGCACACATACGGAACATTTGCAACCAGGCCCTACAAGAAGTTCATGTCATATATAAATATATTCAAGATCACCTGCCTGATATGTTCACAACATAAGGCCACCCATAGTCACAACAACGCATATTAGTTCATCACCTATTTATACATACAAAACGGCCACGTACGGCCAGAAATTGGGTATACAAAAATTACAACTGCTAAACATTGTGAAACGTCATCAAACACCTCCAAGGACCTGAGAGTACATGGATGACTCTAGGACTCTACAACAAAACCACCAAAACAGAAGCATGTCCATCTCTTACCTTCTACTGCTCTCATTGCTGCTCGGCCGCAACCTCACGACCACCACCACGTCTAGCACGATCACCTAAAAAGGGTGCAAACCAGCGGGGTGAGACACACAGTCCCAGTGAGAAACATAACTCCCCACTAAAACTGTAAAACCTCAACAGGTTAAGGTGACAACAACATGTAACTAATAAAGCGTATAACAAGAGCAACATACTGAGCAAAGCTATCATTACTTTCAATCTTACCAAGATATCTGGGAGGCATATAAGCAAGTATTTCTTTATGGAACATGATTGAAAAGATAAGCTTTATAAGAACTTATCACAAGATATAAGGATCGTATGCACAACTGCATAGTTCAACTAGATCAGCTATATAAGTAAGGCATCAATCAATGTTCCGTGTTTTTCTTTAAACATGATATATAATTCAGATGGATTATGTTTTATTATGCTCTGAGGAAGTGATCCTTCCCTGCTCAAATACAACCATTGGCTGTGAAGCCCAATCCGGTGCCATACAAGGTATAAGGATATCCAGACTCCATGACCTCACCTTCTCATGATCAGTACACGAATCATCAAGCAAGACCACAGTCTTATGCTTATAGGGCCTCAGCCTCTGGGTCAGCTCCGCAAGCTACCCATCTCTAGCTCACCTCATCATGGGTGCTAGTACATACATCTGAGTCATGAACACATCATGCTCATCATCACATATCCTGAGCCATGGGTCTGTTCACCATGCTCCATATATCCTGAGTCTGCAACCGCAGCTACACTCAACCCTCCTATTTTAGGTTAGGGGAAACCTCGCATATTCAACAATATGCGCTCCAGGTAATCCCGCAGGATAAACCTGTTTCACCATCACCAAATACTGACGGTAATGAATCTATGGCCAAAGAAACTAAATGATATGTTCATCTATAATTGATAAGTATATTTTAAGCCAATTGTTGAGGCAAAACAAGGTATAAACATAGCCTTATAGAATCACATCATTTTTTCCATCAACATACTGTCCTAGGACCTCAATCCCTCATGATATCAACCACTGCCTCTCAAGGCATCACAATCATGCATCAGCATCCTGGGAGTGCATCCCTTATCTCATCATCAGAGGATAACACCTCAACTAGGCACTCAACCTTATATCAGGTCCTCAGACCTATCCACTTTTTATTTCATTAACAAGGATTATCATCACATTGTGCCAGTCAAAGCACATCTACCTCATAGCTCTTACCAGGCTATATATCCACATGAAATACCTGCATGGTTAGTATACACATTCATAGAGATTACTGAAGTCATTATGGATTAACAAGATTATTATTATACTATCAAGTATAAAGAAGCATCCATGAGTACATCACACACAAGCTTTATCATTCATAGTATTATTATCAATCATGGGCATATATTATGCCTTATACTTGTGACCATATGCATGTGTCACATCATCATGTGAAGAAACATCATAATCTTCCAAGCTTCCTGGTTCACAACCTATCATCTTAATCCATCACCATAGTTGTAGGATTCAAGGTGATTACATCATCTCACTTGTGTTATCATCAAAACCCTCAAAAAAATCCTGCAACCCTTACTAAGCATGGCAAGCAGCGCCAACCCTCATCAAAGGGTGTACCCAGTAACAGTACCCTTACCAAAAGGTATAATGGCTAGGATTTCTAACCCTAAGGAAACTCACCACCATATTGGCCAACCAATGCACATCCTATAACATGTATCAAGGTTCCATTAGCACTCATGGTGTTGGGAAGTCATTACCAAGGTATAACGTGTAGCACCACCATGGCTATCGACCAAGGGTCTAACGTGCACCAAGCTAGGGTTAGGGTTATGTTTCACTATCGGCTAACCTTCAACATGAGCCATATCGACCAAAGGGGTGTCTCCCAAGGCACCCCTATCGTGCAACCATCTCAGCATCATCCGAGGGTTAACCCTATCGGCCAGGGTACCCATGACACCCAAGAATGGTGTCGTGCATGGCCATGAAGCATCATAACAGCCAGCATCTAGGGTTAGCATGTTGGGCATGAAGCCATATCGTCCAACACTTCATATAAGTCAAAGCTCAACTAAGACATGGTGGTATCGGCCAAAGCCATCCGGGGCACCAATCTATCAAAGGTTATCGGACAAGACCATGTTGGGCACTAAGCTAACTTCACATAACGGCCAAGATCATCTCAAGATGTGTCGTGCAGAGCACACATCAAAGTGTAACACCCAAGCCCCAACTCCACAAAGAGTATCGGCTAAGCCCTACTAGGCATATCGGTCAAAGGAACAACACCACTAGGATACTCACTAAGGTGCACCACTCAAATCATATCGGGAATCACCACAACTAAACCCTACCACCCAATACAAGGATGGCCTACAAGGCTCCATATCAACCAAAGCATAATGGGCACCAAGCCAACTATCTCAACAAGGTGTGTCGTCCAAGGGTACAACTCCAAACAAGGCTATCGAGCAGCACAACTCCAAGGTCATATCGTGCAAGGCACAACCTCACAAGATCATGTTCAACCTTAAGCACAAGGGCACCAAACCCTAATTAATCAAGAAGGTCGGCTCACCTCTCAACAACCAAGAGAGAGGGGTTTTTCACAACCTCTATCACAAATCGGGCAAACCACAAAGGATCCACCTCAACATAGGTCATCATCTATCCAAAAGCTCACTTCTCTAATCCATGGTGAGAGGAGGGTGTTCCCCAAGCAACTAGGATGTAGGCTCACCTCTCAACAACCATGAGAGAGGGGTTTTGCACAACCTCTATCACAAATCGGGCAACCACAAAGGATCCACCTCAACATAGGTCATCTTCTATCCAAAAACTCACCTCTATAATTCATGGTGAGAGGAGGGTGTTGCCCAAGCAACTAGGATGTAGGCTCACCTCTCAACAACCAAGAGAGGGGGGTATTGCCCACATCACTAGAGCTCAAACTCACTTCTCAAGAACCAAGGAGAGAAAGGGGTGTTGCTCAACAAGGAAACCCTAAACCATGGTTTGGCCAACTAGGTCCAAAGGTATATAAACCACCAACAACATCAACAACATCATGTTCATTATATCCATAAAATCAACAACCTGTACTAGACCAAGAAACATAACATGCAATGGCCGATCATCATCATATATGAAACATGCAACATGGAGAAGGTAGTATAGCTAGGGTTAGAAGTTATGTAACCCGCCTCAAGCAAACTCCTCATGCTCCAAAGCTCCAAGCTTCTAGCTTCTAGATCCTATCTCCAAGCTCACGACTTCGGCCACCTCAAGAAAAGGAACAAGAAGCATAAACACCATGGCTGAAGAGTAGGCCAGATGGAGAAGAAGATGCTAAGGAGAGAGGGAAGATGCTTACCAAAGAACAAGGCCCACCTAGGGTTCGGCCACCAAGCTATAGGAAGAAGAAGGGAACTCCTTCAAGGGGATCGGCCACCAACCTTAGCTCCTCCAAGGGTATCGACCACCAAGGTTGCAAGGGAGAGGTGTATTGTGCTCACAAGGAAGAGAGGAGCAACAAAGACCTAAAGTGTAACGACCCCGCCTCCCGGTAACCCCCAATTAAGGGAGACCAAAAGGTCGGTGCCGTTATCCAATTAACAGGATCAAAGGTTCGACAAATAATCAATAACAATTATGAAATTCTACTAACTAACTGGAATTTGGTATAAAATTAAAACTTTGCTTACCTTTGAAAACTTGGAAATCTATCTATCCAGAGCTTGAATTATTCTATCTAATCCTCCTTGCACTTTATTTCTCATTTCCACAATGTGTCATTTTACTGTTTGTTCTTTCAATTGTTGTTCCTAAAACGCCGACAAACAAAACGTCGGTCAGTATATCGAAATATACTGGTATGTGGGAACAACCAAAATCTTGCTAATATGGCTAACAATTTAGTAATCACAATCAAATTAATTAACAAGCCAATTTACACTTTTCAGTATGACAGTCTCCACCGCTTTTGCCCTAACCCTGGCATACCCACCTTAGGGTGCCCTTTGCCACTGACTTAAGGCCACCTTCTCAATCCCGAGCTTGGTGCCTGGGGGTCACCACTCATGGTGCCCACTAGTCATGCAATATCATAGGCCACCTTCTTGGTGCCTGGGGTCACCACTCAAGGTGTCCATTGGTCTACCCATGTGGGCCTGACCTTTGGCATCATCCATCAGGGTGGAATGTAGGTGTGAGAATACATACTTCTATTTTTAATGTGATAATCATAGTGACTTTATGATTTGCAAGTATGAACATCCAACAGATAATTTGCATTCAATGTGATTAACCATCCGAAAAATCATCAAGAAACTAAGGCAGTTATTCATAATTAACCACATACCTGATCCAGAGCAACTTGATTGTCCAAGCAATAAGGATAAAGAATAAATCAACAAGCAATCAACAATATCCTGAAATTAATGCATGTGATCCAAGTGTTATAGTTTATCCAAAACATTCTAAAGCTATACTTGGATTCCACCTTAGGCTTTCTAGACCTCATTAGGGTTTTATTATGGTTTTTGCCTCCATTATGCTTTTATCATATTAAATGCCCTCTTAGTTCATAAACCCTAATTTCAACATCATAAGCCCAATTAAAGATGATTATTTCTCTTTTATACTAAAACTACCTTTTTATCCTTTTAAGTTATTTCAAGGTCATTAGACTCAATTATCACCTTTAGTTTCTTTCAGATTAACAACTCATAATTCATGATGGTCTAATTCCCATATGAACTCTATTTATTGCTAATTCTACCTTGATTCAATCAAAAACCCTAATTTCTATATTAAGGTTATTTATTCACAAATTAGGGACTTTAATGCTCGAAATATCATATTCATACTTTAATCATGAAATTAATCAATTAAATCCATTATTAGTCGAATTAATCAACATTAGGGTTTCAAGACCCATTAAAGTATATTCATGCATATGAAACTCTAAATTAACTAATTATATGAAAAGTTCGTCCTTTTTCTTCCTAATATTCCATTTTATAATTAACAGGCTAATATCAACATTAATCATCTATTAAACCCTACTAATCACTTTAATCATATCAAAATAGGGTTTCTTAATCATCATTACATTAAAGTTGATATCTTCCATTATTTTTCGAATTGCATAAGGAATCAGGCTTCAATTATATTTTATTTAGATTCCTCTCAATTTTCTGAGCAAGTTTCATATTTTATGCATACTCATCCGAGCTACCATTAGAGAGATATGAATTTTGTAAAATTACCTTCTTTGGGCCAATCACAGAGCGCCACGTCGCCCATTGCATGCAATGTTGTCCGGCTCTTTGGAAAACATGACGAATTGTCTATTTTACCCCCGGTAAGTTGGTTGGGTCTTAAGCCCGTGGAGGGGCAAACCCATCCAATGGGTCTTAGCCGTCTTCCTCCTCGTGCCAGCGGCTGGCTTCCGCCCTAGCGGCTGAGGGAGCGGCTCTCCCCCCTCCTTCCTGGCCTCATCGACCACCAGGGTGGCCTCCCTATCCTCCGGCGTCCTCCCCCGCACCTACCCATGCCTTGGTCGGTGGCTTGGATGGCCAGGTGTAGGAGAACTGGGTCTGCGATCCGCGGCCATGCTGTAGGTCCTTTGCAGACACCACGAGAGAGTCGTGAGTTCGGAGGCGACGGTTCAACGTTCAGGGTAGTCGTGAAGTTTCCTTCTTCCACTGATGATGACTCCACAACCCTTTGTTCGCTCCAGGGAAAGCACCAACCAATGTTAGGGTTTCACGTGTGAGAAACAAGAAGAAGGTGAGGAAGAGAGTGGGAGATGCAGAATCTCTTTGGAACTCATCCCAAAGGGTCTACCCCTTTTATAGGGGAGTATCCAAGCCTTAGATTGCTTGCCCACAAAGCAAACAAGGTTTCTCCTTATAGGAAAGGGAGTTTCCTTACTTTTGAAGTATCTTTCTCTCTCTTCATGTACATATTTCCATTAGGTATTAGGAATTCGAAATTCCTCTCACCTACTCTCTTTATTGCTTGACTTTTAACCCTTAGGCACGAAATTAAGTTTTCCTTTAATAGAAATTTCTTTCTTTTTAGTAATACCATGTAATATATTAATGGTATACTCACATTATCTTCTTATTTTATATTTTTGATATTTTCTCTTTCCTCTTTCTTCATTGGGACTCCTTGGATCCCAAGAAACTCTATTATTTCGAAATCCTTTTTATTGGATACTCTTTATCCTTCTAGATGCATCTAAATGCATTATTCTTCATTATTTCTCATTATCTTGTTTATTTATTAAAATAGTTCTTTTTGAGGATTTCTCTTTATTTCCCTTTTATTTTCCTCATTGGTATTCCTTTTATCATAAGAAATCCTTGGGATACGAAATTCCACCAAGGATCACTTAATTATACCTCTTTTTACTTATTTTCCACATTTCATCAATATTTTCAATTTCTTTCTTAATAAAGAAATACTTAATTGATATTTTCTTTTCTTATCGCTTTCTTTATGCAACTTTGGACTCCTTGGTACCCAAGGAACCCAAGAGGCACGAAATCCCTCCTTGGATTTGCCTTCTAGAGGTTTCTACCTCTTTCTTTTCTCAAATATTCAATTATCAATTAATTAAATTGAATTTCCTTGTTATTGGGCCCAATAGTCAATAAAGCCCACATATCAAACAACAAGGCTATTTGAAACGAAATCCATTTATTCTCAACAAATTATATCATTATTTGTCCAAATATCTTTAATATGAGAAATTACATTTCTCACCAAAGGAACCCAAAATTTGGGGTTGTAACATCCTTCCCCTCTTATGATAATTTTGCCCTCAAAATTCCATCAAGAAAGCAAACAAAGAGGATAAGTCTTCTTATGTCCATCATGGCTCCCATGTGGCTTCACCCATTCTATGGTGTTTCCCAAGAACCTTCATTATCTCATTTTCTTCCATCTGAGTTCTTTCTTACCTTGGTATATCGTACCCTCATAGGTGACTCAGGACATTTCAACCTCTCAAAAGTTGAATAGGTTTAGGGCTCAACACATGGCTTGGATACCTCACATAGTGCTCTAGATCGGACGCATGGAATACATTACACATCATGTTATCCTGAGGGGCAAGGCTAAACACAACCATCTCCACCAATCCATCTCAAATGGACCCATATATCGGGGACTCAACTTCCTCAGATGTAGCCTAGAGGGGTTTGATTTTCACATTTCCTACAGTGAACAACATGTCAGTCTGCTTTGCATCATCTCATTACTCATGTCGTCTCTGGGCTCTCTCTCTCAGCCATTGCACGATCAAAGCGACTTCATCTGCACACACTGTGGTTCTTTTCTGACCTTTGCGAGGCCTCCTTCACCAACATCATCTTAATGCAGTGGTGACCGACACAACCTCTCTATAAGACTTCTTTCATCCCGATAAAGGTTATGGTGGTTAACATCACATCTTAAGAACTGTCTCTATGTATCACCCTAAATGAGCACACATGCTCTCATCAGACCCTCTAGTCCAGATCATACTGTCCATTAGTATGGGGTGATAAACTGTACAACCACTGAGCTCTTCATGTATCTACTTCCACCTCATGGAAGTGAACCTTTAGGTCACATCAAGAACCTTTGAATTCGCATCATGGTGTAGTTGAATCATCTCTTTTCATATGTAGTTCAACCAGATCTGTCCCTTGACAGAACTCTTCCTTTCTCATGTCATCTAGGTAAGGCGATCTACCATAACCCATATTGTATCTTGACCTTCTTGGTCTAGGATAAACTCACAATATCCACAATGAAGAACTCCCATCCTCTCTTGGGAACTCTTTATACTTTATATCCATGTACTGGGTTACCGGTGTTCGTCCTTCGCCTCCTAGCTTGCATGGCCACATGCTACATGCAACTTTGTTTTAAGCATCCAGAATGCTACCATCACTTACTATCTTTGTAGTATCAAGGTAAATCATGTCCTCCTGTAGCATTATGATTCCTCAAGCTTGATACCTCGTAAACCCTAAACCACTCTCAAAAGGGTTTTATTACCTTCCTATCCAAAGAAGGGTATCTGAGGTTCTATCACCATCCTTTCACTACATCAAGGACTAAACTAGCTAACCAAACAACCATTAACTTGTTCAACATATCTTATTACATTCGAGTGTTAGCTAAAATGCATCTTCTTTCCAAACATAGGGTTAGTCGAACAACCTCAACTTCTTCTAACTTCTAGCTAAACTAGGTAGCTATATCTCAACCAGAGCATTCATTACCACTCCTTATCCTTAGGTGTTAGTTAATGTCGAAGACATACTCCTCCATGCATTATACTTATCATCTCATCTCAAACTCTAAGGTTGTCTTCATCAAGGAACTCTGAGCTCATCCTCATGGTGATCAAACTCAACCTTGTGATTCCTTGTAACACTTGCAAAGATCCACTTAGTTCAAGATAAAACATCCACACAAGATGATCTCCTTAATACTCGTAGTGTTTGTAAACCATCCATGTATTATTCTCTCTACAAAGGTATGTTATCATCTCTATCCTCATACCTTGTAGCAACGTTCCAACTTACATCATCTTTATCCTTGGTGTAAGGCATGCATACTGTCCTATCTCTCACTCCCATAACAAGAAGAAATAAGCATTTGGCTGCAGTCCAAATACAGAGTTCTTCCTATTCCAAGAGTAGAGATGGTATAGCCCACCTTGCCCGTACACTTTCAAATCCAAGTTGAAACGTGCAACTTATGTCTCTATATCACAAACATCATGATATCCACACTACTTCCAGGGAAAATTGGTCTCGGACTTACTTGGTCCAAGCATAATCCTAGGTCATCTCATCCAGGTCTATAGGGTGCCGGCACTTTTGGGGTCATCCCTCTTCCCTTATGCATCCAGAGAGTGCCCTACTCATCTGACCTTTGGGTCCCATGAGTTCATGAAGGTGATCAATCTCCTAACCCATGGCCCTCAGACAATGATAGCTGTTACCTCCCGACCCTATGGTCATGTGCAACTAGGGAATTAGGAAACTCCTTCCTCCATCGGTCTTATCCCTACCTGACCCTTGGATAGACTTAGGATTCTAACATAGTACATGTTCAACTTAGAACCTTACCCAATCCTTCATCATCTCTCTCTGACTTTCATCCTTTCTCAGGGATCATGGCGACCTGCCTACCTTGGTCATGCCCCATACCGGTTACCTTCATGGTAACACATCCATATGCACTTAGAGATGGTTAACTATGGGTCTATAGGTTCAATCTCATGCCATGTACGTTTCACTTAGCTTTCTCAGGATCCTATAAAACCTCTTTAGGTTATCTTAACTTCAACAAAACTGGTATACACTGAACTAAAGGGTCCCTCTCCCAGGATGGGAGGAAACTACAACTCTTGATAACAAGGTCACAAGAATCCTTAGGGTTTACATCCATATGAGCATGCCTAACCTAGCAACTACTAGGGCACAAGTAGACCACCTATTAAACCATGCTAGGTCATGCTTATTCTCTTTCCTCAACTTAGTCGGGAAGGGTTCATCAAACATACCCTTAACTTAAGGGGTTTCTTTTACCTCTACACATGAGGGGTACCATGCTCGAAACTATAGAGACTCAAATCTCATCATGAGCATCAGATACACTGCTTCCCCTCTAAGGCCTAGGAACCCTAGGTTCACTTTTGGTTATCCAACTACATGCTCAACCTCTTAACCACGAATCAAGCATGTCCAAGGTATGTCATGTACTTCCATGATCCTTTTCTACTCGAGCAACGCTTCGAAGTTGAGTCCTCTTCCAGGGCAACCAACTAGGTATAAAGCCTCACAACTGGTTACTTAAACCTCCTCAGGGTCTAAAGCACTCTTTATCTCATCCAGCAGGTAACCACTTATACCATGGGTACTAGAAGCATCATCCTCTTTCTAGGGTTTGGTTCCTCTAAAGGCAACCAAGATATCATCAGCCTCCAAGAATCAAGCATAAGGAAACCACTATCATCCACGTAGGTCACATCATCCTTAACTCCCCCACTATTCCTAAAGTTTTGGGGTTTTAGACTTCCAACCTCCTTGCTGGGGTCCTTTCTTTCTCTCTCTAGAGCTAACTCCACATCCAACCCTACTACTAGAGGTCCCCTCTCCATGAAGGCTCATGCTCACAAGCACACCCCTATGTGGGTGAAGCCTATGCTCAACTCATGTTTGGCTCGAGATTATCCATATGCTTATCTCATAAGCCATCCATCATAACCTTTAACCTACTGTTCACATTACTGATGTACTCAGGGTGCAAGCTATATCCTACTTGCAACAGCCGATAAAGTTTATATAGGTTCATCTCTAACCTTATCCAGGAAGGAGCTATCCTTTGCTCAAACATGCACAATCCTTCTCAGGGTTGAGGTGCCAAAGGTGCTAGGCCATCTAACCTCTCATGGCTCATATGAAAAACCATAGGCATGTCCATCCAACCACCCTGTCTACCATGACATCTAATCTCATCATGTCTCTCTCTCTAACCTTCTCTTAGGGTTAGGGTTATCATCATCCTCAAAGGATGTGCGAGGTCTCTACCTTCAATGGAGGTCTCTACCTCCAAGACTAACTCTCTTTACTCATCCTCCAGACAAGGAGGTCTATCCTCAGGTCTCTCCTGAGGGCAAAGACAACTCGTGTCATACGACCTAAGCATGTATCTATTCTTTAGTTTGCGCTTAATCTATTAAGCTTATGTCCATGACATCTTATTTACATACTTTTCATTAACTTGGTGGAGGATTCCTTAGACCTTATTAACTTTTCCCATACCTCAAGAGGGTGAGGAGAAGAGAGAAAACCCCAATCCTTAAGGTCCTTAATAGAATTTGAGTTGAGAAGGGATGAACAAGATAAGAGAGTCCTAAAGGTATCTTATTTCGAGTCATACCCTAAGACATCGGCCAGGCAGTCACACAATCTGGGAGTCCTCGTATTCCGACTAGCGGTGCGGAGGAAAATATTGCCAGCCCCCGGACGTGATCCTTTTCTAGAGACCTCAGTCTTTCGGACAATCCTCTAATAACTCCCTTGGTTTCTACATAATTTGTAAAATTTAATAATTATTAAAGATTACTTGAGGAACCTATGCTCTGATACCAATTGTAATGACCCCGCCTCCCGGTAACCCCCAATTAAGGGAGACCGAAAGGTCGATGCCGTTATCCAATTAACAGGATCAAAGGTTCGACAAATAATCAATAACAATTATGAAATTCTACTAACTAACTGGAATTTGGTATAAAATTAAAACTTTGCTTACCTTTGAAAACTTGGAAATCTATCTATCCAGAGCTTGAAAAATTCTATCTAATCCTCCTTGCACTTTATTTCTCATTTCCACAATGTGTCATTTTACTGTTTGTTCTTTCAATTGTTGTTCCTAAAACGCTGACAAACAAAACGTCGGTCAGTATATCGAAATATACTGGTATGTGGGAACAACCAAAATCTTGCTAATATGGCTAATAATTTAGTAATCACAATCAAATTAATTAACAAGCCAATTTACACTTTTCAATATGACAGTCTCCACCGCTTTTGCCCTAACCCTGGCATACCCACCTTAGGGTGCCCTTTGCCACTGACTTAAGGCCACCTTCTCAATCCCAAGCTTGGTGCCTGGGGGTCACCACTCATGGTACCCACTAGTCATGCAATATCATAGGCCACCTTCTTGGTGCCTGGGGTCACCACTCAAGGTGTCCATTGGTCTACCCATCTGGGCCTGACCTTAGGCATCATCCATCAGGGTGGCATGTAGGTGCGAGAATACATACTTCTATTTTTAATGTGATAATCATAGTGACTTTATGATTTGCAAGTATGAACATCCAACAGATAATTTGCATTCAATGCGATTAACCATCCAGAAAATCATCGGGAAACTAAGGCGGTTATTCATAATTAACCACATACCTGATCCAGAGCAACTTGATCGTCCAAGCAATAAGGATAAAGAATAAATCAACAAGCAATCAACAATATCCTGAAAATAATGCATGTGATCCAAGTGTTATAGTTTATCCAAAACATTCTAAAGCTAGACTTGGATTCCACCTTAGGCTTTCTAGACCTCATTAGGGTTTTATTATGGTTTTTGCTTCCATTATGCTTTTATAATATTAAATGCCCTCTTAGTTCATAAACCCTAATTTCAACATCATAAGCCCAATTAAAGACGATCATTTCTCTTTTATACTAAAACTACCTTCTTTATCCTTTTAAGTTATTTCAAGGTCATTAGACTCAATTATCACCTTTAGTTTCTTTCGGATTAATAACTCATAATTCATGATGGTCTAATTCCCATATGAACTCTATTTATTGTTAATTCTACCTTGATTCAATCGAAAACCCTAATTTCTATATTAAGGTTATTTATCCACAAATTAGGGACTTTAATGCTTGAAATAGCATATTCTTACTTTAATCATGAAATTAATCAATTAAAGCCATTATTAGTCGAATTAATCATCATTAGGGTTTCAAGGCCCATTAAAGTATATTCATGCATATGAAACTCTAAATTAACTAATTATATGCAAAGTTCGTCCTTTTTCTTCCTAATATTCCATTTTATCATTAACAGGCTAATATCAACATTAATCATCTATTAAACCCTACTAATCACTTTAATCATATCAAAATAGGGTTTCTTAATCATCATTACATTAAAGTTGATATATTCCATTATTTTTCGAATTGCATAAGGAATCATGCTTCAATTATGTTTTATTTAGATTCCTCTCAATCTTCTGAGAAAGTTTCATATTTTATGCATACTCATCCAAGCTACCATTAGAGAGATATGAATTTTGTAAAAGTACCTTCTTTGGGCCAATCACAGAGCGCCACGTCGCCCATTGCATGCAATGTTGTCCGGCTCTTTGGAAAACATGACGAATTGTCTATTTTACCCCCAGTAAGTTGGTTGGGTCTTAAGCCCGCGGAGGGGAAAACTTGTCCAATGGGTCTTAGCCATCTTCCTCCTCGCGCCAGCGGCTGGCTGCCACCGTAGCGGCCGAGGGAGCAACTCTCCCCCCTCCTTCCTGGCCTCATCGACCACTAGGGTGGCCTCCCTATCCTCCGACATCCTCCCCCGTGCCTGCCTATGCCTTGGTCGGTGGCCTGGACGGTCGGGTGTAGGAGAACTGGGCCTGCAATTTGTGGCCATGCTACAAGTCCTCTACAGACACCACGAGAGAGCGTGAGCTCGGAGGCGACGGTTCAACGTTCAGGGTAGTCGTGAAGTTTCCTTTTTCTACTCATGATGATTCCACAACCCTTTGTTCACTCTAGGGAAAGCACCAACCAATGTTAGGGTTTCACGTGTGAGAAACAAGAAGAAGGTGAGGAAGAGAGTGGGAGATGCGGAATCTCTCTGGAACTCGTCCCAAAGGGTATACCCCTTTTATAGGGGAGTATCCAAGCCTTAGATTTCTTGCCCACAAAGCAAACAAGGTTTCTCCTTATAGGAAAGGGAGTTTCCTTACTTTTGAAGTATCTTTCTCTCTCTTCATGTACATATTTCCATTAGGTATTAGGAATTCGAAATTCCTCTCACCTACTCTCTTTATTGCTTGACTTTTAACCCTTAGGCATGAAATTAAGTTTTCCTTTAATAGCAATTTCTTTCTTTTTAGCAATACCATGTAATATATTAATGGTATACTCACATTATCTTCTTATTTTCTATTTTTGATATTTTCTCTTTCCTCTTTCTTCATTGGTACTCCTTGGATCCCAAGAAACTCTATTATTTTGAAATCCTTTTTATTGGACACTCTTTATCCTTCTAGATGCATCTAAATGCATTATTCTTCATTATTTCTCATTATCTTGTTTATTTATTAAAATAGTTCTTTTTGATGATTTCTCTTTATTTCCCTTTTATTTTCCTCATTGGTATTCCTTTTATCATAAGAAATCCTTGGTATACGAAATTCCACCAAGGATCACTTAATTATACCTCTTTTTACTTATTTTCCACATTTCATCAATATTTTCAATTTCTTTCTTAATAAAGAAATACTTAATTGATCTTTTCTTTTCTTATCGCTTTCTTTATGCAACTTTGGACTCCTTGGTACCCAAGGAACCCAAGAGGCACGAAATCCCTCCTTGGATTTGCCTTCTAGAGGTTTCTACCTCTTTCTTTTCTCAAATATTCAATTATCAATTAATTAAATTGAATTTCCTTGTTATTGGGCCCAATAGCCAATAAAGCCCACATATCAAACAACAAGGCTATTTGAAACAAAATCCATTTATTCACAAAAAATTATATCATTATTTGTCCAAATATATTTAATATGAGAAATCACATTTCTCACCAAAGGAACCCAAAATTTGGGGTTGTAACATAAAGGGTTCCTAAGGAAGTGAAAGGCAAGGCATATATAGATGAGGATCAAAGGGGTACCAAGGCAAGGTGTCACCTTACCAAAGGACACTTGTCCACACATTTTACCACCTTGCAAAACTCATGCACATGCCATGCCACCACTCAACCAAAGTTTGGCCACATGTCCAAGCTAGTGTGACACAACCAAAGCAAGGAGGTCAACAAAGGTCAAAGGCCAACACACTACTCTTCCATGGTCGACACACCCCCATGGGCGATACCCCATGGCCGATACAAAGCAACCTTGCCCGATACAGGGCTCAACCAAGCAAGGAAAGGCCCAAACAAGGGAAAACAAGGCCCAAAAGAGCTCAACCAAGCCCAAGACAACTCAAGGCACGAGCCCAAACCATCCTCTCAACCCTAGAGGAAGCAAAGAGAGAGAAAGACATCTCTCAAGGTGACAAACTTGCTCTTTAACCCTTTCTTAGGTTATTTTGCAACTAGAACCTATAGCTCTCAACTAAGAACAAGAAAACCCTAATCATCACTAGAGATGATTAGCAAGCAACCAAGCACAAGGTTTAGGCAAAACAAACAAGGTAAGCCCAAAACGAAGGTCAGGGTCCTTACATGATGTCTCCAAGGTGTTGTTCAAGTGTACCATGACAGAAGGAGATCCAATAGGTCCTCATGTACTCAAGCTTATTGGGTATGTTGAGAACATAGATAGATTGGGATTCCCCTTGGGTCAAGAGTTGGCTACTGATGTGATTCTACAGTCCCTGCCAGAGTCAATAACTACAACATGAATGACTATGACAAGTCATTGATAGAGTTGTTGGGAATGTTGAGGACAGATGAGACACAAATGAAGAAGGACAGACCCAAGTATGTGATGATGTTCAACAAGATGAAGGGGAAGTCTAAAGGCAAAGGCAAAGCTAAGAAGAGTTTTAATGCTATCTAGAAGCCCAAGCCTTCAGATCTCAAGGCAAAAGGTGGAGTACAGAAACAAAGAGGCGATTGTCACCATTGTTACCAGCCTGGACATTGGAAGAGAAATTGCCCACTCTGGTTAGAGGAACTTAAGAAAAAGAAGAACGACACTAAGTATTCCACTTTAGGTATAAACCATATAACATA
Organism: Alisma plantago-aquatica; assembly: GCA_963693085.1. Taxonomy (NCBI): domain Eukaryota; kingdom Viridiplantae; phylum Streptophyta; class Magnoliopsida; order Alismatales; family Alismataceae; genus Alisma; species Alisma plantago-aquatica. The sequence goes on along the minus strand of OY856412.1, from coordinate 490,043,213 downwards.
AATTTGATTACTTCTTCATTTTGGTATGTGATACCAAATAGAGATCTGACATACTGATGTGCATAATCTGACAAGAAGTAAAGGCCTTCATGGAAGGACAAGGATGGACAAGGTGGAGAAAGTGTTGCGGAAGCCATAGTCTACATTAAATTTATCTTAACCCAATGGGCATGTAATAGAGCTATTGGAAGTGCTATTTCATTATGCCATAGAAACATTTTATTTGTACATCTTGTATAGTCAAGGATAATTATCAACAAAGAATTATTAGTGCTTCTATTTCAAAGATATGATCGTGCATGGCATTTGCCCTAAAACATCTTGTGATATTTATGTGAAATGATCAAAGATGAATGCTTATAATTTTTATACCAAAAGATTATAATTGATAACTCAAGAATATCATTAGCATTAGTCATATTGTATGAATATGAGAGGTGCATGCCTAGAACACATATTGATGTTGATCTAGATTCCCTTGGTTATTGAACCTAAGGAAACATGCAAAGTCTTACTAACATACAATATGACTTGATGTTCTTCACTAGATGTAGTGGGAGGATAAGTCTTCCATTAGGCCTTATACATATGATGCATGAAGATCATATGGAATGAATTCTATAGATAAATAATTAATACTTCATTTTGATTTACTGGTAATATGATGATATCTACAAAATGAAATGAAAGCATAAATCTCTTGTAAATGAAGTATACCATTGATGAAAGTATTAAGATACTTTGATATCATCAAATTTTGAAATACTTTATATCAATACCTTGGATACCTTAAGGAATGAATTGTGATAATGTATCACTTGACAATCCGTCTGAACATGATGATGTGTCAAAATGAAGGATTTATACCATGATGAGTCATGATATAATTATAAATTTATATAGTTTTCTTACATCCTCATATATATATATACCTGTCACTAAATAATGTACCATCTGAATGGTTTAAAAGGAGATCATATATGATATGTTTTGGGAATGTCCCAATAAGTTTAAAGGATTGAAACCCATCATTGAGAAAGTAGTTTCTTGAGAAGGTGTATCCATAAACCATGATAGTTGAACATTACTAATTCCTTTCCAATAATAGAATTGTTTTGTTAATAGGATAACTAAATTCCTAAAGAATTAGTGGGAGCTAAAGAAGAACTCAAAATGTTTGAGGTCAAAAACAAGGGTACAATGAGAAAAATGAGAATCACAAGTTGTTGTGGAATCTCAAGTTAATCATGTAATACTAAACAAAATATTCTAGTTGAATACATCTGAGATTGGAGGATTATGAATCCAACAATTCAGATGGGTTGGCCGTACGGGATGAGCCAACTAGTCAACTAGAAGCCTTTTCCTGAGCTATATGGAATCCATGTAAGCTAAAAAGGTAGGACCTTGATAGAGCCACCTAAAGGGGTAACACCTAAAGGGTGCAATAGGGTCTTATTATTAAGACCTACATGGATAACATAAAAGGACAAATTGGTTGAATAAATCAAGTTCAAAATGTTGAACCTGATAGAAATTCCATTACCAATTGTCATGCTTGTTATTGTAGTTAGAATGAACTATGATATTTTGCATATGAAAATGGAAACTAGATTCCTTAAGGGAATAAATTAGAGGAAGTGTACGTGACACAACCTAAAAGGTTTCATAACTTCATGAAAGAAAATTAAGTCTGTAAACTACAAAGTTGAATCTGGGATTGAAACAAACAACTCAGAAGTGGAATCTTTTCACTTGACAAGACAGTCAAGGAGTTTGACTTGCATCAAGAAAAAAAAGAAACTTGTGTTTATAAAAGATTTAGTGGGAGCATATATGAATATTCCACATATGATGAGGAAGAACATCTCAATATTGTTAATATTGAGAACTGGCATGAAAACTTCTTCAACAATGAAGGATAAGGTGAAACATTTTATGAGATAAGGACCAAGACCTATGAGATAGTTCTTGAATGTTTCACAATGGAAGATTGCATAAAATAGGAATATGTTGAAAGAGTTAAACATGGAAGTTTATTGAGAGAGAATTTGGATTAGTCTCTCATGAACCCTATATTCCTATTCTTGTGAAGAATGCAAATATCATGAATTAGATTCCATGGGCCAGCCCAACAATGGATCTATCATGAATGCTATAAATGTACTTATCCCAGATACTCTTGTATGTATTGGACATGACAAGATAATATAAATTCCAATAAGGCTTATTGGATAGTCATTAAAGATATCCATTAGTACTTGAGAAGTGACTAAGGACATATTGCTTGTCAATGATAATAGCAATAATAAGAAGAGTTGGATGTAAATAGTTGCATCAATGGAAGCTTCCATAAATGACAAAAGTGATCACAATTTTTTTAATATGTTTTGATTTAAAAGAATAAGTGATCGTTAGTTGGAAAGGTTCCGAAGTAATAGTCATTAATGCTAATCTACAATAGTACCCAAGTATACTTGTGTTACAAACACAGAGTGATACTATATGGTTCTAAAAGTTCATATAATGAACTTATAGATTTTCCCACCATTGATGACTCATTAGAGATACTGTGAAAACTATGGAGCTAATTGTTAGGAAAGGAATATAAGATGCCATATAATGGCGTTTTCATCTCATAGCAAAGAGATAAGAAACATCCAATATACTGACTATGAGTAAAGTGTTGCTAACCTGCTAAATCAACACTAGCGCAGCAGAAGCATGTTGGGCATGTTTAGATCACTAAGGATAAGATCTGTAGGTGATTGGCTCTAAGTGCAAGTGGGAGTCTATTGGTAAGGTATGCTCATATAGCCAATCCTATGATGATTGACATCACATAATTACCTAAAAGGATTTGATTAATAATAACATACATAAAGGCATGCTTCCAATTCATCTGTTTCACTCAGTCATGAGATAATGATGATACAAAGTGAATGTCTAAAGAACTATATTACTCAATGACATATTTTGTCAAGTTCCTATCCTTGTGATGAGATCATATGGATGTTAAGAGTACATATACATATTCTCATTATGTCCATGATCGATTGTTATTGTGGAAGGTTGAAAGATAACAATAACACATAAGATCAGAGTGTGAGTTGGTAAGATCAGAGTGTGAGTTGGTTGATGAGTAAATCTCATTAGTCATGATATGGAAATAACAAACCAAGCACTTAGATACATGTTAGAGAATAGTGTATTGGACAAACCCACCTTGAGAGTGATACATGGTTTTGTGGTCACAGTCATCTCTCATAGTGAAGGTGGTGGTTGTGATTCTTAGACCTGAAATAACTACACTGATCACATGTCGTTGGGTACGCTTTGACATCATCAAACACTTCCTAAAACATGGGTTGTTATAATGGTGATGATTGGGCGACTTTGACACATGGGGATAGACTTTGAGTGATAGATAGGGGATTTGTCTATCCTACGGGAATTTGATATCCTGGCCACTTGATTAGTGAGACTGAGAAATACTGGATATCAGATATTGAGGTCACATTATCTCAGAGAGTCTACTATTGGTTCAAGAAACATGGATTGAACATTGAGAGGATGATCAACCATGCCTCGAGTTCATACTGGATATCAGAAACAAAGGAATTATACAATCACTACAACACCTTACACAGATTGTAGGTTGAAGATGCTCTCCAACTTTCCATTTCACTTGGATAGCATTAATGTGCGACTAGGCACCACTATTTGGTTGTGATGTCATAAGCTAATTATGGACATTCACTGTCAATGTGATATGGGACCTATAGAGTCACACACATAGGAACTCATCTAGAAGAGGAGTTTGATCTTAAATGACAATTGGATTGATTACTAAAGTGTTTAGGTATTCAATTCATGCAACTGATTTCTTGAATGGCTAACCCAATCTTCCAAACGACCATCTCACTAAGAAGCCATAGTTGATATGGCTGTTTGAGAAGCCATATCGACGTCTCATGTAGTTGAGATGGCTGTTTGGGGGTCAGGTAAATCGGAGATCGAATTGGCTAAGGTTTACCCTTGAACCGACCAGTTCAATATGATTGAACTGACTGGCTCATCTCAACTCACCAGATGACCATCTAGGTGAGTGAGATGGGCATCTCGCTGGTGTGAGATAGCTCGGTTAGGGAGAATAAAAGTTCTAGAGTTTTCCTAAACTCATTTTAATTGGACATACTTGGGGTGTAAGTAAATTAATGTATGACATTAATTAGGAAATGATTTGTCCATTCATATCTGACTGGGAAAACGTGAAATGAGTGTCTCTCTTAGAGAGATGACCATTTCACATCCCCAGTGAATCATCTCTCTTAGACAAATGACCTTCTCATATGCAGGACGACTGTCTTGGCTTACAAGATGACAATTTTGGCTGATGCAAGTTGTGAAACTTCCAGAATTGTTGTGAAAATTCAAGATTTTCCAATCCTTTCGACTCCCACTTTTGTTAGGCATTGGATGGGGACTGGGAACCTTGACCCTAACCCCTCCTATATATAGAGGGGTACTGGGGGCTTTCTAGAGTACAACAAAGACAACTGAGAATCAGTTCCTCTGAAAACAATTGTCCTCTCTTGTTGTGGTAACCAAGAGAGTCTGGGTAAGTCCTACCTGAAAAAGAGGGATATCCAATGAGAGAGAATAACTGAGAGGTTGTTGTTGTAGGAGAGAAGGTTGGTGACTAGTACACAAATGGGGAGGATAACTCCTTCCTGTTAGTTCTTGGTGAATGACAGGAGTTCTAGTTGGTCCATTTGGACTACTCTAGAGGCAGGAGTCCTTTGGCTGCTGCTCGAAGAGAAAAGTCAACCTACAGTCTGTGGCGAGACCACTGGAATCATTGTAGTGATTGCACATACATTGTTCATGGTGAAGACAAGGAGCTGCACAACCACCGTCTAAGAGAAACTTATCAATAGTTGTAAAGAAGCGAGTTTTGTTGCTGGACTTGCTCTAGGACCATGTATAACTTGCTAAAACCATCCTTCCTATTTCATAGTAGTTGACGCAATCTTGTTGTATTGAAGAATACAAATAGATAATTTTTTGTTGTTTCTGCTGCTATACCCCATGCCTATATTTCCCAGAACACTAGACGCAATCCTCCCTACTCCCTTGTTTTGTACTTGAAATCATTCATAAATTTTGTAAAGATTTATATTGGGAAAGACAAATAATAAAGTTAATATGTATCTTGTGAAATAGGACCATGTAACTGGGTCCAATAAGGAAAGGGGGGCTAAGTATCAAGAAATTAAGAGAAGTAATGAAAATTGACTTATTTCTAATGCATGGAACATAGCTAGTAAAAATGATTCTATCTGGATGAAGTGGGTTAGTGAAAATTACTTGAGGAAAGAGTCATTTTGGTTAGTTAACAACTCAAACAATATGTCTAGGCTCATATCAATGATTCTAAAAAAAGAGCAATTTTGTGTGAACATGTTGTCTTTCACATTGGTGGTGGGGGTACATAACAAACTTTTTGTTGAAGAGTGTACTGGTATAGATGCCATTCTTACATATGGTTTTCTAGTCAAATTCAAAGTAAACCACTTTATGTTTGATGGAAAATGAAGTTTCTTATCTTACATGAATAATATGAAGCTTACAAATTTCCTTCAATCTCTTTCTCCCCCTACAGGTGGTAAATATTACATCTAGTTTAAGAATTTTGAAGTTCCTAGTTTGATGCTTATTTGGGATGCTATTAGAATTAAAGATTTTCTTGATACTCAATAAATTTGAGAAGGTGTCACTCCTAAAAGGTTGTGGATTCACTTACTAAAATCACTTTGAAAAAATTCCTACCAGTGATTATGATATGATAAGGGGATTTCAGACTACTTCCATGTGTTTCTTATGCTAGAAATCTTGTGAGGAAACTAGTCATCTTTAGTTTGACTATGAGTTTGTTCTTGATATATTGAATTAGGCTAGTCATAATTTTGGAAGAAGTAATGCATCAAGAAGTTGGGATGATATTATCAAGTTAAATTCTTTCAAAGAAAACTTTTATGCATGATGATCGACAAGAACACTTGGTTTGAAAGACATTGTAGGATTCATGAAAATATGAGGAAATCCTCTAAGAAAATCTAAAGACAAATCAATAACAATTTCTATGGTATATTTGAATAACCTATATCTTTCTTATAAAGTCTTGAAGGTTATATCTTGTGTTTTTATGGGAGTGTGTTGTTTCTCTTTCTAAAATAGTGTTTGGGGATCATTTGGATCATTGTTTCTTTCTTCCTGATGGAGGATGTTCTTTGTTAGCATTCTCTTTTACCTTTATTGTTCTCTTTACCATTATTTATTCTTTTGGTACTTATATGTGAGCCTAATTTTATTGATTTGAGTATTGTATATATACTTTGTCTAACGCTTCTTCCCCCTATTCTCAAAAGTTGTAATTCCATCTTTTAAAGAAAAATACCCAAAAAAGAAACATGAGTTTTGGTGGACCAAAAAATAAATGTTCCTTGATGTGTTTTAAGTGTAGTGTAGGTTTTTACAGTTCCAGTACCACCAAAACACCTGTCGGTACTATCATTACACTATTTAGAAATCAATAGAGAATGTCGTCAAATATTTTGATACCATCGATGCAACTTTCAATGGCATCAAGTCCTTATCAGGAAGAGGTTTGCATAAGACATTCACATTGGTATCACCATGCCACTGTTGGTAGAATCAACATCATTTGAGAAAAAACACATAGATAACGGAAATGATATTCGATAACACTGAGAGATAGCTCGGTGCTACTGACCCATCCATCTCAAAAGAAGTCAAAGATCAACACATCTCGGTACCACTGACACATTTCAGTGGCACCGACGTAGAAGGCCAGACATGCCAACATAATCTCTACAACTCACTAGCATAGTCCACACAACACCACCATTTTGATTACCAAGTAACCTATGAGTTAGATTCTTGACAACGAGGACATAATCAAATTCAAGCATAGGGGGGTGATGAAACAATATTTTCTATACATTCTTTTTTAGTTTATTTTGTTTTTTTAGACTTTTAGCATTAGGATCCACAATCTATCTAATATAGTAGTGGAGAAAAATATACATGACTGCATCATATTAAAAAACTTCATGTTCTCTCTCTTTCAATGAAAAAATGAACTTTTTAAAATGTGTTTCTTGAATGCTCTATCTTATAAGCTTAATAGAAAAATCCAAGACAACACCAACTAGATGAATTGTTTGGATCAGTCAAGTTGAGGACATCTTACATGAATGAAAAGCTCAATTTATCCAAAGCTTGTGCATGATGATGAGATGTGAGCCCAGACCAACCAAACAACAACATGATCTTAGATGAGACCTTTAGAAATAAACTTTAAGGTTACCTTGTACATAGGTTGATAGGAGAGGGATATATCATGGTTAAGAAAGGCATCGTCTCTTAGTCATGTGTTTTCATCCACTTTTCATGCAATTTCATTCACCACCATAGGATGATAGTAATCTAAATTATTTTCTTTTGATTTAATTGCATAGCATAGTAGCCAACATGCAATTTAGTTTCTTTTCAATGCATTAGAAAAGAAAAGAAAAGAAAAAAACTTGCATGTTAGTTTTTACTTGAGAAATTTTAGTTGCATAATAGTGTTCATGTAGTTTACATTCTCTTTTGCATCTTTTTGCATTGTGCTTCTCATGTATCTATTAAGATTTTTCATGAACTAAGAGTGAAGGACCCACATCCATACCCCTCCAAATGAAAAAAGTAGACAAAATGATATAGATTCTAATTGAATTCCAAGCATGAATAGTTAGTCGTGCTAAAATAAGAGGGAAAGAAAGAAAAAAAGAAATAAAATGAAATAAAAAAATGAAAAGAAATTAAAAAGGATGCCATGAACTCATTCTGAATTTTCCTAATAGGAGAAAGAAAATATAGTTAACATGTACACATCCTTTCATCGATGCTCATCACTAGGATGAGATTTTCAGTGCATTCATTAGCTCACCATAACATAGGTAGTAGGAATCATACATATTATTTTTCCCCATAATATAGGTGCATCATCTTTATTTTCATGCATAAATAATTTGGGTTACTTGAGACTCATGTTCCATTATCCACCCATCTTTTCCACCCATTGCTCTATATGGTAGTCCATTCATATATTTATTCCCAGAATTCATCCTTATATGGGGAACTACTTACAATATAGTTATTAGTTAGATCATAGTAATGTGAATAGAAAAATTCCATGGCGCATCAAGTGTGTGCCTTATTGATTATGATGTTAAATTCTCTTTTTGATAGTGTTTTGTTGATCTTACTCCAGTTATCTTTGTTGAACATTTTTTATCATTGTATAGGTTGCTTGATCAAAGGTTGGTAATGCCGGTTTGGGATTGCCAGTTGGGGGTAGTTGAGAAAAGTAATATAAAAGATTTGTCCTTCTCAATGTTCAAGCTTAGGGGATTTTGATGCATTGATTTTCAGTTCATTTTCATAGACAATTTTCTAGGCTTATTTAGCATATTTGTACGTTTTGAGACATGTTTATGAATTATTTCTCTTTATTAGCCTATAAATCATTATTGCATGAATTATTAAGTATTTCTACCAAATCATGCTAAATTATCATTTATAATTGAAAAGTATATTTTTTTCTTATTTTAAGTAAATTGAGCACGTATATGACAACTTGGTCTACCAACGCATATGTCGGTGGTACCGGCGTAGCACAAATTCACAATAGGGAAAGAGGAAAATCTCAGTGCAACTAAGATCACAGTGGATTATACTGAGTATGGGGTCGATGGTACCTAATCTAATAGTCAGTTCTACTGACTGACCATCCAAGGAACATCAGAAGTCGAGCTTAATTTTCTTGGTGCCACTGAAACACATGTTGGTGGTACTGACTTCAACATCCAAAATGCAACATAAAGAAACCCAGTGCTATCGACAATCATGTCAGTAGTAACGACACTGACCGAGAGTTATAAGTTAGTCAATAACTCAGTGCCACTGACACCTTATCACTGGTACCGACACTACACAATCAGACAATATATGTAATTAAGTCTGATCCAATGGTTGTGACTTGATGATGGTCAAAGCCCCACTTATGCATTAGGGGGAGTGCAACCAAAATAAATCATCATGTTTTGTCATGTAATAGCAGAAGGAAGAGCCAAGGGGGGAGGAGATGAGGAGATGGTCGATTCTCAAACTCTCTGTGCACTTTTGGATGATAGATTCACAGCTAGAATGCTACAGAACCATGGAGTTCATCATAAAGGATTGCTAAGGTGACATATATAGGAGTTACATTATCTCTCTGATGTGTAGCCTAATTATGTTCTCTTCCTCTTGCTATACAATTGATATTTTCATGTGGAGAAATCCCCATATTTCTTAGGTTTTGGGAGTATCCCGGTGCCGTGTTGCATTAAAATTCATTAAATTAGCAATCTATTTCCTTAATTTGGACTTGAATCTTCAATATTTTCATATATTGTTTTATGCTTGATCACCATCATCAAAGTAATAGACGTCTAATTTCTTTAGGAGAGGGACTAAGGGATTGAAAAATCATAGATTCATATAGCCTATATCATGGTTCTAGAGAAGGATTACGACTATAAAAGTATAAACTAGAGATTGCACTAATGTGCTTAACTAATTGCTAAACTGCTAAGGAAGTGGGATTTGTTTTAGACTAGGTAGTATTACACTACGGGGGTGGGTAATACTTGCTATGAGTCTTTAATCCAGACTAAAGGGTGAATAATTCCTAATAGAAAGGAATTTAAATATGGTGAAACCATTTTCTAAGGGAATCCATATATTCTTTATCAAAACCATTTTAAATTAGATTTATTTCTCATGTCTTAGTTATAAACAACAAATCAACCATTTTTCTAGGCCTAGTTGATTATTTCACAATAATTAGTAGTCTTTGGTGAACATTTCCCTGAGTTCATCACTTGGGACTCATAGGCCTTCATTATAGGAAGTGTGTACTTGCATTTTACATGCACAATTTTAGTGTTTCAAGAGCCTAGTGTTCTCTTTGAGTCATGTCTTTAGGGATGGATTGCCTTCCCAGGTATGTTTTGATGTCACAGAACTAATAATTCTCTTTCCATTGGTAGAATTATCAATGAAAATGAAATAAACAATTTGAGGGAGCGTCCATGATTTGTATTAGAATCTTTGGTCCCCTTGAATGTTGATCCAGTAAGCAAGGGTGGCCAGAGAATAAAAAAATGTGTTATGCTCTCTTTTGAAAAAGTGGAAGGATATGTGCACCAAATCTCAAGCCAGAGAGAATATGTGTTCTTGGTACCAAACTAGCTTCTGATGATCAGTCTTCTAGTTGTTTTGAACTTTAGATCTTATAAGGAGGGAGTCTCCATATACCTATATGTGGCATGCCCCTTGTTGTTTGGAAAGTTGAACTCCTAGGATGTAAAATTCATACTCAACCACATTGTTGGAGGTGTTGAACTTTAATATTCTTGTTGTCAAAAACTTTTCTCATTGAGGGTTTTAAAGGTCCACTCCCACATCATTTTGTGGAATAGGTAAATCATTGCTCTTTAATATGTAGCTCTAAAATTCCTGAGACTAGATGGAATAACCCAATAGTAGTTGTCTCCCAACTATGTGATGAAGAATGTATTATCTTGATCATCATTGCCATATTGATATGGTTGTATCTAGGAATCTATCCATGAAATTGAGGGATGCATGGCCAGTTGTATTGTTGACAAGCATGTCATTGTGTAGAAGAGGGAAGTCATCTTTAGGGTATGCCTTGTTGAGATCATGATAGTACACAAACTTTCATACTTTACAATCTCTCTTTGGTACATGTACAATGTTGGAGAGCATTGTAGGATAGTTGACCAGCTCTAGGAAACCAACACTTCTTTGCTTCTAAACTTCTTCCCTCATGTTGAGGCTCTATTATGGCCGCAGTTGGCTAGCCTTTTACTTGATAGGGAAAATGTCGAGAATCATACATTGTTAGTGAACTATGATTGTCTCGTCCAACCAATTTATATCAAAGTATCTTCATGTGAACACATCAATGTAGTGGCATAAGAGATCTACCAATTTCTCCTTTATTATAGGGTTAGACACAAACATATTTAAACTTTGCCTTGCTCAGGGCATGAACTAAGTTTTATAGTCTCTGTCTCATCTTTGATATGAAAAGATTGATGATACCAAATCATATACTCTTAAATGGGGACATATTCAAATTACACATCATCGTCATTGTGGATTTGCACTACTTCACTGAAATAACTAGCAAATTCTTAAAGAGCCAATTCATCTTTGACTGTTTTTGGGTTTTTCAATTTTGCAATTTTTTGGATTTTAAATATTTTTAGGATGTTATGGGAGACAACAAGGATGTGTAGAATATGACTAAGTAACACTCTTGAATCTCAACCAAATCAGGGTGATAATATTCTAGAAGGTGTTTTTTTTGGTGTGGGATGTGATCTTTTCCTCAAGACGTTGTAGTCGCCCACATACCAGTTCTGGGTTTCATCAACATTCCACACTAGACAAATGAGGGATTGTGGGTCTTACGTAAATCTTGTATCATATATGGTGTGAACCCCCATCCTTCAATCATGTCGCAAGCATCATTGTGGTCATCCAATGAAACACCATAGTCCTCCTCCAAGTCTACATGACATGCAATCTCAGGTTCATTTTGGATTCACCAACCAAGGAAGATCCATAGAGGATAATAGCCAACTATATCAAACATTGGCTTCATTTATTTAGGTGTTGGGTTGGTAATTTGCACCCTGCCAACTTGATTAACATAGTCATAATCATTGCTTTCTCGTGCATCATGGTGCTCTGAGAACAACTAGTCAATTGTGAGAATGGGCTGATCTTGATTTCTTCTTCATCTGGAGGGATGATCTTGTCTTTGGAATTTTGATTGTAATAGGTGGTTTGGATGCCCTAGATGTGTTCTATGATGAGGGAGATCTGTCCTATGTTGATGGAATTCTTGAGGTAGGCATCTTGATCATAGTCAACCTCTTATAAGAGGAAGGATGTTGTCAAGAGGATGATAACCATGTTGGCATTGGCATATCCTTCCGTTATAGCTACGGGACATGAAAAGTATGGATGGGGATCTTAATTCCTGGGCCCAAGGTCCCATATGTAAAGTATCCTACACTGATACTCTTCATCTATCCAAATGCATGTGGCTTCTTCACTTAGATCCTAAGTCAACAGTAGACAATTGAGATACCTTCACATGGTTAAGTCTCTCATAGTGGGTCACAACGCTGTGAGCTTCTAATACATTATCCACCTGGTGATCTGAGGTCATGCATAGGATGGAACATAGAATCCAAGGACCAAGCCCTTTGTTCTAGAGGAATCTGGATGATCTCTATATGTCCTTGGCGTATGTCCTCCAAATCTTGATCCATATGAATGTGCATTTCCCATGACCATTGGGAAAACAAAATGGGGTAGTACACAAGATATCATTGCCATATTCTTCATATCGACATGTAGTTTATGTTGGTGATATGAAACATATCAAAGAAAAATTTGAGAATGCCTTCTGTGATGCATGATATGTTGAATGTTGCAATGAAGGGAACCACCTCATTTTGATGAATCCATGACCTTCCAAAGGGGAGGTTGGAAGATGGACTCAACTCCATGACCAAAAGCAAGATGACAAAATTTTCTAGGCTTATTTGAATCTTAAGGGTGATATCCCCTAGGTCATCTTTAATTTTTCTATTAAAGGAGGTTACTTTATTCGGTGTTGGCTACAAGTTGGAAGGATCCCTTCCTAGGCTAATGAGCATCTTGAGGGGGCATACCTTGAGGCATCCTTTGATGTAAAGAAATAAGGAATCTTGAGCCCCTCTTAGATGGTAGTGTTCAATAGGGTCTTCTTAAGACTCCCTCCCATAGGTGTCTCATCTTCAGATAATGAGATCAGGTGTAGGGTGGTGATTAACTTGATGATGGCAATAAGTGCTTCCTATCTAACATCCTAGGAGACGTAAGTCCCTTCAAGTGTCTTCATAGTTTCTTCTACGTGTATGGGGGCACATTGTATCACCTTGTCTAAGGACACCTCTACATCATGCCCTTTAGAAATTTGAATTATGTCTGGTTCTTCAAGACCGATCTCCTTGCAATGTTAGGGAGTAAGCACCACTTGCTTTGTATTGACTCCATTAATGGATATTTTACTCGTCTCATCTTATGTCGTGCTGGAAGGAACTTCTACATATGTGGTTACCTTCTTTTTTCCCCTGTTAAGGGGTGAAGAGGTCTTTATAGGGATGATATCCTGGGAAATCCTTGGTGTTGTTGCTGGCTTGGGAACTTCAAATTGCACCATCATTATGGGTGAGGTATTCAAGTCTGCTAAGGTTTTGTCAGGATAATGCACTTTAGAAACCTACAATGTCCCCCCTCTTACCCCTACCGAGCTCCTGATATGTTGATTGGTTCTTAGTGATTTATGGAATCACTGACTTCCTCTCTTGTATATAGGCAACAATCAGCATACTTGGAGACCAATTCTTGATGGCTTGATCCAAAGTAAGGATAAGCCCTTACATCAGCCTTTCTGGTGATGATATGATAGCTATAATGTTATAACATGATGATATTTCCTCTGGTGCAACTATGCTGACTTTGATAGCTTTGATCAACTCTAACAACAGGATTGGGTGTGAGACATGAATATGTGTTGTGCCCCTTGGCTTTATGAAAGTCACAATAGGCATTGGCATTGTAATTATTTGACAAGGGATTTGGTGGTTCCCTAATGGTAGAAAACTTCAGAAGATGCTTACTATCTGGAAGGATGCCACAAAGGGAAGATTCTAGTGAAGTGAACTTCATTTCCAGCTTGTAGGACTCTTTTGATGAAGGAGCCATGGCTTCTGGTTTGTTTTGAGGTAGTAGGTTAGTTTTCATATGAGAGTTGTTTGTCACCGTTTGTTGCACAGGAGGTGTTGGGTACCATGGAAGTTTCTTGGAACATAAATATTGTGATGAAATGTATTGAGGATGATAGTTGGGTGGTTCCATCTGAGCTTGTTTCTATTGTGATGTCGTGATAGTGGTAGCTTGCATTGAGCGTGAACTGAAGATATTTTCACAATGGACTATTGTTTGTTGTTATTTCTGGTTGGAGTAAGTATTGCTCCCACCATCAGGTCTACTTCTTTGGTCATCATCCACTTGGATTTCTGAGTAACTATAATTCTGGATTGAGGGTGAAAGGTGAGGCCTATATTTTGATAGACACCTTTTCTAATGGAACTCTCAATCAGAACCCCTACTTGGATTAGTTATAGGATATTTTGTAGCTTTGTAAGGATAATAGGGTTGTGAAGGTGTGATATCCCCAGATTTTATAAAACTTAATATGATGTGTGACATCCAAATTGAAACCCTCACCTCAACAAGAATCCCAATTTAAACACCCCACACTAGGCTAAGAAGAAGAAAATCAGAGGAAGTCGAAAGGAAACAATAGTACCACATGCACATGAACAATAATAAAACCATACAACACATGTTTAACATTCAACATATAATTACAACATGAATTATTACAACATTTGATATTACATATTGAACAACAAACTTTTACATATACATGTACTACCACTAAACAACATGATCTTAAGAGAACAGGTCCACCTGTACATCAGCTCACCACACAACTCTCAACTATCTTGGTCTTTCAAAAGCATACATCCACAACCTAAATAAAAGATTGAAACAAGGGTAGTTGAGAGATGTGTGGTGAGATGATGTACAGGTGGACCAGTTGTCTTAAGATCTTGTTGTATAGTGGTAGTACATGTAAATGTAAAAGTTAGCTATTCAATATGTAATATCAAATGTTGTAACAATTCATGTTGTAATTATATGTTGAATGGTGAACATGTGTTGTACAGTTTTATTATTATTCATGTGCATGTTCTATTATTGTTTCCTTATGACTTCCTCTGATTTTCTTCTTCTTATCCTAATGTGGGGTGTTTAAATTGGGATTCTCAATGAGGTGAGGGTTTTAATTTGGACGTCACACATCAGATTAAGTTTTATAAAATATGGGGATGTCACAGGTGGTATCAGAGATGATGTAAGATAGTTTGTGATTATATATGTTTGTTTTTAAGAATTAATGTTCAGTTTTGAGGATTTGAGATAAGTTTTTATGATGCAAGTATGTGTGATTTTCTAAGTGAAGATAAGATAATTTGAGATAAGATATGTTAAGTTAAGACAAGGATGTGAATCACAATGAGACTCAACCTCTTTTACAAAGGAGGAACTCTAGTGTTGGGACCAGTTTTAGGATTAACTCTAGAGAGAGTGAGACCCGTTGGGAGACGGTCAGAGAACCAAAACTCCAAGACATGAGAAATATGAGAAATATGTGATATAATTTGTCCTAAACTAGAATACTCCTGAGTGATTGAGTTGAGTTGCATTATGCATGATTCCTATAGATTTGTTAAACCCTAGGTGTCCTTGGGAGGACCAAACCCTAGAGATAGAAAGAGGTTGGTTATGTATGCCTATGTGAATAAGAAAATGTGAGAACCTACCATCTGGGTGAGGGAGAGAGAGTCGCAAGACCTTGGAGGAGGTAAATGATGTTGTATGTTGAGAAGCCTCATACTCGAGTTGATGTTTCCCCACATAGGACTCTAGTGGGATATGTAAGAGAGGTAGTTGGGTAAGAATAAATCATGGGTAGCTATACTAGTCTACACATTGTTCTCACAATTTCACTAGGTGACATGGCACTTGACTATATACTGTGTGTGGGGCACTCGGTTTTGCTGATTTGGTTTTGTTTTCCAATCGGCTGGAGCATCAACAATTTTATCTGACCTCTTTTTTTTTAACACTTTGGGGAAATCTTATTCATCCTGTTCCCACAACCCAGGTACTCACGAGTTCATACACAACTTGTGGCTCGATGGGGCTTCCTCTCTCACCATGTCAGTGAGGAAACTTGGGCATCAACACCACCTACTACTCATGTCGTTCTGTTTCAGGCACCACTTAGATACGACATCCGCCACCTTATTACAGACTCTTTTCCTAAACTTAAAGGTAACATCATTGAATTCCCTACACGTCTTGCTAATAAGATAGAAACTCACCTTATATTTAGCTGGGATGGCGATTTTGTTGCTGAACATCTTCACTACTCTTTCGCTATCTGATTCCATGTGTACCTTGCCGAACTTCCAGCGGCACTCCTGGAGACCCCGTAGAATGGCTATCAGTTCTGCTGATATGATGTCCAGCGTTACACCTTTATCGCATCCTCCTCCTAGCCATCTACCTTCATGATCCCTAATGACAAACCCAATGGCCATAGCCTTCTTTTTCTTCTTCACTGTAACATCAACATTGACCTTCACCTATTCTTCATTGGGGGGGTTGCCAACCACTTTCCTTTGTTTTCCAGTTTTCCTCTTGTCCTTTCCTTCTATCGAATGCCATCGTGCACATCATGACCTCCCATTTAATACTTTGAAACATGCTCACAACGTTTACTCTTAGATCCTGGAATGCTTCATTGCATTTCAATCCCCATAGCTTCCAAATAGCAATGGTGACCCATGTATTCCAGTTGGGCCTTTCCTTCCTCTTCCTCAAATTCGCCCTAAGCCATTTCTCCATTGTGCGTTCTTCAATCAGGCTTACCCCCGTAAAGTTTTGGATATGCCTCCAAACTTCCTCGACTTCGGCGCAGTAGATGAAAGCATGCATTGCTGATTCTGTGACTATGTGACATCTTGGACAGCTTGAATCATTTGTGAATCCACGCCTTGTCCGAGTTTCATTTGTCATGAGACTACCATGCATCGTAAGCCACAATGTCATCTTGACCCTTTGTAGGACACTTAGCTTCCGTAGGGTCATCCACCGGCCTGGTGATTCCCTCGTGTGCTCTCTCTGCAAATGACTATAGGCCTATTTAACCGTGAATTGTCCCTCGCTGTCCTTCAAATATATGATTTCATCTTCTCCTACTGTCGGATCAGGTGGCAGAATTTCTAGTATATGATGTGTCGATTCCTCTTCGAACCACTGGTTGATGAATTCTTTGTCCCAAACTCCACACATGTTGATCATGGAACTTACTGTTAGGCCTGACATTTCTTCTGGTATTTGTACCTGGTCTCTGAGTTTCGACTATGTGCCACCCACCCAGTTAAGTTCTCCTGATAGAACTGTCTTACCCATATCAGGTAACGGCTTAGTCTTTACTTTGATAAATACCCACCAAAGCTTTGATGCTCCAGCTACTCCTTAGTTAGCTCTGTGGTGGTACTTTTCCTTCATTACTGTCTTCCATAGAGCATCACGATGCGACATATAGTCTCAACATGTCTTTTGGAGGAGCACTTCATTCTGTAGTTTTGCCGACTTGATGTCCAGTCCACCAGCTTCCTTACTAGCATAGACTTTGTCCCACGCAACTAGGTGGGTGCCCCCTTGCCTAGATGCTCCTTTCCAGAGGAAGTTCCTGACCACCTGATCAATGTTGTCACAGACCACAATGGGAAGGGAGGTTGTTTGCATAGTATAGATAGGAATGGTATTTAGAACTGATTTAACCAGAGTTCCCCTGCCAGCAAAGGACAATGATTTATTGACTCACGATGATATCCTCACTTCTATCTTGTTGATGATGTCAAGATACATGGTTTTTATGTGCGTTCATGTATGATTGGTACCCCTAGGTGCTTCCCCAGATCCTTCGTTTGCCTTATGCCTGTAATCCTCATGATCGCCCTTCTTACTTGAGTGGTTGTATTTTTTGAATAGTAGATGACTGATTTCTCTTTTGCTAACATCTGACCAGATGCTCGCTCGAACCTCTTCAGAACCTTCATCATTGCCTTTGCTTGTATCGAAGTTGCCTCCCCAAAAAGTATCAGATCGTCGGAAAAGAATACATGTGATATACCAGTACCGTTTCTTGTAGCTTGAAGCGGGGTCCAATTTCTGGTTAACTCCTCCTCAGCAATGGCTTGGCTAAGTCTATCGAGGCAAAGAACAAAGATGTAAGGGGACAGCAGGTCTCCTTGTATCACCCCTATGGTGGCCTTAAACGGTTCTAAACTTGATCCATTTCAAGCAATGGTAATTTCCCCTGTAGTGATGATGTTCATGATGATATTCCTTAGGTGTTTTGGTATAGATGTTCTCTTCAAAGTATCAAAAATGAAATCCGAGTCCATCCTGTTGTACGCCTTTGAAAGGTCCACCTTCATTGCCATAGCAGTGTGGTTACCCAATCTAATCTTCATAGAGTGAACTAACTCATGTACTAATATGATATTAGGGGTGATTCTTCTTCTCGGCACAAAGCAGCTTTGCGCTGGTGCGATCCACTCCAGTAAGAAAGGCTTGATTCTCTCGACAATCATTTTTGATAGAAGCTTCAGTCCTACATTGTTCAGAGCAATGGGTCATAAGTTGTTGCATCTCTCTAGCATATTCGTTTTGGGGATCAGTATTAGGGTTGAATGTGCCATATCTTCCTCAATCAGGGCACCTACAAAATACTTATCAGTCATTGGGGATACTGAATCACCTAATCGACTCTAGTTTCTTTGTAAAAATTCCGCATCCACTCCATTCGGCATCAGCACCTTGATGGGGTTCATCTTCATCAAAACTTCCCACATTTCCTCCTTACTAGGTACCTGCCCCATATGTGATTTGCATGTCTCCTCCAGCATTGGAAATCTTCCTACATACTCTGCTACAGTGTTATTACCCATTCTTCTTCTTCTCTTCGTGAACAGGTCAGTGAAGTACTCACATACGACCTTCTTCATCTCGTCCTCTTCCACCCAGATGCCTTGATTGTCTTTAGCTTAGTAATCAGGTTCTGTTGCCTTTTATCTTTAACCAACGCCTGGTAATAATTGGTATTAGCATCTCCTTCCTTCATCCAATCACATCTCACCTTTTGTCTCCACTCCTCCACCTCTAAGTTAATTAGTTCGTTATATTCTAGTTGCAACTCACCCAGAATATCATCATATTCCTCATTCAATGTGTGGTTGTCAGCCGCTTGCAGTATCCCAATCTCAGTCAGTAGGTGATTCCTCCTAGCCATGGTCTTTCTTCTTTCGTCCATGTCCCATTGCACCGATCTCTTCATAGAGTCTTAATCTCTTCATGGAAGGGCAGTGAATTGTTCCAGTTCTTCTATAAAAATTTGGGGAAGGATTCTCTTTTATTCCACATAATACTCGTCTTCGGTCTAAAACATCTAATATATGATCTCTACCTCATTGTAAGTAGCACATGTGCATGGTCAAAATTAACATGAGGGAGATTTGTAACTGTTGTTGCAGGATATGC
Organism: Alisma plantago-aquatica; assembly: GCA_963693085.1. Lineage (NCBI taxonomy): Eukaryota > Viridiplantae > Streptophyta > Magnoliopsida > Alismatales > Alismataceae > Alisma > Alisma plantago-aquatica. The sequence goes on along the minus strand of OY856412.1, from coordinate 490,023,767 downwards.
ATCTATCCATGAGTGATTAGCTACCACCCGATCAAGTCTTTCCGTGAGCCATCCCCTTTTGAACGTCATACTGGGTCTAGACGCGCCCAAGTCTCCAAGCTCAGCATTGCGGAGACCCTCCGTGAACTCTCTACAACTACTTAGAACAATAGGTTCCCCACCTACTTTCTCATCCGTGCTTAGAACTGCGTTGAAGTCCCCTAACACCAACCATGGTGAGTCTGACGCAGTTTCCATTGTGTAGAGATGATCCCAAAGAAGTTGTCTCCCCACTTGCTTTGTGATTGCGTAGACAAAGGTCAACCTTAGTTTCTTGTTCACTCGATAGTGTACGGACTGCATTTGGATCGCTAGAATCTCTACCTCCCCTAGTCTTCTTCTCCACAACACCCAAATGCCTCCTGAGAACCCCATGGCTTCGACCTGATAGGACTGATCAAATCCTAACGTCCTTACAATCTTGTCTGTTTTATCTCCACTGGTTCTCATCTCCATAATAGTGAGAACATCAATTCTATGCAGCTGCAATAAGTCTCTAATTGTGTTTTGGGTATCTCTTCCACAGATGCCCTGTACATTCTAAGAAGCTATTATCATTAGGTGATCATATCTTATGAGCTCGGGTCTTTAGTGCCCGGTATATTAACCTCCTGATCACTTGTTCTTTGGGTTTTCTTTCTTGGGCCATTCTTTGTTATATCTTTAGAGTTCAAGATCTTACGGTTTCAGAGATGTACCCCTACTGACGTGCCAAACCTCATTGATTTTCTCGGGCTTCCTGTTAATTATGTCATCTTCTTAAATCCTCCGATCTTGAAGCTCAGTCCTTCAAAATCTCCCCCCTCATCATCCGGAATGACAATAATGTCTTCTCCTTCGATTTTCACTGCTTGGTGGTTCTGTGATTTCTCGGCCTGGTTCACAATCCTCTCTTTGGTGTGTTGCGCTTTTGTATTTGTGTGACATTGCTCCGGTGGCGTACGATTCACAAAATGAGATTAACTAAAATGGAAGCGAATCATTAGCAGTGGAATTACTCAAAATCACTAAAAATTAAAACTTTTTACAAAGAGATCCATAAACTGAAAAACTTATTCATAAAGAACCAAAGTAAGTTATGTACATTCCAGTTCATTAGTACATCTCTGTATCATCTCTTTCTCGAAAGTTACAAGCATTAACTGCCCTATTAAACTATACATAAACAGTATACAAAAATCTTGAGGCATCAAGCCAAAATTTCAGATCAATATCAAACTAACTACTGACTCCTAGGACCTGAGAGTACACATAGACGACACATAGGACTATCTATATACATGACTTGACAGACAGTGTCTCCACTTGAGGGATCACTGTTGTCCTTGCTGTTGTTTCTGTTGTTCTTCTCTTTTTGTGAGGTTTCTATTTCTACCTCGTCCACGTCCACCTAAAAATGTTGGATTTCACGGGAGTGAGACAATTATAACATTGCCCCAACGAGAGATATAACTCTCCGCCCAAAATATTATTATTGCAGATAATAGAATAATTCTAATCAGAATAATTATAAGTATATAACAGCAGTTAAATCATTAACTAAACTATTTAGAGCAGTATTTTCTATTCAAGTCAAATCAGCTATATCTGAACAAGGCATCATATCATTTATTCAATAAGAAATATGAAGAACATGTATAGAATTTATCCAACTAAGACATACTAAGCAATGTATCATCAACAATTGTTTCTCGTATTTCAACCTTAAGCAAATACGCTACACGACTGATTACATTTTACAAACATACTTAAGCCCTGAGGAGATGAGATATACCGCTCATACTCCAACCGACCACGATTACGTAAAGCATCAGTACCACACAAAGTCAATGGGAGAGCCAGATTCCTTGACCTCATCTGTCTCGGTCAGTACGAGACTACTTTAAGCAGAGACATCATGTGTCAACTACAAATTAGCTTGCCATGGTATATTGGCATCTTCGCTATAGAGTTATAGCCCACATCATATACTCTCTTCAAGGTGATGACCCGTAGCCAATGTCTGGTATTAATATTGAGGAGTCATGGCCCATAGCCATTCCTATGGGGCATACATATATATTTCCCCAATTACCCCCACATATTCAAAAATATGTGTTCCGAGTAAAACTCGTTTCACCATTCATCTTATTCTGACGCTGATGGATATGTGGTCAGGGAAACTAAATTCTATGATTTCACTTGATTATTTAAGTACATTATCATATTCTTTTAGCATCAGCCAAGTTTTCAAACATAAGCCATTATAACAATTTGCTATAAAGAATGAGTACTATTTCCATCAAGTTTATTGGGATCTTAGTCCTTTATAATCTCATCATCATGATTCAAGAATATGGGTGTTCAAACCCTTAGATCATCAAAATACTTGTTACCACTTTAACAGGTAACTCAATACCATCAGGTCATCTGATAGTGTAACCATGATAATTGCAATGCAGGTATTTCACATGGCTCTTAAAGCCTGTTAATCTCTTTTGTTACCTCTCACTAGGCAACACATCATATTATGACTCACAATGCTTATAATTCACTTTCAATAAATAAAGCATCATATCTCATACCTGGCTATGTTCATTGTCTCGTATAACCTACATGATTAGTACAGATGATAACAGTTACATCAATCTCATATCAGCACAATGCAAAACAATTATTACATTACTATTCAAGGGTAACACCACTATTCCCTTACCAGGGTTAGGGTTTCCCTTTCTATTTTAATTAGGGTTATTCATCCCTTTTGTTTAATTAGGACCAATGAATCATCATCTCATTGTCCAGAATTAGAGTTTCATGCTCTATAGTATAACCCAAAATTAGGGTTTCACATATACCTTCACCTTAATTGGAATTAGGGTTTACTATTCGCAATTCTTCACCCTAGATTAGGGTTTATATTCAATAACCCGAAATTAGGGTTTACTATTCACATTGCTTCACCCTAAATTAGGGTTGATCATCAAAACATCTTGAATTAGAATCTCTCATGTCATTTCCCTAAATTAGGATCATTCCATAATCATGGATTAGGGTTTCAACTATCATTGCCCTCAATTAGGGTTAGGGTTTATTAACCTTCTTAATTAGGGTTTGTGCTTATGATTAGGGTTTCATGATCTCCCTTTCAAGAATCATACCCTAATTAGACGTATAAAGTGTTAAGACCTAACCATTACATGGTTACCATTCATGTAGGATGCCCTCTCTCTCTCATTCTTTATAAGATGATACCTACTTTGGACCTGATTAGATTATGTCAACTCCAATTGAATGAAGGTTGATTCAATATATTATGTTATTGTTTCCATAATCATTACAGATTAATCATCCAAATGGTACTAATCACCCTATCTCATTAAGGGTACAATTATTATAATCACCCTTGGTTTATATCATGTAATTGTTTAATTAATCAATTAACCTTTAACCACTTCCAGTGTTTATATGGTTTGGTTAATTAACTTCCAAACGATCTTGGTCACTTTGAACCCAAATGGTCTTTACCAATCAGACCTCAATTGGTCTATCTTGAAATACCTACAAACGGTTTAAGACCATTTAGACCTCCAAACGGTCTTGGTCACACAGTTTGAAAATGTTTAGTAAAGTAGGTGCTTGAAACCGTTTGCCAAAGTTGAAGTTTGAAACCGTTTGAGTCTTAACCGGTTTGGGATCATTTGGTTCCAAATGTTCTTGAGACTGTTTGGTCCCAAATGGTCTTGAGACTATTTGGTCCCAAACGGTATTGAGACCGTTTGGTCCAAACTTCCTCAAAACTGAATGGACCAAATATGGCCTCAACCACTCAAGTTGATTTAGGGTTTTCAATGTTGATTCCCTAATCGATTGAACTCATGTAACTACTCATCAATTGAACCTAACACCATACTTCAATTGAGCTTAATATATCATCCTTCAACTGATTTAACCCTCAATTGATCATTAATTAGGGTTTTAAATCAATTGGATTAGGGATTGAAATCAATGGACTTCAATGTTAATCATTATGAAACGAATTACTTTGAAACCATTGGTTCACCATCCAAATTGAACATGACCTGACCTCAAACGGTCTTGAGGTCATTTGGATGACCTCCAAACGGTCTTGAGACCATTTTCCCATCAAATCATCAAAATCCATGACATCCAATTAGGGTTTGGATCATTGGATTGATCATCAAATCAATTATTGATTACATTTCAACTTAGTATCTTTGGGTCTTCAATTGCTCAACCATACTTAACCCTGGACCTCCAAACTATCTTGGGTGACCCCAAAACGGTCTTGAGACCATTTGGGTGACCTCCAAACGGTCTTGAGACCGTTTGGACTCAATCACCCAAAAATCTAAGTTAACCAAATTGAATTTCAGCACTTAACCCGATTAGGGTTTGATGATTGATGGACCTTCAACTAACAAGCCCATTGAAACTAATCAATTATATATAATGGATCATTAAACATAATGATTATCATCAATTATAAAAATGGTCAAATGTGGTCAACACTCTCAAACAGTTTTGAAACCGTTTATTCTCAAACAGTTTGATGAAACTGTTTACTCTCAAACGGTTTGAAACCGTTTGCTCCCAAACGGTTTGTGAAACCGATTGAGCACATATATTGAAACCGTTTGGCCTAGAATTTTCTTGGAAAAAGTGTCCAAGATGATGTTGTCATCATCTTCCTTCTTACATCCAAGAACTACTGCCATTTTCATGGAAATTGCAGCAATGAATCAAAGGAAGTTCAAAATAGAACAAAATGAACAACAAATCATGGAGAATTGAATGCAATAATAACTTTTTAGGGTTTAAGTTATATAACCCACCTTTGAATCTGATTCCAAGCTTCAAACTCCACGCTCTCTAATGGTGGATGAGCTTTGACAACTGCCCAAGGTCCGTTCTTGAGCTTTTGGATGAAAAAGTTGGCTAGGGTTGGAAATCGATTGAAGAAAACAAAGAATCAAGCATCGATTTTTGGGTTTTCACCATGAAACCAAGGTGGAAGATGATCAAAAGCTTACCAACAGGTTAGATTCGTCCTTCTCCTGCTCCTGAGCTCTCTCGTGGTCGGCCAAGGCAAGAAGAAAAAAGAAATTCCAAGAAAAGATCCTTAAGTGGGTAGGAAAAGAGATATGTATAAGGAATTTCAAGGAAAGAGAAAATGGAATTAATTCCTTTTAATTCCAAAATTATTTCCACCACTTCCCTTTAAAATCCTTGGCCACGAAGCCATCTTCATCCTCTTGTAAAACCTCTTCATTATCTAAGAATTAAATGAAAAGAAATTAAGCACCTTAACCTTATTATACTAATATCCTAATTTTAGTGGATAATACTTTTTATTAACTTAATGTGAGTGGGATTTCCACTCAACCAAGATATTTTCATTCCATAGAAAGGAACAAGCTCGTACAAAAATTTGCAAATTCGTCCCTCAACTTTTGGTTGAAGGGCTCCTCAATTAATATATTTCTTTTTGCATTAAATTGAATTAAAGTTCCATTTATGCATAAATCATGATTATTTTAATATCAAGGTTCTCACTCCTCCAAGATAATTCAAATGAGGCGCCGATCTCATTTTATTTTCTCTACATTATGTCAAGAAACATGAGGGATCCTCTAGAGGTGGTAGTTTGCATGTTGAACCCTAGGTTTTGGGTAAATTGCATATTACACCAAAACTAGGTTTTAATGCACAAAGATTGCTCAACAAGCTCTATCTTGGTGCCTAAGCTTGTGGAAACCATACCACTACATAATAATCACTCTTATGATGTCTCAACATCAGAGGAACATTTTATCATATACAATTTGCAATCTAACCCCTCAACTTGGTAATTTGCACTTTAGTCCAAAATTAACAAAACAATGTTTCAACATTATTCAAAAAGCACTGAAATTGAAATATAAGTTCCTATTGAGCCTTAATTACTTTTCCAAAGATAAGACCAAACATCTAATTAACTTTATTAAGAAAAACACCTAGGGTTAAAACATAACCCAGGTCAGGCATGTTACAAATTATCCACCCCTTATAAGGATTTCATCCCCGAAATCATTAACAAAAACATTAAGAGAAAAGAGTAGGGTATTTCCTCCTCATTTCTTCCTCTAGTTCCCATGTAGCTTATTCAATGCCACGGTGATTCCAGAGGACTTTTACAAGACTAATGTCTTTCTTTTTCAGCTTCTTGATCCTTCTATCAAGAATCATTACTGGTCCTTCAACATAGGATATATCATCATTTAATTCTACCTCCATAGGTTGCAGAACTAATTCTGTGTCAGGATGACATTTCCTTAGCATTGAAATGTGGAACACTGGGTGCAACTTATGTAACTCAGGTGGTAACTCCAGCTTATAAGCTACCTTTCCAATCCGTTCAATGATTGGATAAGGCCCCATAAATCTAGGAGTTAACTTTCCCTTTCTTCCAAATCTAAGGACTCCTTTCCAAGGTGAGACCTTGAGGTATACTTTGTCTCTAACCTGGAATTCTAAAGGTCTACGATGCTTATCAGCATAAGATTTTTGTCTATCCTGTGTAGTCTTTAACTATTGTTGTATTATTTTAATATTCTTTGTAGTCTGTTGCACAAGACCAGGACCCAAAAGTTGATATTCTCTAGTTTCATACCAACATAAGGGAGATCTACAATGTCTACCATACATGGCCTCATATGGTGCCATGTCAATACTATGTTCATAGCTGTTATTGTAGGCAACTTTTATCAAGCTCAGTTGTAGATCCCAACTTCCTATAAATTGAAGGACACATGCCCTAAGCAAGTCTTCCAAGGTTTGTATAGTCCTCTCCGATTGTACATCTGTCTGAGGATGAAAGGTTGTACTAAACCTTAACTGCGTGCCTAAAGCTTGATGAAGTCGTTCCCAAAAACAACTCGTAAACTGGGGACCTTTGTCAGAAACAATGGTAACTGGGACCCCATGCAACCTTACTATCTCATCAACATATAACTGTGCCAACTTCTCAGCAGAATATGTTGTTTTGACAGGTAAGATATGTGTTGTCTTTGTCAACCTATCAACTATCACCCAAATGGAATCATGACCTTTGGCTGTTCTAGGCAAACCAACCACAAAATCCATGGTTACATGATCCCATTTCCATTGTGGTATAGGAAAAGGTTGCATTGTTCCTGCAGGCTTCTAGTGTTCAACTTTAACCTGCTGACACACTGGACACCGCATAACAAACTCAGCAACATCCTTCTTCAAACCAGGCCACCAATACATATCTTTTAAGTTATGATACATCTTGGTGCTTCATGGATGCATAGCATACATAGATGAATGTGCTTCTTCTAGGACTAACTTCCTTAAGTTATCGACATCATGTACTATCATCCTACCATGATAATAGGCTACATGATCATCTGAATCATGGAAACAATCCCATTTATCACTACCATACTATGATCTAATCTGCTGAACTACAACATCAGCTTGCTGTTCTTCCTTAATCTGCTGTCTCAGAGTAGGTTTTATTTGCATCTCAGCTAGCAACCCAGCTAACAATGATACTTTCAACTGTACATTATTTTGCCTCAAGGATATAAACATATCCCTCCTAAAGTACCCCAAAGAATTCAGCTGTGCTTTTTCTAGGGCTGGTGTTGCTGATTTCCTAATTAATGCATCAGCAACCACATTGGCCTTCCCTGGATGATAATCAATTGTACAATCATAGTCCTTGATTAACTCCATCCAACGGCATTGCCTCATGTTTAGATCATGCTGAGAAAAGATTTACTTTAGGTTCTTATGGTCTGTGAAAATTTGGAATGTCTCTCCATAGAGATAATGTCTCCAGATATTCAAAGCATGGACTACAACAGCTAGCTCTAGATTGTGTGTCGGATAATTCTCCTCGTGTTTCTTAAGATGTCGAGAAGCAAAAGAAATCACTTGTTTATCCTGCATGAATACACATCCTAGTCCGTTCTTAGATGCATCACAGAAAACTACATACCCTTTCCCTTGCTCAGGTAGTACCATCACAGGTGCACTAGTTAACCTTTCCTTCAACAACTGGAATGATTGTTGACACTTGTCATTCCAGACAAAAGGAACATCCTTTCTGGTTAACTTGGTCAAGGGTAAAGCTATAGAACTGATGTTCTTAATGTACCTCCTGTAATAGCCTGCCAATTCTAGGAAACTGTGGATCTCCATTGGTGTCTTCAGCTATTCCCATTGCAGGATAGATTCTACCTTCTTAGGGTCAACACGAATACCTAAAGCAGATATTACGTGTCCAAGAAAGGAAACTTCTGGTAACCAGAATTCACATTTGCTAAACCTAGCATATAACTTATGTTCTCTTAGAAAAGTTAGAGCCTGACGGACGTGTTGCTCGTGCTGTTGGGCATCTCTACTGTAGATCAAGATGTCATCTATGAATATGACAAGGCACTGATCAAGAACAGGTCGAAAGATTCTATTCATGAGTTCCATGAATGTAGATGGTGCATTAGTTAGTCCAAATGACATAACTGTGAACTCATAGTGACCATACCTTGTCCTAAAGGCAGACTTAGGTATGTCACCCTCCTTGATACATAGTTGATGGTATCCTGACCTCAAATCTATCTTAGAAAAGACAGTTGCACCGCAAAACTGGTCAAATAGGTCATCAATCCTTGGCAAAGGATACTTATTCTTTATAGTTACTTTATTTAACTATCTATAGTCGATGCATAATCGCATAGACCCATCCTTCTTCTTAACAAAGAGGACCGGAGCACCCCATGGTGAAGTACTCGGTCGAATAAAGCCCTTCTCAAGCAACTCCTGAAGTTGTTTCTTCAACTCTGCCATCTCATCAGGCGCCATCCTATACGATGTTTGAGCTATTGGTTGCGTGTCTGGGATTAGATTAATCTCAAAATCAATCTCTCAGGGTGGTGGAACACCAGGAAGTTCTTTAGGAAATACATCTTCAAATTCCTTGACTATAGGAACTTCAACAGGATGAGGTCTCTCCATGGTGGTATCTACCACAGGTGCCAAGAATGCAAAACATCCTTGCCTCATCAGCTTCTCAACTACCATAGCTGATACAAGACAAGTTGGAAGGATCTTTCTATCTCCCTGAAAGACCCATGTGTCACTTTCATCTGTGAACACAGCCTGCTTGGATTCACAATCCAAGACAACCCTGTACCTTTCAAAGGTATCCATTCAAAGAATTATATCAAACCCGTGCATTTCAAGTGGTATAATATCCACTTGAATGTGATGTTCAGAAAAGAAAAGAATGCAGGGAGAACACACCTCCCGCAACACTACAGATCCCATCAAAGGAGTTTCTAACTACAAATTCTCTGCTCTATGACCAACTATCATATTGCAGTCAAGAATCACTCTTCGAGTGATAAAGGAATGCGTAGCACCCAAATCAATTAAAATAGATATGACGCAGTATGTAGACATATCAGAATAAAATAGTTTCATCTGACCTGTCACAACTCGGCGGTTGACTACTGCATCATGCCGGTTCATTGCATAGAATCTCGTCGTTGTCTGTTGTTGGCCCTGTGCTCTATTATTGGGTCTAGAAGATCCTTCCTGGGATTCCTGTCCACGTCCTCGGGGTACCGCTAACAAATGACTTTCTCTGAGAAACTTGCTGATTTTGTCTCGGGGGTTGATTCACCACTGCATTCCCTGTTGGGCAATCCCTTGCCAGATGTCCTACTAGTCCACATCGATGACAAGTTCTATTCTCTTGATGTGGTCTAGAAGTTCCAGTTACTGATGTTGATGCCATACTAGGGGCTCTACTCGGACGAAAACTATGCCCTCTACCCCTACTTGACGTCCACTGCGTCGGGGTATTGAACCTCTATGGTGCTGCCGGTGCGGAAAATCTTGGTTTCTTGAAACCCTCAGGCCTTTGTCCATGAATCTGAGAATACACTTTCTTGTTACTGGTATGTCACTTCTCGATCACAGACCTTTCTATCCTTCTTACAGACTCCACGAAGGTGGCAAACCTCTCCCGGTTCTCTAAAGCAGACACCGGAGTGGTTAATTCAACGTTCAACCCTTTCTTGAAATGCCAAATCCTCTCCTCTTCGGTTGATGCGATGTGCAGATAGAACCACAACAACTCCATGAACCTAGCATCATACTCGCTAATGTTCATTTGTCCCTGCCTAATCCGTTCAAACTGAGTAATTTTCTCATCCAGAAAGGTCTTGGGAAAATATCTACTAACAAATTCTCATCGGAACTCTTTCCATCCAGTTTCCACACCTGGCCTCTTGCCTTCCTCAATTGTCCACTAGTGACCATCACTACCCTTCAACAGATATACAACATGTCTCACCTTCTCATTCTTAGGGATATTAAGGATTCTAAATGCTTTTTCTAGCTCAGTCAGCCATAAATCTGCATCAGCTGGATCAGCCGTACCAGCATAGTCTATAGCCCCAACTCAGCGAATTCGTTCAAACGTCTTGCCGGATCCCTTCCCTTCATGGTGGGTAGGTTCCCCAGGTGCAGGTATTGGCATCCTATCTGTCATGTGATTCATGGAAGCTATAAACTGCCCAAACATGGCTTGGAAGGTTGGGTTCCCCATGTCAGCTTGATTGAGCTGGGGTTGTTCAGGTACGGGCTCCTCCCTCCCTTGGTCTCTTGCACCTCCTCCTGGTGCAGCAACGCTACTTTCAACAACATGTTCATCGTGTGATCCAAACATCTTTAGTTCTTCTTCTCCTCCTATATGAGCAGAAGACGCTATTAGATAGACTAGAAGACACTAGAACAGACTCAACAACCTTAGTCCTATGCCTCTGTAGACTCAGCAAACCTAGAGCTCTGATACCACTAAATTGTGGCGTACGATTCACAAAATGAGATTAACTAAAACGAAAGTGAATCATTAGCAGCGGAATTACTGAAAATCACTAAAAATTAAAACTTTTTACAAAGAGATCCATAAACTGAAAAACTTCTTCATAAAGAACCAAAGTATGTTATGTACATTCCAGTTCATCAGTACATCTCTGTATCATCTCTTTCTGAAAAGTTACAAGCATTAACTACCTCGTTAAACTGTACATAAAAAGTATACAAAAATCTTGAGGCATCAAGCAAAAATCTCAGATCAATATCAAACTAACTACTAACTCCTAGGACCTAAGAGTACAAAGACGACACATATGACTCTCTATATACAAGACTTGACAGATAGTGTCTCCACCTGAGGGATCACTACTGTCCTTGCTGTTGCTGCTGTTGTTCTTCTCTTTTTGTGAGGTTTCTATTTCTACCTCGTCCACGTCCACCTAAAAATGTTGGATTTCATGGGAGTGAGACAATTATAACATTTCCCCAATGAGAGATATAACTCGCCGCCCGAAATATTATTATTGCAGATAACCGAATAATTCTAAGAAGAATAATTATAAGTATTTAACATCAGTTAAATCATTAACTAAACTATTTAGAGTAGTATTCTCTATTCAAGTCAAATCAGCTATATCTGAACAAGGCAACATATCATTTATTCAATAAGGAATATGAAGAACATGTATAGCATTTATCCAACTAAGACATACTAAGCAATGTATCATCAACCATTATTTCTCGTATTTCAACCTTAAGCAAATACGCTACACAGCTGATTACATTTTACAAACATACTTAAGCCCCGAGGAGATGAGATATACTGCTCATACTCCAACCGACCATGATTACATAAAGCATCGGTACAACACAAAGTCAATGGGAGAGCCGGATTCAATGACCTCATTTGTCTCGGTCAATACGAGACTACTTTAAGCAGAGAGATATCATGTGTCAACTGCAAATTAGCTTGCCAGGGTATATTGGCATCTTCGCTATAGAGTTATAGCCCATAGCATATACTCTCTTCAGGGTTATGGCCCGTAGCCAATGCCTGGTATTATTATTGAGGAGTCATGGCCCACAGCCATACTCTTAATGGGGTATGGTCCGCAACCAATCCTGTGCATAGGACATAGTCTGTAGCCATTCCTATGGGGCATAAGGATATATTTGCCCAATTACCCCCACATATTCAAAAATATGTGTTCCGAGTAAAACACATTTCACCATTCAGCTTATTCTGACGCTGATGGATTTGTGGTCACGACAACTACATTCTATGATTTCACTTGATTATTTAAGTACATTATCATATTCTTTTAGCATCAACCAAGTTTTCAAACATACGCCATTATAACAATTTGCTATAACGAATGAGTACTATTTCCATCAAGTTTATTGGGATCTTAGTCCTTTATAATCTCATCATCATGATTCAAGAATATGGGTGTTCAAACCCTTAGATCATCAAAATACTTATTACCACTTTAACAGGTAAATCAATACCATCAGGTCATCTGACAGTGAAAACATGATAATTCCAATGCATGTATTTCACATGGCTCTTAAAGCCTATTAATCTCTTTTGTTACCTCTCACTAGGAAACACATCATATTATGACTCACAATGCTTATAATTCACTTTCAATAAATAAAGCATCATAGCTCATACCTGGCTATGTTAATTGTATCATATAACCTACATGATTAGTATAGATGATAACAGTTACATCAATCTCATATCAGCACAATGCAAAACAATTATAAAATTTACTATTCAAGGGTAACACCATTGTTCCCTTACCAGGGTTAGGGTTTCCCTTTCTATTTAAATTAGGGTTATTCATCCCTTTTATTTAATAAGGACCAATGACTCATCATCTCATTGTCCAAAATTAGAGTTTCATGCTCTATAGTATAACCCAGAATTAGGGTTTCACATATACCTTCATATTAAGTGGAATTAGGGTTTACTATTCACATTGCTTCACCCTAGATTAGGGTTTATATTCAATAACCCGAAATTAGGGTTTACTATTCACATTGCTTCACCCTAAATTAGGGTTGATCATCAAAACATCTTGCATTAGAATTTCTCATTTCATTTCCCTAAATTAGGATCATTCCATCATCATGGATTAGGGTTTCACCTATCATTGCCCTCAATTAGGGTTAGGGTTTATTAACCTTCTTAATTAGGGTGTGTGCTTATGATTAGGGTTTCATGATATCCCTTTCAAGAATCATACCCTAATTATACATTCATTCATGTAGAAAGTGTTAAAACCTAACCATTACATGGTTACCATTCATGTAGGATGCCCTCTCTCTCTCATTCTTTAAAAGATGATACCTACTTTGGACCTGATTAGATTATGTCAACTCCACTTGAATGAAGGTTGATCATCGTTAAAGATTAATCATCCAAAGGGTACTAATCACCCTATCTCATTAAGGGTACAATTATTATAATCACCCTTGGTTTATATCATGTAATTGTTCAATTAATCAATTAACCTTTAACCACTTCTAATGTTTATACGGTTTGGTTAATTAACTTCCATACGATCTTGGTCACTTAGACCCCAAATGGTCTTGACCAATCCGACCTCAATCGGTCTAGCTTGAAATACCTCCAAACGGTTTAAGACCATTTAGACCTCCAAACGGTCTTGGTCACACGGTTTGAAACCATTTAGTAAAGTAGGTGCTTGAAACCGTTTGCCAAAGTTGAAGTTTGAAACCGTTTGAGTCTTAACCGGTTTGGGATCATTTGGTCTCAAACGGTCTTGAGACCGTTTGGTCCAAAACGGTCTTGAGACCATTTGGACTCAAACGTTTTTGAGACCATTTGGTCCAAACCTCCTCAAAATCAAATGGACCAAATATGGTCTCAACCACTCAAGTTGATTTAGGGTTTTCAATGTTGATTCACTGATCGATTGAACTCATGTAACTACTCATCAATTGAACCTAACACCATACTTCAATTGAGCTTAATATATCATCCTTCAACTAATTTAACCCTCAATTGATCATTAATTAGGGTTTTGAATCAATTGGATTAGGGATTGAAATCAATGGACTTTAATGTTAATCATTGTGAAATGAATTACTTTGAAATCATTGGTTCACCATCCAAATTGAACATGACCTGACCTCAAACGGTCTTGAGGTCATTTGGATGACCTCCAAATGGTCTTGAGACCGTTTTCCCATCACATCATCAAAATCCATGACATCCAATTAGGGTTTGGATCATTGGATTGATCATCAAATCAATTATTGATTACATTTCAACTTAGTATCTTTGGGTCTTCAATTGCTCAACCATACTTAAACCTAGACCTACAAATGGTCTTGGGTGACCCCCAAACGGTTTTTATACCATTTGGGTGACCTCCAAACGGTCTTGAGACCGTTTGGGCTCAATCACCCAAATATCTAAGTTAACCAAATTGAATTTTAGCACTTAACCCGATTAGGGTTTGATGATTGATGGACCTTCAACTAACAAGCCCATTGAAACTAATCAATCATATTTAATGGATCATTAACCATCATGATTATCATAAAATCTCCAAATGGTCAACTGTGGTCAACACTCTCAAATGGTTTTGAAACTGTTTACTCTCAAACGATTTGATGAAACAGTTTACTCTCACACGGTTTGAAACTGTTTGCTCCCAAACAGTTTGTGAAATCGATTGAGCACATATATTGAAACCGTTTGGCCTATAATTTTCTTGGGAAAAGTGTACAAGATGATTTCATCATCATCTTCCTTCGTATATCAAAGAACTACTATCATTTTCATGGAAATTGCAGCAATGAATCAAAGGAAGTTCAAAATAGAACAAAATGAACAACAAAACATGGAGAATTGAATGCAATAATAACTTTTTAGGGTTTAAGTTATATAACCCACCTTTAAATCTGATTCCAAGCTTCAAACTCCAAGCTCTCTAATGGTGGATGAGATTTGACAACTGCCCAAGGTCCGTTCTTGATCTTTTGGATGAAAAAGTTGGCTAGGGTTGGAAATCGAGTGAAGAAAACAAAGAATCAAGCATCATTTTTTGGGTTTTCACCATGAAACCAAGGTGGAAGATGATCAAAAGCTTACCAACAGGTTAGAGTCGTCCTTCTCCTTCTCCTGAGATCTCTTGTGGTTGGCCAAGGCAAGAAGAGAAAAGAAATTCCAAGAAAAGATCCTTAACTGGGTAGGAAAAGAGATATGTATAAGGAATTTCAAGGAAAGAGAAAATGGAATATATTCCTTTTAATTCCAAAATTATTTCCAAAACTTCCCCCTCAAATCCTTCGCCACAAAGCCATATTCATCCTCTTGTAAAACCTCTTCATTATCCAAGAATTATAGGAAAAGAAATTAAGCACCTTAACCTTATTATACTAATATCCTAATTTTAGTGGATAATACTTTTTATTAACTTAATGTGAGTGGGCTTTCCACTCAACCAAGATCTTTTCGTGCCATAGCAAGGCACAAGCTCGTCCAACACTTTTCAAATTAGTCCCTCAACTTTTGGTTGAATGGCTCCTCAATTAATATATTTCTTTTTGCATTAAATTGAATTAAAGTTCCATTTATGCTCTAATCTTGATTATTTTAATATCAAGATTCTCACTCCTCCAAGATAATTAAAATGAGGAGCCCCTCTCATTTTATTTGCTCTACATTATTTCAAGAAACATGATGGATCCTCTATAGGTGGTATTTTGCATGTTGAACCCTAGGTTTTGGGTAAATTACATATTACACCAAAACTAGGTTTTAATGCACAAAGATTGCTCAACAAGCTCTATCTTGGTGCCTAAGCTTGTGGAAACCATACCACTACATCAAACTTACTCTTATGATGTCTCAACATCATAGGAGCATTTTATCATGTACAATTTGCAATCTAACCCCTCAACTTGGTAATTTGCACTTTAGTCCAAAATTAACAAAACAATGTTTCAACATTATTCAAAACGGACTGAAATTGAAATATAAGTTCCTCTTGAGCCTTAATTACTTTTCAAAAGATAAGAGAAAACATATAATTAACTTTATTAAGAAAAACACCTAGGGTTAAAACATAACCCAAGTCAGGGATGTTATAGCTCCTCCACAGGGATCTTCTTCTTGTTCGATGCCTTCCATTGACGCCATTCAAAGCCTGGTTTTGGACCTGATGATTCCGCCGGTACTGCTCCTGCAATGCAATCCACAGGTTCATCTAAGTTACCGAACTTGTTATGTGTTGGGATTCCTCCTCTCTTGCTCTGTTGCTCATCCTTCCTCGGCCTCCTGACGAACGCCATCGTGTGCAAATTCTTAGTGAACTTACCCATGGGGCTCGGCCTGATCTCCTTGCCTTCCTTCAGTTTTCCCATATTCGTCTGGGCTTCTATGGCCTTCTTCCTTTCCATACAGTCCTCCTCGCCATGACTGATTTGCTGTAGAACATACATATACTTGTCAATTTTTCGTACTCCACTATGTACGTCTCCCCTTGAACAATGATCTTCAGTACTAATGGCTTGTTGGTATCTAGTTTCACTATTATGCGTGCGAATTTTCCTCACTTCTTCTGATCGGTGTTAGTGTCCACCTTGATCGTAGTTCCAATCGCATCTCCTACTTCTTCTAGAAATTGTGTTTGGTACAGAAAGATTGGTAGCCTTGGTATACGTAACTAGACCACCATATATTTGGGGTTCGCATCTGACGGGGAGAAGGATTGGTCCCAAGGTTGGATGCTGAGATATGATCCCATCAGTGGCCACGGTCCTCCCATTAACTCAGTTAGTTAATTGTCCTCTCTTGTTAGCTGCACAATGAAGTAATTGTCCTCCAAATCAATGAGTCTGAAAGCTCCTACATGCCTCCACATAGCTCGTATTCTGTCTTGTAGGGTAAGGAACCCTTTATTTCGCGCGCTTACCTTCATGAAAACCACGAACATCCATGGTTTCACAAGTTCCTCGAATCCAACTTTTACGATGTCAAACTTCGGTGTCCCTTCGACCATGCTCTTTGCAATGTCCTTCTTATCTAGTTTGACATTTGGATCGTCAAAGCCCAAGAATGGCAGCCGCCGTACCTCTTCTCCAATGCCAATGATGTCTTTATAGGATACTAGCTTCCGTGTTTCCTGCCCCGACATGGGAGGTCCAGTCCTCACTCCAGCTTGTAACTCAGGAAAGTCCTCCTGTCTCGGTGTCTGCCCCCCCTCTTTCCTTGCATGTGGTGATGTTCCTTCTCCTCCCTTCTCAGTTTCCTTTCTGTTAAAGTTAAGCGCTATTTCGAGTCATTTTAAAATTTCCTGTTGTGATTGTCTTTTGTTTGCCTTCTCTACCATGTATAGCAGGTTGTTTGATAAGGCAACCATGTTCGGTACTCCTCTACCCGTCGGTCCTTCATGTATCGTGCCTCTTTGCTTATCTGGTATCATGTTCGCCGCCTCGGATGCCAGTGTCCTGGCACTAGGTGGTGTTGATACACCTTCTCCCCCATCTTGATCTTCCATGTCCACATATATTTTACCCTCTCCTATAGTTGGCATTTCTAGCAGTCTGGTCCCCCCGAAACTTCCTCTTCCTCCCCGGCCTCCACGGCCTCTATGAGCACCCCCTCACATCAACCCTAGCAGAGCACGAGAAACCCTAGTAGAATCCTTGTTCCAGAATTTTGATTGACCAACGATCTCCTTTTACCACTCATCAAAATACATCTTATTTCTCAGAGAAAAACTATATTATATTATATTATATATATGTAAATATAAAAAATGTGTCCCCACACATGTACGAATTGAATGGTGAACATGTCTTGTATGGTTTTATTATTGTTCATGTTCATGTGCTACTGTTGTTTCCTTCTGACTTCCTATGATTTTCTTCTTCTTAGCCTAGTGTGGGGTGTTTAAATTGGGATGCTCACTGAGGTGAGGTTTCAATTTATACATCACATGTCATATTAAGTTTTAGAAAATTTGGTGACGTCACAGAAGGGTTGGTGTTTCTTCTTTGATTACCATGTCAATGGCTTCATTATATGTAGGCTCGAATTCTATTTGAGAAGCTAACTATCTCCATCATCCAACAAATTTTGAGAAACTATCTTCTACCTTGTGTTGTAGTGCATCCAATATTCCTTAGTGAACACTTGGTCTAGATCCAAGTATACTGCTCAACGACCTTTGATCATCTTGGCCAGTGTAGCGTTAGTTGTTATGTCTTTCTTGTTGTACTAAGATATGGTTGGACCTATTAGGGTTCGTGAAAAGCAGTGAATTAATATCTTGTCATCATCTTGAACCTCCACCATGCATGGATAATATGCTTTGACATGAGCCATTCAATCTCCTTTCCCTGAGTACTTGTAGAATTTAGGCTTGTTGAGTTTGTATAGTAGATTTTAATCTACGAAATCATATAAGTCTCTGATAATTTTCCCACAGTCCATATTCCCTTCTAGATGCTTGATGTTTTGCAGAATCTCAAGTAGGAGGGGTATGTGACAACAAGTTCTTGAATTGTAGCTTCTTGGTTGGAAACTACCACCAATATAACTGCCAATTTTGATGTTTTTTTGTGATGCCAGCTACACTAGTGTTGGGAATCCATGCATTCCTATCATGTATGGATAATACTAAGAGTGTGGTAATGAATAGACTGAATGCTTTCCAAGGATGATCCTTTTCCATTCATGTATTTCTCTTGAATCTTCACTATAGTACTAACCTTCTCCACATCTCTCGGTCTTCTTTTTCAGTTTCAACTTTCTCTTCCTTATTTGTCCCCTTAACCTTGGCCTTGGGGATGAAAATGGGTGTCATCACTTTGGGAGACACCAAGACCACCCCAATGTTCATGAATAGTAGGCACTGGTACAACCTTGGCTGAAAGGTTTTTGATTTAGATTGATGGAGGTTCCACATGCCATATAGAAATAATGGTGTTGACGATCTAGAATATCAAGCTCCTTGTCTAGTGAATCTTAGATGATGACATCCTCTGGCATAGCCTACGCTTGGCGGGGAAAAAAGGTGGAGTTTTCAGGCTTCTCTGGTATGCATGATTGAGGGAGTTTGCAAGCTTCATGCATCACTTTGGCTTCCTTGTGATTTTTTCCTCCAACTGACATGTCTTGATTGTTGCTCAAATTGTCAGTTCACAATACTACTTCTAGCCATTTGGTTGATCACTTATAGGACAAGGTGTGGTATGGGTGCCTTGATCTACTTGTGACATCCTGAGATTTAGATCAACAAATTCAATAGTAGGGTGTAATACCAAAACTATAGAACATCATAAACTTCAGGAACATCCCTATAAATATAATAATAACTTTAGGACTTCCCGCATGGTTTAGTATATGCCAAAAAGGATACTCCATGTTGTTCAATTATTATTTTGTTACAAAGGATTTGTGGGATAGTTCTTTCTCTTTCTATTTAGATTTTAAATGATGGGGCCTGCTTCTAGCTTGGGCGAGACGTGTTGGGTTCTTTTAGACTTAATGTGAGATGTATTTTCCAATGCCACGGTCGGGTAGATTATATGAGTATAAAGTAACATGATGGATTGTCTTGTGAGGCTAGAGAGGTTTACACTCTTAGACAAACATCCCAAATAGGCTATTCGAAAGAGTGGGAAGGTTTGTGTGGGGTGGTCGATCAATAGTTAAGGTAGGCTCTTCTAGTCTAGTGACTATGTTCAATCTTGTGCTTTCCTCCCTAGAGTGTCCTAGTCCAAAAAGTTTTCCAAAGTAAAATCATTGGAACCATTCATGATCTCATATTCTCATCCCAATTTGGTGAGTTCATAGAGGGATTTTTTTCCCTTTTGGAAATAGTAAGAGGTCAAAAGGGGGAGCCTCATCTTGGAATCTCCAAGTTGATGATGAAAATGGGAGTGGGTTGTGGTCTAGTTTAAGGTCGTAGTCTAGGAACACATAACTATGAGTGTGAAATGGGTACGATGGTCTAGTTTAGGTCATAGTCTAGGACCATGTTAATGGACATGAAAGAAGTTATATGGTCAAGTTTTAGGTCATAATCTATGACCATGGAGATGGGATGACCCGATATTGGCAGCTGATATCTCATATAAATTAGATAAACCATCCATCTTAACAATGTCTCTAAGAAGGTTATCTTAGAAAGACCATTTACTCCTTTAGATATTGTTTTATATTTGAAAAAGTTTTTTGGTTTTGAAAATATTATTCATCTGAAAAGTCTGTCAAACCTTGAAAGATTGTTAATCTTAAAATATTGTTTGATTTGATAAGCTTTTTATTATTTGAGAGGTTATTTGATCTAAAAGGTTTGTTGATCTTAGAAAGATTGTTTGTTTTGAAAAGCTTGTTAATCTTCGAAAGGTTGTTTTATTTAAAAAGATTGGTAACCTTAAAAGCATTACTTTGTTTGAAAACCATTTTAATTTTTGAAAGGTTGTTTGATGTAAAAAGATTGTCAATCTCAAAGATTGTTTGATTTGAAAATATTATTATGCTTAAAAAGAGTTTTTGATTCAAGAAGATTGTAAATCCCAAATATACTTTTAATCCTAAAAAGATTGTTAATATTAAAAGGATCTTAATTTAAACTTGCACACAAAGGTATTAGAGGCAATCTTAAATTTTTTAGCAACAAAAGTAATATAGAATTATACAAAAAATGGCCCTCCCTTTTTTGCCCTTGCGTTTAGATCCAATTTATGTCCTCACTCGAGCATTACTTGTGTAGGAGGGGTTGGTCTGTATCTTATCGATGAAAAGACAAAGCTCATTAAAGGGGTTACCATAGTTCAATGGACATGGGTACTGCTCCTAATACACCTTGTGACTACATTGGTCTTAATATGTCATGACTGATATGAGAGGAGAGTGTTCAACGGGCATTTGGACATTCAAAAAAGTAATATAGAATTATACAAAAAATGGCCCTCCCTTTTTTGCCCTTGCGTTTAGATCCAATTTATGTCCTCACTCGAGCATTACTTGTGTAGGAGGGGTTGGTCTGTATCTTATCGATGAAAAGACAAAGCTCATTAAAGGGGTTACCATAGTTCAATGGACATGGGTACTGCTCCTAATACACCTTGTGACTACATTGGTCTTAATATGTCATGACTGATATGAGAGGAGAGTGTTCAACGGGCATTTGGACATTCAACTTAACTCTACATTAGTACCTTTACTAACACCCCAACACATCTAGGGATTCAACGTGAGTGTAACGACCTCACTTTTTCCAGCATCCCCTATTAAGGAAGGACCTAAAAGTTGAGAGTCATTTCCTGAAATTCCCAAGGATGTAGATTTTTACCAAATAACAAAATATAGAAAATAATTTCCATCAATTTAAATATTGTTTACAAGATGCTCCTCTAAGGAGTTACATGAGTTTCAATCATCAATAATTGTACAAATGGGAAGAAGTGTATATCGAATTATCCTCTACTTAGGTTTAATGCCTTCTAGTAATTTTGTCTGGTTTATCATGTGTTGATATCTTTGTATCTTGAATTTACCTAAAACGTCATGAAACAAAAGTGCAAATCACTATATTTACATACTATCTACTTGGGTGCATGCAATAGTGTGAAAGTAAGCTAACAACATATAATCAATTAATTACTTGCAAATAAAAAATAGTAATTTCATTGCATATTATAACCCATGCTAGATATGCTCTCTTGGGTGTGATGACTATCCCTCTAGGGCTCATCTGCATCACCCCTTGATGCATGTCATCCTGGGGTTCAAAATATGATCTCTTTCTTTATGTGATACTCATAGTAGCATTATAATTGAATAGAATGTACATAAACCACCAACAATTTATTTGAACAATCTTTGAGAAACTAACAAACCTCAGGAATCGATATTGTGAGTAGTCATAATTTTAACCATGTAACTGAAAGTGGAACCATGAAGATCATGAAATCATACTTCAAGTATGTTCAAGCAATCCAATCAACAGATCCAAGCGTTCAATAATCAATCTACATGTATGTAAATCCTAAAGTGTCACCCACATATGATTTAGTTTAAACTGTAGATGGATCCTAACCGATATTTTAGGGTTGTCTTGGGTTTGGTTAAGGGACAAGGGCACACACCCTATTTCCTTAACTTAATAATAATTAGGTTAAACCATAATTGTTATATCCATTATATACTTTCATTATGAACATTTAGATCAGATTAACTTCATTAATATTATCACAAGTTGTGATCTTTAGTTTCAACCCTAATTATTCACATGTATGATCATTATTCATTTTAGAAACCCTAATTATCATCATTATTATCATGATCATATTATATCTTATCATATATTCAACAATATTTGATAATAACCCAAAAGAAAGTCTTTTAATGTTTTCAAAATGTTAATATCTATGTTTAAGGATTCTTTGTATTAATAATCACTTTAACATATATTAACACACCATTTTGGAAATGTGTTAAGTATTAAGTATTTAACTTATTTTATGCATATTCCTTTCATTTTTTTTGATCAACTTTTATAGATTACTTGCCCTAATCTGATCATGCTATCAAGTACCATAATATTGCAATTTAATACCAAATCCAATTTATTCGAGAAATTACCTTTCCTTTTTAATGAGGTGGCAACTTATGATTGGGCCATGCCCTTGCCAACTCATCCGTGGCTCCATTACCTTGTAATTCTAAACTGGTGGGTCAGAGGGTGTTATGCTGTTTCAACCGCTAGTAAGGGCGAGAGGGGGCAACCAGTTTTTTTTGTTAGATCTCATTAAACAATTGAGTCAATCACTCCATTGGATGGTTGATTCATCCCTCCTTCACTTGAGGAGAAGTGATAGCCATGTCAAAGGTGTTATCCAGAGTAGAAGGCAAGGAGGATAGGGAGAGGGCAGGGTGGCTCGGGGACTTTTTGGTCATTCTCAGCCAATTCTTACAAAGTTGGGGGAATCCTTGGATGTCATCACAAAGACCTGGAAGTGGGGCTTCCCTAAGGTGGCACCCACTCTCTACTGTGTAGAGATGGTGAGAGTGGAAAGGGAGAGGTAGGTGTACTTTTCACGCTCCTGAGTGTAGGTGACTCTCAGGAGAAGAGGCAAACTCTCAGGGGTGGTTTCTTTTATAGTAATCAGAGTGTCTGGCTAGGGCTTCAATCCCAGGTTCACACCAGTGGAGAACCATGGCGACATGGTGGTTATTTCTTGGTGTCCAAGCCACTGTTTTCCTCTAAAATATTTATGGTTGGGTTTGATTCTTCTAGAGGAACATCGCCCCTACATTCTTGGAGTGAAAGGGTGACCAATGAGAGAGAGCATGGATCAGGGAGAGAAAGAGAGGGAAACTGCATGTTTCCTATTTTATAAGAGGTAGGAGATAACCTCTATTCTAAAAATCATAGATCCAAGGGTCGCGACCAACAAGACACTTAAAGGGGGAAGAGATATTTTCTCCCTATAGTCCCAGTCATATTGAAAGTGTGACATTATCTATCAATAACTCACTTTAGGGAAAGCTTATAAAATCCATAACTCTCTCCTCTCTTCTCCAATTGACCCCAAAATTTAAGGGAAAACATCTAATAAATTAATCTCAGATTGAGTATCAAAAAGAAGATTCTAGATGTCCTTTTCTATTTCTTCAAGAAGTAAACAACATTTACTTATTACAAGTGGGTCCATCTATCTTCTTGAATTTCCCTAGGTAATTGGGAGCCTCCTTTCTCTATGAAACTTGGAGTGGATATCATTAATATCTTTCCCAACCTATATATGATTTTTTGGAATCAATTGGATCAAATATTTTAACTAAATCTTACTCTTTTAATATATACTTAAATAATTACCCACACTATATGGAAAGTCCTTTTTCTCTCAAATTCTAGAATTCTCTTCTTTTCCCAATAATTTTCAAGTATACAAAAATTCAAGATGAGATAACATTATTTTATGCCTCAAATCTGATGTTGCCATTCATTGTTAGATAATTACTCCTTTAGTTATCTTAAATACCATTTATCTTATTTTCTTTTGGAAACTTAAAAATTATCTCTTATTTCAGTTGTCAAACAATTCAAAATGTCATTATTATTTATTTGTGCACAAAATCTCTTATTTCTTAAACTTGTGCTATAAGGACCTATATGCAAAGAAGATAGTCTTGTGCCATGGGTTGCACCCAAACCATAAAGGTGACTTTATTATTCCATCAATAATGAAATTATGGATTTTATTTATCACTTCAAACCTTATATTTACATAATTTAAATTCACTAAATTTGAGGATATTACATTCTCATCTCATTAAAAGGAATTTTGACCCCAAAATTCAAACTTATTTAGGTTAAGGTGAATGATTTTCCATCTTTGTTCAAACCTTAGAATTAGCAACACTTCTAGACAACTTTTATTGAAATGCAAATTCCTCGCATTATTAATAAGGTTGGGACCTGAATTCAATCCAGGGTATCTCCACATCCTCATTTCATTAAATGATATCCTTACTTGGTGATTACAATTTCAATTGTGATTTCAATTTCACTTTGTGATTAATCTTTTCACCTAAGTTTCCAACTTGTTGTTCGTTTGTTTCCACCTAAGGGTGAGTTAACACCTCAAATCCTAGGCCATATCCCTAAACTCATCTTAGAGTATTCATTATCATAGGTCAATTTTAAACGTAGCATGTGTCTACCTAATCTCTTTGTCCATCATAATAAGATGACCCAAAAACAAAGTTCATCCCATTCCAAGAGTAGAGATGATGTACCCATACATTATTTTAAAATTTTCAGATTTTGGTTGAACCGTCTTGAATCATGACTCCAAACCATAATTTCTTTTTAAGCCCACAATTTATTATGTTCCACGAAGTCAAATTTCTTTCTCACTCTTCAGTTTGTGCTAAAATCCTTTCAAATTCCATATTACATGACTTCTTGTACCTTATCTCATGTATCATTAGTCCCAATCATTTACTCAAGGTCTCTAGGGGTACAAGTACCTTTGGAGTGGCCCCCTAGTTTCCTCATGGACCTTATGCACTTATTGAGGGCCTCTCACATTTACCCCTTAAGCCTCATGAACTCATGAAGGTGGCCAATATCCTAACACATGGGCCTCGGGCAAACATGACTGGCTACCTCGTAACCCTATGATCTTATGCATTCAGGGAACAATCACCTCCTAATCTCATCAGTATCATATACCTTTAATATTTCCTACTTGACCTTAGCATAGACTTAGAGATCTACCCTACCTAGGAGTTTATTGAGATATTGATAACTGTGTATTTATCCTTTTTATTTATATTGTTTAGATATTTTTTAGGATTGTTTTGTTGTTTATTTCTTTAGTTTTACAATTAATTGTATTATTTTAGATTTTCTATCTTTATTTGTATTTTTAATCATATTTTTTTAAATTTGTTTAGGAAAATAGTCTAATCACTCCAATGAATAAAAACTCTTGGGATATAATTGCACAGTTTCCAACAGTCAAATGTGCCATAAATCTTGCGTCCAGACTCCAAACTGAGTGTACAAGTACTTGTTGGAAAGGAAATTTAATTTCCTAAAAGAAATTCCTATATTCCGGAGCACTTTTTAGCATTTAATGGGAAATGTTTTTTCTAGAAGTTTCTGCTGCGGAAATCTGCATTGAAGAAGTCACATGGTCAAATATTAAAGAAGACAACTCATTAAACCCCTCAATTTTGTGGGCAAGCAATTAATATTATAAAAGTTCTCTCCCTTGAATAGGATTTGGACAATTTCATATATTCTTGTGGTGGAGGAATTCAAATAAGGATCAGTCAAATGTTGAAAATCATTAATGCGGTCAAAGTTTGAATATTACTTTTGGATAAAAGAAGAAATTATTCCATTCAAAGTGGCTGCCACCACAACAAAGCAATTTTTCAATGGTTTTGCCACCTCCTCATCTCCCTTTAAAAGAAGGGGGCACTCTATAAGAAAAATTAGCCAGTCCTTAGCTAGTTTTAGATACAACTTTATTATGTTCTTTACATCATGTTCGAGTAGTCTTTTTTCTGCAGCACGAGGACTAACCCCAAAGCTCATTTCTATGTTCTTTGTATTAACTCCATTTTCTTAGTGAATGAATATTTCTCAATCTGTTTCCTTTATAGAAAATTATTGATATGCTCATGTGGGAGCACCAAAATCCAGGTCCCCAAATGAATGAAATACATAAATTTTGACAAGTTTTTATGATGTTTCATCCTTTGATTTGTACTTGACCTTAGATAGGTAAACTTATTTTGTTATAGGAATGTCAAGACTTTAGATTCTCTTAGCATGAATGACTTTTCTCTTTCTAATGTCATGTTCGTTATAATCTATAAGTGATGTGGCCAACTGATCTATGGATTAGAACCTAGGATCTAGATATACATTATTTCTTGATATGTCGATGGATAGAAGTATGTTGGATGGTTGGGATATGATCCATATATGTCAGGACCAATGGGTGTACCGAAAGTCTGACCCTTGTGAGATGTCTATAAGTACATACAACCACAATATCTTAGTTCAATAGTTAAGAAATGGAGTTGAATTGATTTACATAGGAGCGTGGCTTTGGCGGTGAATCTTTGGACCCCTACATCTTTATTTTATAATATAGGTACATTTTAATATTACAACTTTTAATTTATATATTTAGTCTTAATTCAAACTCTCTCAACATATTTTACTTCTCATTCTAGCATTCAGATTTGGATTTCAACATCTCCTCTCGCCATCTCTAGGGATCGATACCTCTCTATACTTAGTTGATTTGATGCTCGTATCAAGTTGACAATCTTTTTAGAAGGTTAAACTCTAGGACTTGTCCTAGTAATTGTTATGTGTAAAATGACTCGTGTCATATATCCCACTTTAACAAATTTTTGAGCACATAATTTCCTAATGTAATTCTTTAACCTGAATTTCCTTCATCTTTCTAGGGGTACACATTATTTCATATAGGTCCCAATATTGAGCTCGGGCCACCTTCCCTATTTGGGGCTTGGTGCCATGTCGACCTTCCCTATATGGGGCTTGACCTCTTTGTAACCTTCCCTACCTGGGGCTTGGTCATAGTGATTTACACAGTGGAATTAGGCCACCTTCCCTATCTAGGGCTTGGTTCCATACCGATGTTCCTAATCTGGGGCTTGACCACTTAATGACCTTTGCTATTTGGGGCTTGGTTGTCTACACTATGAACTCAGGCCACCTTCTCTATATGGGGATTGGTGACCTTCCCTACCCGAGGCTTGGTCATAGTCATTTACATAGTGGAATTGGGCCATCTTCCCTATGTGGGGCTTGGTGCCATACCACTCTGACCAATATGGGACTTGACCACTTAATGACCTTCGCTATCTGGGGCTTGGTCGTCTACACTGTGAACTCAGGCCACCTTCTCTATATGGGGCTTGGTTTCATGTTGGTCTTCCCAATTTGGGTCTTGACCACTTATGCCCCTTAGAGATAGCATACTTGGGTTCAAATAATGTACATACTTTCATATTTTATATCTTCAATCCTTTAAACTTTAGGTAACATTCAAGGTTACCTCAATCCTCAAACTGGTTGGTCAACTTACCCTTATAGGAAATGGTCCTAACCTTGGGTGTCTTCTTGACTCACAAGAGGAGGTTAAGCCCTATATACACAACCTAACGCCACAAGCTCAGGCTTTTACCTCCCCCATAGGTCCTTTTCCCACCCTTAGGTTGACCCACCCTAGGTCCGAACACCAACCCTAAAAGTTGAATTTCATATTTTCACTTTTATGTAACCATTGGTGGCTTATGTTTCTTAAACCCTTTATATAAATGCCTTGCTCCACATACTTGCATGCATGGGAGACATAGTCACCTAAACTAAGTTGATTTTTTTTCTTTCCTCTTACCCTAATTATGGGTTATGGGCATGATTACTCTATCACCTACGCTATTCCCATTTTCTAAGATTAGGGTATTTAGTTAGGGTTAGGGATTACACCGTGCATCTTAGGGTTTCTATGTCCCTTGACCCACTAGGGTTTTCCTAAGACAACCCTAACTCAATCTAGGTTTTACCTTTGCAAGGAAAAAACTCATAAACCTTCTATTTCACCATTATATGTACATTAATTGGCAGAAGATGCCTTAATCCTACATCTTCTGAAAAACCCTAATATGAGAGGATGAGGGAAGTCCCTTTTAGGTTTTGTTAAGAAATAGGATGAGAAGTGGGTGAATAAAGATGATAAGAGTTAGAGGAAACATTAATTTAGGTAAACCCTAGGTTATGGCCATGTAGGTTCATTGTTCCTAAGGGAGTCCTTGTATACCAACTTGATGGTGCATGAGAAAATATTGCCAGCCCCCAAAGCCATGACCCCTTCTAGAAACCATTACTATTAGGTCATGCCTTAGTAATTCTCCTTATATTTCTACAGATTTCTAGAAATTATAAACTATTACATATTATTTGAAAGATCTACTGATTTGATACTAAATGTAACGACCTAACTTTTTACCATTCCCCAATTAAGGAAGGACCTTAAGTTGAGAAACATTACCTAAAATTACCAAGGATCCATATTATTTTACCAAATAACAAGTAATAGTAATTAATTTCCATTAATTTAAATATTGTTTACAAGATGCTCCTCTAAGGAGTTACATAAATTTCTAGCATTAGAACTGTACATATGAGAAGAAGTATCTTATAGCCCTCCTTTACTTACCTAACGCCTTCAGGTAATTTCATCTGGTTCATCATGTCTTGATATCTTCTTATCTTGCATTTACCTAAAATGGTGTGAAACAAAACCATACAAGAATATATTTCTATACTTTATACGTGCGTGCATGCAAAAGTGTGTAAGTACACAAATGCCATATAATCAATCAATTACTTGCAAACAAAAATTGGCAATTTCATTGCATATTCTAACCCATGCTATATATGCTCTCTTGGTTGTGATCATTGTCCCTCCATGCCTCATGTGCACCAGCCCTTGATGCATGCCATCCTAGGGCTCAAAATATGATATATTTCTTTATGTGATGCTAGTAGTGGTATTAAAATTGAATGAATGTAAATAAAGTACCAACAACTTATTTGACCAATCTATGAGAAACACTCAACAAACCTTGACAATCAATATTGCATATAGTCATAATTGTAACCATGTACCTTAAAGTGGAACCGTGCAGATCATACAATCATACTTCAAGTACCTTTAAGAAATCCAATCAAAGGATCCAAGCAATCAACAATTGATCTACATGTATGGAAATCCTAAAGTGTCACTAACATATTCGATTAAACTCTACTTGGATCCTAACCTAAGATTTAGGGTTGTCTAAGGTTTGGTTAAGGAACAAGGGCACAAACCCTAGTCCAATCACTTATTAATCATTAGGTGAAACCCTAGTTATTATATCCATCATATACTTTCATTATGAACATTTAGATCAGATTAAGTTCATTAATATTATCACAAGTTATGATCTTTATTATCAACCCTAATTATTCACATGTACAATCATTATTCACTTTAGAATCCCTAATTTGCATCATTATCATCATGATCTTATTATATCTTATCATATATTTAACAATGTTAGATAATAACCCAAAATAAAGACTTTTAATATTTTTTAACATTTTAGCCAGTGTTTGGCACGGGACCGAAACCCGGTTTGGCCTTGTCTTTATGTGCCAACCCCGCCAAACAAGTGCCGGTTTGAGGTTGATTTTTGTTTGGTTCGCAACCCTGAAAAATCCCCGTTTTGGGATAACGGAACCCCCTAACCCAGGTTCTCCCAGACCCACAAGGGGTGGGATTCCGATTCATAACCCAGTTTCCGTGATCTGAGTCCATTTTTGTCTCGCCCTTTCTGCGATGGTGTCATCGCCCACCGATGCCTCCCCACCCCTTCGCCTTTCCCCTCTCCCTCTTCTTCTCTCTCTTATGCTCCCTCTCCCGAGAAGTCAATGCCCTCCCAGCAGTTATGATGCCTTCTCCCACCTCTCCCAAGACATGCAGCAGCCCATCCTTTCATATGGCAGGGCAGTGCTGTATGGATAAGCCTGGACAGTGGCGTAGGTGCAACAGCCGGTCAATCAAGCTGACAGAGGGGTACGGTGGGTCGTCTACAATCGCCGACCTACACCGCCAGTCTAGACGCCGAGAATCAAGCATCATCTGGAGTTGTCATCTCCCATCAAAGCCCCCCTTTTCACTGTGTGCAAACCCAGTAAACCCTAGCAAGGGCAAGCGGTGCCGCTGCTACTATATAGTGTTGCAATTCATATCTGAAGCCGCCGTTGCCGAGCCCCTATACTCAGAAGTCACCCAGTTGCTTGAGAGGTATGTCTTCACCGACCCTCTTCTTTGTTTCAGTAGGCTAGCGGCTTATGTGTACCGTCCCTCTACATTTGTTGTATGTACCGTCCCTGACCCGTGCTCCTATCTTCAACCTTGATTTTGGCTGGCTGACCATGTATTTCTCCTGATCAATACAAACACATTTTCTATGTAATGAACCAGATAAGAGCAAAAACGTTTCTCGTATTTTGGTATATTCCAAGAAAAAATGGATGCATTGAAATGAAAAAAGTCAACCATATGGGATACAAACAAAATAATTGTTATATATTTATATTGACAATTTATTTAATTAGTTCTCCCTGCTAGTAACCTCATTTACGAGGACAGGGTTATATCTAGACATGATTGTTCTCCCTACAAATATCTTATGTAATATATTTGTTTAAATTTGAACAAGTATGTGCTATAAACCCTACATTGAGGTATGAATAATTCATATAGGGTTTTTTTTATGTGTCAAATTTTCAAAACTAGAACTGGGACAGCCTAATTTTGATTATTCAACTTCTTCTTATTTTTGTTATGACTATGTGCATTGACTGCTTATGCTTTGTATACGTGCAAATTGTACACCCATTAAATCTTTTTGATAGTCATTTCATTTATTTTGTAAACTTTAGTACCAACTTTGCTTTGTGTTAATATATTTTGGCACCTTGTACACAACCCTTGACTGAGGTCTGCCCCCCCCCCACAACTAGGTCTACTATGATGGTACAAAATTGGAACATACTAGTGTGTAGTGTACATTTGTTCCGTTTAAAATAATATGATGTAATATTTTTGTTTAAGTTGAAACATATATTGGAATGCCGACTATTGTGTTGTAGATCACCTAAATTATGGTGTTGTTAATCATGTTATAAACATCAATACACCAGCATTAGATGTAGAGCACAATATTCTGCATTGAAATGAAATAGGTGGACCATATGGGATACAACCAAAATAATAGTTATATATTTATATTGACAATTTAATTAATGAGTTCTCCCTTCTAGTAGACTCATTTATGAGGACATGGTGATATTTTGACATGATTGTTGTATCATATTGTTTGGTCATGCAAGGAACCCGAGAAGTACATTTATGTAATATCTGTCACTATGTTTTTAGGTGTGTTTTCATGTTAATATGTATCATGTATTATGTTTTATAGGTCATTAGTTGTTCATGTACAAATATCTTATGTAATATATTTGTTTAAGTTGGAACAAGTATTTGTTACAAGCCCTATATTGAGGTCTGAATCATTAATGTAGGTTTTTTTTGTGTCAACTTTTCAAAACTAGAACTGGGACACCCTAATTTTGATTATTCAACTTCTTATTTGTGTTATGACTGTGCGCCTAGACTGCTTATGCTTTGTATACGTGCAAATTGTACACCCATTAGTATAGGTAGATCTTTTTCATAGTCATTTCATTTATTTTGTAAACTTTAGTACCAACTTTTCTTTGTGTTAATATATTTTGGCACCTTGTACACAACCCTTGATTGAGGTCTGCCCCCCCCCAATTAGGTCTACTATGATGGTACAAAATTGGAATCCACCTATTACGTATTAATTATTTTTATTTGGAACATACTAGTGTGTAGTGTACATTGTATATGCTCATAAAATACTAGTTTGTAGTTGGAACAATTATGTCCTATAAGCCCTAATTTGATTGGTTAGTATTTGTTCCGTTTAAAATAATTTGAAGTAATATTTTTGTTTAAGTTGAAACATATATCTGAATGCCGACTATTGTGTTGTAGATCACCTAAATTATGGTGTTGTTAATTATGTTATAAACATCAATACACCAGCATTAGATGTAGAGCACAATATTCTACTGCTCATGTCACCATTTTATGATGCCTACTTAGTCTAATTTGGTTCCAAAATATTATTTGCCTATCTAAACAAGTTGTCTATTATTTATTTCAAATAATCCAACTATTTTGTCTAATCTATATTCCCTCTGCATTTGTTGTATGTACCGTCCCTGACATTGTCACTTGCTCATCTATTTTTTCTAATCTCTTTCTGTGTAATGAACCAGATATATGAGTTCTCCCTGCTAGTAACCTCATTTACGAGGACATGGTTATATTTAGAATTTTAGACATGATTGTTGTAGCATATTGTTTGGTCATCTGTCAGTGTGTTTTCAGGTTAATATGTATCATGTATTATGTTTGATAGGTCATTAGTTGTTCAGGTACAAATATCTTATGTAATATATTTGTTTAAGTTGGAACAAGTATGTGTTACAATCCCTACATTCAGGTTTGAATCATTAATGTAGGTTTTTTTTGTATAAGCCCTAATTTTGTGCTATCCATTTAAAATGGTCACTATTATGTGCTCATTGTATAAGCCCTAATTTGATTAGTCACTATTTCTTCCGTTTAAAATAATATGATGTAATATTTTTGTTTAAGTTGAAACATATATCTGAATGCCGACTATAGATCACCTAAATTATGGTGTTGTTAATCATGTTATAAACATCAATACACCAGCAATGTAGAGCACAACATTCTGCATTGAAATGAAATAGGTAGACCATATGTGATACGAACAAAATAATTGTTATATATTTATTTTGATAATTTAATTAATGAGTTCTCCCTGCTAGTAACCTCATTTACAAGGACATGTTTATATTTAGCCATGATTGTCTTAGCATATTGTTTGGTCATGGAAGGAACCCGAGAAGTAGATCTATGTTATATCTTTCAGTGTGTTTTTAGTTGTGTTTTCATGTTAATATGTATAATGTATTATGTTTAATAGGTCATTATATGTTCAGGTACAAAAATATAATGTAATATATTTGTTTAAGTTGGAACAAGTATGTGCTATAAGCCCTACATTGAGGTTTGAATCATTCATGTAGGTTTTTTTTATGTGTCAACTTTTCAAAACTAGAACTGGGACACTCTAATTTTGATCATTCATGTTAGATTGAATGAATGATTTTAATGTTAGCTTGAATGAATGATTTTAATTTTCACGTACGATCAAAATGTACACCCATTAGTATTATGCTGATTATATTGCAAGTAATCCAACTATTTCGGCTAATCTGTATTCCCTCTGAATTTTTTGTATGTATCGTCCCTAACCCTGTCGTTGGCCGTGCAACTCTCTTCAATATTCAATTTGGCTTACTAGGTATATCTCATGAGCAATACGAACACGTTTAATGTGAATGTCATGCTGAATGCTTGCTATTTATGTAGTTTTCCTATAATGAACATATTGGATGATGCGTTTGCTAAAACCATTTCAAATTTAACAACAATTTCAAATTTGTTGTACAAATTGTGGATCTTATGTCTGGTTGCGGCATTGAGGAGACAATATGACATGGGTTATTGCTTTAAACAAGTTATTGCTTTCAATACAAGTTATTGCTTTCAACTTTGTAGTCTCATACTAGGTTCGTATAAAGGTTTCGTTTACACACCCATACTAAAGTGATATATCGCAGTGTCATTGGTACTATGGCTACACCCGACTTGAGGTTCCGTATTGTATGGTCGAAAGAGTTGGATGAGGCTTTGGTTGCGGCATTGAGGAGACAAAATGACATGGGTAGGTGCTTCGATGGAATATTTACTAGGGACATGTGGAGGGAGATGCTACGTGATTGGCATATCAGGATGGGGAGGAACGAGGGTACATTGGATCAGTTAAAACTCAGTGGAAGAACCTCAGGAGAGACTATGCAAAGATAAAACTGGTGACCAACAAAAGTGGCGTTGGATGGGATGATAATAGGCACAAGCCAATATTGCCTGACACCCCAGAGTGGAGGGAGGCACTTGCGGTATGTCTAATAATATACACTCCCCTGACTATTATATATTAAATTAAACTTCTTAATATTGACCTAATCAGTAGTTGTCCCCTATTTTATGCAAACACGGAACTAGTGAGATTGATCAACAAACCATTCTACCACTACCACGACGTCGAGCTGATGGGGCAGAGGAACATAGCTAGGGGCCATCATGCAATGTCCTCAACCGATAGACAACCTCCTTCTGATGTTGCATCTGAAGATGATGTTGTTGTTGACCTAGATGCATCTGATTCATTTGTCAGCCCAGAACCGACCGGTCCAACCGGTTTCACTGAAGACATGGTTAATTTTGGGACGCAAAGTGAGGACACCAACGGTGGATCACACAACCAAGGTGTTTGTGCAAGGACTCCCACCACGATCAGCCGCAGGAAGCGAGTGTCAAGCTCACAGGATAGTTGTGTCCTGTTTAATGATGTCATGTCTGAATTCACAAAGGTGTTTGCCAAGGTACATTAGATGGGCAACGGAATTGCTGCTAGGTCTAATGATAAAGATGAATACCAAACCATTTTGCACCACTTTCATGCAAGCTACCCTGACGCCCCTGTCCCATTTTTTACCACTCTTGTGCACGCCATAAAAGATCCAGCTAACCGTAACATTTACGTAAGCCTTATGGACACCCCACAAAAAATTACCATTTAGTTGTAAGACTTGTGGGAAATGAAGAACACAACTTCTGCATCACAATCACCCTTCACGCCACAATCTCCATCGTACTTTTGAGGTTTCCTAATTTAAGAACTATATCAGCATCCTACCTTTTCTTTGATGAACTTTATCAAAAATTGTTGTACTATTGTATTCCGTTAGGAACAATCTATGAACTATGTTACTATGTAATGGTTTATCTTGTTATTTTCTATTTGGTCAGTATTTGCTATTTTGTCTCTATAGCCCTAATTTCATTTCTACAATATCTCGATATTTTCCTGATGCGGATAATCGCTTTTAATTCTAGACGTGATGGCCAATATTCATCCATATGAAACAACTGATGACATTCTACAACTACTGGATCTTATGTCTGGTCCAGCTAATGACATTGCTAACGCAATATCCTACCAAATAGCTGACCAAATTTCCCACAATATCATGCAAAATTCAGACGCCGCAACCACAAACCAACCAATATCGAGATCGGTTAGTATTAGGAGCGGCCATCAAAAGATTTTAGAAATATTAACCGGACATGAAAGGAGGGCGTATGATCTGTACCGTATGCTACCCAACACGGTTTTAGCCTTTGTTGACAAACTTGAGGACCGATGTTTGTTGAAAAGTACCAGAGGTGTGTCATCAGTGGAGGCAGTTTGCTACTTCCTTCAAATGGTTGGCCATGGCCATACCAACTGTGTCCTAGCTGAGGACTACATTCACAGTGGTGAGACCATAAGTAGAAAGTTTAATGAGGTGCTGGATGCAGTGTGTGCTTTGTGCAATGAATATATTGTCATGCCAACTGCATCCACAACTCCACATCACCACATCACTGAGAGTTCAAGATTTTACCCTTACTTCAAGGTATGACCGTCACTTAGTTGACCATTGTCCATTCCATTGTTAATCTAACCACTATCTTCATCGTTGAGTTTGGTATTTACTTGCGTATTTCTTATATACTTGTCTTAGGATGCCATTGGGGCAATTGACGGGACATACATCCCTGTTTAGGTGAAATGTGAAAAGCAGAACCGATATAGGAATAGAAAAGGGAATGTTTCCATGAATGTCATGGCTGTAGTAGACTTCTCAATGGAGTTTACATATATCATGACTGGTTGAGAGGGATCTCTGCTGACCAAAGGGTACTTCACGTAGCTAAAACCATAGGCGGGTTCAAAGTACCCCCTGGGAAGTACTATCTTGTTGATGCAGGGTACGCCAACACCAGCCAATTTCTTACACCATATCGAAACGTTGCTTACCATATAGCAGAGTATCGGGGTAACATAGGCTCATACACAAGCAAAAAGGAAATGTTCAACCACTGACATGCTCAACTACGTAATGTTGTCGAGCAAGCCTTTGGTGTGTTGAAGAAGAGGTTTTCCTACTTTCATAAAGGAGCAACTTTTCCCATGCAGTCTCAGTCTCAGATTGTAATGGCTTGTTGTATCATTCACAATTTTATTCGACGCCAAAATGATGGTGATCCTATGATGGACGAAAACTTGGATGATCCTCATACTACCATTGACATCTTGAACGAATTGAGTTCTCTCCAACAAACAAGCCAGGTCGATGCTAGAGAGGGAGATGTTTTGCGCGAAACAGTTGCCAATTCTATGTGGGCAAATTAGTGATTTATACATTTGTTTTCAACAACATTGAAACATTTTCTACAACATGTTTCACTTACTCCCTTTTTTTGTAACTTCATGGACAACTTTTGTTCTCAAACTGTATTGTTCACTACAATTTTGCCTACTTTTAAACAATGTGAAATTATGTCTCATTAGGTTTTCTATCTAGAAATGGACAATGACATGTCATCGTGCCCATGTGGTCTGCAGTGCACCGTACGAGTGTACATGGATGCCACAAATGCGGCAAATGGACGGTTTGAAGACAACAATCCCCACAGGCCATAGTTTACATGTGGTAGGGGTATTGTACCAACCAGATGCCATATGAGGTTGCCCGCCCAGCAAGTACAACCTATAGTGGCTATGCTGACTGCAATTAGGGATGCAATGGTATCACAGCTAGCATATGCACGTAGCGAACGCAAGTTCTGGTCAGAACATTGTGCCTTTATCTGTTCAACAAGAGCAGACACGGATAGGTTACAAGAAGAAATTTCAAGTATGTGGGAGAGGTGTCGATATCTTCACCACTGACTTCAAATAACGAGCGATAATGACTCTTCAACAGATGAAGATGGATACAATACGTCATAGATATACTATATTATGATATGTCCAAATTAACTGCACTTGTCTGTTGCAACAATTAGCTACTCCTGAACAAATGGTCTTCATATTATCTTTGAAAACTATATCATGAACCCGACATTTTTCTATTAATCGTCAATTTTGTTTTATTAGATGTCGATGACTCCATCTGAGGTTTCGAGGTGTGATTGTGGGCTAAATGCAGCCTTACGGCTTAACACAGAGGATGCAGGGTTAAATGACTTTTCCATTCTGAGTCAATGGTCGGGCAAAATGTATTACATATGCCCTACTCGTGAGGTGTGATAGTACATCAATAAATAATAGATTGCCCTTGTCGAGGCTCCGCATTCTTTGCCATTAACTTGAACTTCGTACTACATTTGAGGGAAAAGACCGATGCAGATACTTCCATTGGGCAGTCGATCTCCCCCCAACAATTGATTCATTGAAAGTGGAGATTATGTTACTAACTATTGAGTGCAAGTCAGTGTGGGGTCAGGCGATGAACATGAAGGACTTCGTTGAAATTCATCACAACTACGATGAATTATACTCTAACAAAAAGTATGAGCATGAGGTTTTAGAACGCAACGTTGCCAGTCTGGAGGAAGATTGTCGTATGCTTCTGGGCATCCCTTCACCTCAAATGACTCCATAACGTTGAATGGCAAATGCATTTACATTGTCTTCTCTGTTTAGAATGACTATCAATGGATGTTATGAACATCATACACTTGTTTAATTTATGCACTTTTATAAACGTCATATTACATTTTAAGTGTTATGAAAATTTTCTTCATGTTGATGAGTGTTTTATTAATGATGTATGTTATTAATCAAAAAATTTCTTAACGTTAGCTCAAACCAAATAATACAATTAATTGTGATATACACCCTTACTTTTGAAAGATATATTACTTACATAATCTATTATATGGCTGGCCAACCGCCGACACCGTCTTTTATCTGGTCTACCGAGCTTGATATGGTTCTCAGGGGTTTGATGAGAACCCAATATCACGTGGGTATATGTGTAAATGGAGTACACTCTACACAGGCTTGGATGGAGGCATGGTACTGGTTCGTATACATAATAGGAGGCCCTTACATTTATTGCCTGAGTTGCAAATGTGATGGCAATACATCAAGAGAGAGTTTGTAAGAGACAATATGTTCATATTAGGAGATTTATTGCCTCCCCCCACATTGGCCGCGCAACAAGGCATTGAACGCAACTTCTTGACGACACATCACACTTACCCATCAGGGATTGTTTTTAGCATTGACGACTGAAATAAACAAATGAACTTGTAACATATGTGCTAAATGTAGTTGTGTTTTTGTGTCGCAACAATTTACATTCTCTACTTATGTGTTACAATATTATATGTTGCTACCATAATGCGATCAAATTTCCTACTTCATTATTATGTTATTGCCACAGTTACTTTACGAATTCTGTTATTTGTTCATACCTTTGTTTTTATTAATTTTAGATGTTGACATCGCGTGCAAAGGAAAGGGAAAGGGAAAATTTTGAAAAACTTTTGATGTCACCGGAAAAAATTTAAAAATATGTTGAAGATAACCTTTTATGCACAAAAACATGTTGCAATCACACAAAGGAGGAGGAGGGAAAAATTGGGACCGATGATCAAGTCAAGGGCCGAGTCAGTCAGCATGTTCCTCATTTGCCATTGTTGTTTGATTGGCCAAAAGATGACATCAAACAACAAAACAAGCAGCCGGTGCAGGAACCATACCCAGTGTCATGGGACGAGTACGATGAGGCCATAACGCTGGCCTATTTTAATCAAGATCCAAATCCAACCATGTCCCCCAAAGTGCCTTGTCAAAAGCATAGCTTTTGTTTGGCTGTTTATTGCTCCCAATTTTTGTCATTCTCCCCTGACGAAGATCACCCGTAAACAATTATTTTATTATCAGTGATCGTTTATGTTTAACTAATGATGAAAATATGATTATTATCAGTTGCTTTTACTGACGATAATGTAATTTGTTTATGTTATGAACAAAATATATTAGGCCAATTTCATATTTCATATAGCTTGACTGTTACTGACGATAATGTAATTTGTTACACTAATGACGACAATTAAATGTCATTCCATACGACAGTAACATTTCATTAATTTTTAATCACAATGTAAAAATTAGAATTATAATATCTTATTTGCACTATTATAAATATACAAAATAACACCCACACAACACAAATAAAATATTTTTTTAATATATTCTAAACTTAGGTTGAAGTGACATCACAAATACACATTCTGCATACTTGTTCAAACAGTGCTGCAAGAACATGACAGAATAAGCAGATACTAACTACGCTGCCAAACAGAATCAAACTTCCAGCCAAACAGATTCAGACTGCACACATACTGAAATCAGACCAGCTGACCAGAATCAGACTGCATTGCCAAACAAAATCAGACTGCATCCTGACTACCCCAACACCGGAATCCAGACTAACCCCGACTAACCCAGTCCAGATTCCAGAATCCCAGTCCTGTGCCAAATGCAGGCTTAATATCCAAATCTAAGGTTTCTTTATATTTGTAACAACCCCACCTCCCGGTAACCCTCCATTAAGGAAGACCAAGAGGTCAGAGCCGTTATCCCAATTTCCCAGATCAAAGGTTCAACAAATAATCAATAATAATTATTAAATTCTACCATGACTATACTGAAAGCTGGAATAAAATAAACTTTGCATAACTTTTTCAAAGACTTGGATATCTAACTTATGTCCACATCTAGACTCTATTCTAACTAATCCTCCTTGCACTTTATTTCTTAATTTCACAATATGCCACTTTACTATTTGTCCTTTTCAATGGTACCTAAAACGGCGACAAGCAAAACGTCGGTCAGCATAAATGAATATGTCAATATGTGGGGGAAACAATAATCATGCAATTAACAGTAACAACATATTGCAAGAAATTATGGTTTAGCACACAAACTTTACATCTTAAACATAACTGCTCAAT
This sequence comes from Alisma plantago-aquatica, assembly GCA_963693085.1. Lineage (NCBI taxonomy): Eukaryota > Viridiplantae > Streptophyta > Magnoliopsida > Alismatales > Alismataceae > Alisma > Alisma plantago-aquatica. Next base: position 489,983,627 of record OY856412.1, on the reverse strand, counting down.
CCATACATATCATAACCTTTGCGTTGTCCCTGTAGTGGACCTGGATACTACCTCTCATATGGTAGATCCCTATTAACCCCGCATGATCCTACCTAAAAGGTAGATGAATACCTAGGGTTGATGAGTCGCATGGCACTACCCATAGGTAGCCCAATCCCTAACTTATGATAGCGTAGGCCATGCTCTAGGTTACCCTTTTCATCATTAACAAAGCCACAGAGGAGGACCAGGATATGAGCTAGTCATGCATACATATTAATGGTGATAATCATAGTCACTTTATAATATGCATGAATTAAATTCATCCAACAATTTAATTCAAGAAAATGATGAAAACTTCAGAAATCCTTGAAAAACTAGTTCAAGATATTCATTAGTGTAACCACATACCTATGATTGCAGATTTGGAGACAAAATCAACTAAGTAGAGAAAACCCAACCGAGCAAGCAAATATGCACATAAATCCTGAAATAAATATACAAACTTCATTTTATCAAGATTTATCCAAACTCATCTTGCTTCTTAGGATTTCTATTCCAATTTTAGGGTTTCCTTTGAAATTAGGGTTTTGCCTCCACTTTTAGTATTATGAACTCTAATTCAACAAAACTACATAAAAACCTTAAATTTCTCATCTTAATACTCCTATCAAACTTAGGATCATTATTTAGGATTATATTTCCCTAAATTGAATTAAACAAAGTTTTTCTCTTCTTTTAGCCTAAATTAGGGTTTCTATAGGTACTATCCTTCACACATGGATTAAAACCCTATATTAGTCAACTTTTTATGTAAAATGGATTGAAACTCTACATTAATATTCAATAGGTTAATACTTCTCAAATTAACCAATTAAACCTTAAAGATTCATCCTTTATACTCAATTAGGGTTTTTAACTACACTTTTAATACATTTTCTATCAAATTAATATACTTTTGAAAAATGAGATAGAAACAGGTTACCAAACCATTTTTATCTTGGTCCTCATATTTTTCTAAGCAACTTTCATATGTAAACTTTTTCCATTATAGTTTTCTAGCAAAAGATATGATTTTTGCAAGAAAAACCATTTTTCTGATTTATTCGATAACTCTAGAAAATCGGTGACTACTTGATCCATGGTCTGCCAGACCATGCATGATCCAACGGCCCAGGGTCCACGTGCCTAACTTCTTTTTAAGTTGTGAAGGGCCATTTTGCCCTTACCTTGATAGAAGGAGATGAGGGGGCACGCTGGTAATTTTGTGGGGTCCCTTCTTCAACCTCGCGACTCCTCTCCTTTCTTCCAATGGTCAACCTCCTGGTTGACTCTGAGGTTTTGACCACCTACGAGCACGCTGATCATCCAGGGAGCTTCACCTCCCTCCTCCAAACTCTACCACAACTTCAATTGCTTGCCACGAACATGCTACAACCTCCTCCTACTTGCCGAATTCTGGCGAGGCTTGCCGAGAAGACGGGGGTGCAGGTCAGGGTGGTTGATGGAATTGTATGGACGAAAATGATCCTCTCAATTTGCCGCAACATTTAGGATAGAAAGAAGGCATGCTAGTACACTCTCACCCTCCCTTATATATAGGGTCGAAGGTAGGAATTGGGTGGATTGGGAACTTCCCCAATCATCGAACAAACCCCTACAAAGTAAGGATGATTCTCTTCGGACTTCTCTCCTGAATCCAAAGGAAACAAAAACGGCCTTGCACATGCTCATTATCATGAGGAAATTGAGGGGAAAGAATCCCACTATAACTCGGCTAGTGTCCGAGTTCCTGTGGAACTAGACGATGAGCGGCAATCATTGGATCAAGATCGAACGGCTCTTATCTCACGCGATCAATCAAAAAAATCATATTCCTATTTTCAAGATAAATCATATATTTGAGGATAATTTGAAAAATCCATAACTCTTAATTAATAACTCTTTTTTATCTCAAATTTGATGGGAATCTCAATAATGATTTAATCTTTCATCATGCTAAATTTGGGCTTATTATCTAAAGAAATCGGGTCCTTTTCTTTAGTTGCAAATCATCACTGAAATATATATATATATATATTCCACATATTTTCTCTTTCCCTTGCCATTATATTATTATCTTGAGTTCCTTGAACCTCAAGGAACCTTAATCATTTGAAATTCCATCTTGGGAATGTTCTTTAGAACCTTTATTCTTCTTTTATCTATTTTCTTGTTTATTCCTTTATCCAATTGAATTTCTTTTTCTTTTCTCTTTCATTTTCTTATAATTAGGCTCAATAGCCAATAAAGCCCACAAAGAAATCAAGAAAGGCTATTATGAACGAAAACCATTCAAATCAAATCACACCATAATTTATTCATATATTTTTAATAGGAGAAATTACATTTCTCCCCCAAAGGAATCTGAAAATTGGGGTTGTAACATCCTTCCCCTCTTATAAGAATTTTGTCCTCAAAATTCCCATCAAGCATACAAACAATTTAGGATAAGACTTTTCCATGTCCATCATTGGCCCCTATGTGGCTTTACCCTATCCATGGCGCTTCCAAAGAACCTTTATCATCACATATTGTTTTCTCTAAGTTGTTTCACCTTGGCATCTAGAATCCTCACAGGTGACTCAGGACATTTCAGCCTCCCTTGGGGCTTACTAGGTTCATTGCTCAGCACATGAATCAGGTACCTCACATAGTGCTCTAAATTGGATACATGGAACTCATCACATATCAAATTATCCTAAGGGGTAAGACTAAACATAATCATCTCCATCAATCCATATCAAATGGACCCATGCAACCAGGACTCATCTTTCTTAGCTATAACTTAGAGGGGTCGGATTTCGTATCACATATTCTTCCATAGTGAACTGCATGTCAGTCTACATTGCATCAGCTTACAAATCATTTCGTTCCTGGCCTCTTTTCATCCATTTCATGATCAAAGCGGCTTCATCTGCACACATTGTGGTCTTTTTCTGACCTTCGTGAGATCCCTTCACCAACATCATCTTATTGAAGTGGTGACCAACACAACCTCCCTTACAGAGCTTCTTTACATCCTGATACTGGCTATGGTGGTTATCATCACCTCTTACATAGGACAAGAACTATCTCCATGTATCACCCTAAATGAGCACACATGCTCTCATCAGACCCTCTAGTCTGGATCATACTAACCATTAGTTAGGGGTGATAAATTGTACTAACATCGAGTTCTTCATGTACCTACTTCCACCGCATGGAAGTAAACCTTTAGTTCATACTCAAGAACCTTTGAACTCGTATCATGGTATAGTTGAACCATCTCTCTTACATGTAGTTCAACTGGATCTATCCCTTGACAGTACTCTCTCTTTTCTCTTAGATCGTGTCATCTAGGTAAGGCGATCTACCGTAACCCATATTGTATCTTGACCTTCCTTGGTCCAGGGGAGACTTACCACAACATCCATAGTGATGAACTCCCATTCCCTCTCAAGGCGTCTATATCAATTCACTGGGTTACTGGAGTTCGTCCTTCACCTCCTGGCATGCATGGTGACAAGCCACATGCAACTTCATCTTAGGCATCCAAAGTACTACCGCAACTTACTATCTTAGTAGCACCATGGTGTATGATGAACTTAAAATCATGATCTTTTGAATGTCATGATTCCTCAAGGTTGGTTCCTCAGAAACCCTAAAACACTCTAGTCGTTGGTTTCATCACCTCTTTTTCCATAGAAGTGCATCTGAGGTTCTACAACCATCCTTCCATCATGACAAGCCCTAGGCTGGATAACTAGGAAACCACTAACTCGATCGACAAATCTCATTACATATGAGTATTAGCCAAACATATCTCACAAACTTAGGGTTCACCTAACCCCCTCTTCAGCCTATCCACTAGCTAAACTAGATAGTTCCCTCTCAACAAGAGCATCCATTACCACTTCACATCTTTATGTGTTAGGTAATGTTGAAGACATACACTTCCATGTATTCCACTTACTATCTCATCTCATACTCTAAGTCTATCTTCATCAAGAAAACTCAGAGATCATCCTCTTGGTTATCAAACTCAACCTTGTATAACTCATAAATTCCACATAGATCATGATAAAAACATCCTCATAAGATGACTACCTTAGTTCTCTTGATGTTTGTAAACCATACGCACATCATACACTCCATAAAGGTATCTCTATCCTCATATCTCATAGCAACATTTCAACTCACATTATCTTTATCCTTAGTGTATTGCATGCGTGCTACCCTATCTCTCACCCCCATAACAAGAATAAATAAGCATTTGGCAGCCGTCTAAACACAAAGTTCTTCCTGTTCCAAGAGTAGAGATGGTGCATTCCACCTTGCTGGTACACCTTCCAATCTAGGTTGAAACGTGCAACACATGTCTCTACATCATGATCATCTCAATATTAAAGTTACTTCCATGAAAAACTGATCTCGAACCCACTCGGGTCATCATACCATCCTTGGTCATCTCCTCTAGGTCTGTAGGGTGTCGACACTTTTGGGGTCATCCCTCTTCCCTTATGCATTAGAGAGTGCCCTCCTCACTTTCCCTTTGGGTCCCATGAGTTCATGAAGGTGATCAATCTCCTAACCAATGGCCCTCAGACAATGATAGTTGTTACCTCCCGACCTGATGGTCATGTGCAACTAGGGAATTAGGTAACTCCTACTCCCATCGGTCTTATCCCTACCTGACCCTAGGATAGACATAGGATTCTCACATAGTACATGTCCAACTTAGAACCTTACCCAGGTCTCCATCATCTCTCTCTGCATTCTGGGTCTAACTTACATCCTTTCATAGGGGTCATGGCGACCTACCTACCTTGATCAGGCCCTATACCGGTTATCTCCATGGTAACACATCCACTTGCACTTAGAGATGATTATCTATGGGTCTAAAGGTTCATTCTCATACTATGTACTCTCCACTTAGCTTCTCAAGACTCTACAAGACCTCTTAATGTTACCTCAAACCCAACAAAAGCTAATCCATACCCTACAAAAGGGTCCCTCTCCCAAGATGGGAGGAAAACTATCTCTCGATAACATCAAAGGTCACCAACATCCTCACGTCTAGGGTTTGCATCAACATGAGCATGCTTAGTTCTATCAAACTACTAAGGCATGTAGCTAACAAGCAGACCACCTTCTAAACCATTCTAGGTATCCATGGTAGATCCTACTTGTTTCTATTCCTTCACATTGGACCATCATCATACAAACATGTCTATGCCCCAAACTATATGTAGGGGCTCATCAAACATACACCTTAATCCGAGGGGTTTCCCTTTCCTCTAAACATGAGGAGTGCCATGCTCGAATCTATAGAGACTCAAATCTCGTCATGAGCATCAGGTGCACCAGGGACTACTACTTCCCCTCTTATATCTAGGATGTTGGTATGTATGCCATGAGAGCCAATCATGGGATGATTGGTGGGATACATTAAGATTGATTTGATAAACATCAAAGGCAAGCTTCCAATTCATTCTGGTTCAGTCATATGAGATAGTGATAGAACAGGTTGAATGTTTAGAGAATGACAGTGCTCAATGACGTATGCCTTCAGGTTCAGGACCTGAATGATGAGATCATATGGATGCTAAGAGTTTGTACATTCTCATTATGTCCCTAGTCGGATGTCATTGTGGAAGGTAGATAGACAGCAATGACACACAAAACTAGATTGTGGTGTTGGTTGATGACAAAATCTCATTAGTCATGATATAGAGATGTCAAACCAAACACATAGGTACTTGTTAGAGAACAAGTGTACCAGACAGACCCACCGTGAGTTTGACACATGGAACCATGACATGGTAGTCACAATCAGTACTCACAGTGATGGTGGTGAGTGTGATTCTTTGACCTAAAATCACTACACTCAACACATGTCATTGGTCACACTTTGACATCATCAAACGCAGTCCTGAAACATGGGTTGTTATAAAGGTGATGATTGGGTGGCTTTGACACATGGGGCTTTTGAGGGGTGAGTGATAGATATGGGATTTGTCCCTCCTAAGGGAGTTTGATATCCATGGCCACTTGATGAGTAGGATTGAGAAAGGCGTGCACGCATGTGTGAATCCGTTTGTGATATTAATGTCATACATATCTCTTCCAATCTACTCTGAGATCAAGAAAGTGAATGAACGTTGACAGGATGACTGTTCCATGCCTCGAGTTCATTCAGGATATCAGTGATAAAGGAATTATACATTCACTGTAACACCATTCACGGATTGTAGGATTGAATGTTGTTCTCCAACTTTCTATTTCATTTGGGTAGCACTGATGTGTGACTAGGCACCGCTCTTTGCTTGTGAAGTCATAAGTGTTATGGACTTTCACTGCCAACGTGAAATGGACCTACAGGGTCACACACATAGGATTTAACCTGGAAGAGGAGTTTTGTCCACAAACAATGTTTATATTGATTACTAAAGGAGTTTAGTAGTTCAATTAAACACTCAATCAATTGATAGCTCAGTGTCATAATGTTCAAGGTGTTGGACATATTGATTGGAGTATCAGATTGATTGAAACTGTAATTGACTAATTCTACACAATCTTCATTCCCAACCGATCAGCTCATGTGATGAACTGATCGACTCAGATGGTGAGTCGATCAGCTGATGGAAAGGGTGAAACAATCGCTTCAAGTGTTGAAACGATCGTTCAACTGGTCCAACTGAGCAAGTTGGGAAAGTAGGATTGGTGAGAAATTTCTTTTCGTTTCACTTGCCCAATTTGATTGGATCAAGGATTGGTATTAGGTACCAATTAGAAACAAAAGAAGAAAAGTCAATCGGGAACTGATCAGGACCACGAACCGACCGGTTCAGAAGTGAACCGACCGTTTCATGGGTCCCAACCAATCGGTTGAGGTGTCAACTGACCGGCTCAGGTCCCCAACTGACCATTTCAGAAATGAAACAATCGGTTCAGGTTGCGCAGTTGGTTGTTTTTTTGGAAAATCTTGAACCCTTCTACTCCTACTTTAGTCCCACATTGCCCGGGATAGAGAACCCTGTCCCATGACCCTCCTATATATATAGGGGTATTGGGGGCTTCTCAAAGTACAACTCAGTGCAACCAGCTGCTCTGTAAAGTTGTCGTTCTCTCTGGTTTTGGTAACCGAGAGAGCCCGAGCAAGTGCTACCCGATAAGGGAGGCACAACAAGGGAAAGACAACTGCAGAAAGCAACTGGTGGCAGGAGAGCGTGTTAGTGACTAGTACGCTGACAGGAGGGTGCGACTCCTTCCAATTCCTTGTGGGACAAGGAGATTGGAGTTTCAGGTGGTCTGTGTGGACTACTTCAGAGGCGGGATATTTCTGCCGCTCGGAGGACAACTGTCAACCCCGACAGTCTCGGTGAGACCAGAAGTCGTCAGTCCCGGTGCGACTAGGAGCTTCAAAGACACCGTCCAAGATCGGAGGTGAAGACCGTGCAAGCCGCGAGGTATTGTCTCCGAGCAATCCTCAGGACAAGGTATGATTCCACAAACCATACTTTCCTATTGTATAGACGTTGACGCGTTTCCTTATTCTGGGTTTGGGGAGGAGAAAATTTTTGTTTCCGCTGCCTTCTCTGATTCCCCTAAAACCCAACATAGGAACCCTAGGATCACTTTTCTACAAGAGCTGTCCAACTGCATGCTCATCATTCTAACCACGAACCTAGCATGTACGAGGTACATCATGCACATCCTATTATCCTTCCATTAGAACAACACCTCAAAGTGGAGTCCTCCTCAAGGACAACCATCTAGGTATGAGGCCTTCCAACTCGATACTATACCTTCTTAGGGTCTAAAGAACTCTTCTTACTATCCCTAGAAGGTAAGGTAAGAGCCTACAACATCCATAGCTTAGTTTAAGAAGTCTCTTTCCCTGTCTAGGGTTTGGTTCCTCCAAAGGCAACCACAACCATCCAAGTCAAAACATATCCAACTTCTAATGGTTCCTTGTGTCTCGAAGTATAAGCTTCCAACCTTCATTCTCTGGTCTTGCTCTCTCTCTCTCTCTAGATCTAACCCTACAAACAACCTTACTACTAGAGGTTCTCTCTCTAAGGTGGATCAAGCTCACATGCATACACCTACATGGGTGAAACGTATGATCAAACCTATGTTCACTCAATATTATCCATAGCTCTTTATGATTATCTCATAAGCTATCCAACATTATTTTTTGGCTAGTGTTTCGAACTACTGCCAGCACTACTGACGTACTCAAGGTGCATGTTGTGCTCATATAAGCCCATAGGGTTTCTATATGGTCATCACTAACCTCATCAGTGATGGAGTTATCCTTCATCCTAACATGCACGACCCTTCCCAGGGTTGGGTCGCCAAAGGTACTAGGCCAGCCAACCTCACATGGCTCAAACTATCATAGGGATTCAAAACTTCCATCTCATCATGCCATCTCTCTCTAACCACCACTTAGGGTTAGGGTTAGCATCATCGTCAGAGGATGTGCCAGGTCTCTACCTATAATGGAGATCTCTATCTCTAAGACTAACTCTCTCTACTCATCCTCCTGACAAGAAGGTCTAACCTTAGGTTTCTCCTAAGGGCATGACAAAACATGTCATATGACCTAAGCATGCAACTAATCTTTAGTTTATGCTTAAACTATTAAGCTTATGTCCATGACATCTTATTCACATGCTTTTAATTAATTTGGTGGAGGATTCCTTAACCTTATTATATATACCCTAACCTCAAGAGGGTGAGGAAGAGAGAGAAAAACCCTAAACCTTAGAATCTTAACAGAATTAGGGTTGAGAAGGGACAAAAATAGATGAGAGAGTCCTAAAGGTCTCTTATTTCGAGTCAGATCCTAAGACATTGGCCAGACAGTCACGCAGATCTGGGAGTCCTCGTATTCCGACTAGCGGTAAGGAGGAAAATATTGCCAGCCCCCAGACGTGATCCTTTTCTAGACACCTCTGTCTTTCAGAAAATCCTCTAATAACTCCCTCGGTTCTATGGAATTTGTAAAATTTAATAATTACTAAAGATTAAATGAGGAACCAATGCTCTGATACCAAATGTAACAACCCCACCTCCTGGTAACCCCCCGTTAAGGGAGACCAAGAGGTCAGTGTCGTTATCCCAATTTCTCGGATCAAAGGTTCGATAAATAATCAATAATAATTATTAAATTCTACCATGACTATACTGAAAGTTGGAATAAAATAAAACTTTGCATACCTTTTTCAAAGACTGGGATATTTAACTTCTATCCACATCTGGACTCCATTCTAACTAATCCTCCTTGCACTTTATTTCTTAATTTCACAATATGCCACTTTACTATATGTCCTTTTCAATGGTACCTAAAACACCGACAAGAAAATCGTCGCTTAACATAAATGAATATGTCGATATGTGGGGGAAACAATAATCAAGCAATTAACAGTAACAACATATTGTAAGAAATTGTGGTTTAACATGCAAACTTTACGTCTTAAACATAGCTTCTCAATCCATACATATCCTAACCTCTGCCCTATCCCTACAGTGGACCTGGATACTACCTCTCATATGGCAGACCCCTATTAACCCTGCATGATCCTACCTAACAGGTAGATCAATACCTAGGCTTGATGAGTCGCATGGAACTACCCATAGGTATCCCAATCCCTAACTCATGATATGCTAAAGAGTCACATGGCACTACCCATAGGTAGCCCAATCCCTAACTCATGATAGCCTAGACCATGCTCTAGGTTACCCTTTTCCAAATATGTAATCACATGATTTCTATTCCAATTTTAGGGTTTCTTTTGAAATTAGGGTTTTGCCTCCACTTTTAGTATTATGAACTCTAATTCAAAAAAAAACTACATAAAAACCTTAAAATTCTCATCTTAATACTCCTATCAGACTTAGGAACATTATTTAGGGTTATATTTCCCTAAATTGAATTAAACTAAGTTTTTCTCTTCTTGTACCCTAAATTAGGGTTTCTATAGGTATTATCCTTCATACATAGATTAAAACCCTAAATTAGTCAACTTTTTATAAAAAATGGATTGAAACTCTACTTTAATATTCAACATGTTAATACTTCTCAAATTAACCAATTAAACCTAAAAGATTCATCCTTTATACTCAATTAGGGTTTTTCACTACACTTTTAATACATTTTCTATCAAATTAATATAAGTTTGCAAAACGAGACAAAAACAGGTTACCAAACTATTTTTATCTTGTTCCTCGTATTTTTCTAAGAAACTTTCATATATAAACTTTTTCCATCAGAGGTTTCTAGCAAAAAATATGATTTTTGCAAGAAAAATCATTTTTCTGATTTATTCGATAACTCTAGAAAATCGGTGACCGCTTGATCCATGGTCCGCCGAACCATGCAGGATCCAACGGCCCAGGGCATGTGCACCTAACTTTGATTTAAGTTGCAAAGGACCATTTTTCCCTTACCTTGACAAAAGGAGACGTGGGGGCACGCTGGTAATTTCATCGGGTCCCTTCTTCAACCTCGCAACTCCTCTCCGCTATTCTGATGGTCAACCTCCTAGTTGACTCTGAGGTTTCGACCACCTGCGAGCACGCTGATCATATAGGGAGCTTCACCTACCTCCTCCGAACTCGACCATGGCTTCAATTTCTTGCCACAACCACACTACGACCTCCTCCTACTTGTCAGACTCCGGTGAGGCTTGCCGAGAAGACGGGGGTGCAGGTCAGGGTGGTTGATGGAATTGGATGCACAAAAATGCTCCTCTAGATCTGCCGCATCATTTAGGGTAGCAAGAAGGCATGTTGGTACCCTCTCTCACCCTCCCCTATATATAGGGTTGAAGGCAGGAATCGTTGGATTGGGAACTTCCCCAATCATTGACCAAACCCCTATAAAGTAGGGATGATTCTCTTCAGACTTCTCTCCTGGATCCAAAGGAAATAAAAACGGCCTTGCACATGCTCGGGATCGCGAGAAAATTGAGGGGAAAGAATCCCTCTATAACTCGGCTAGAGTCTGAGTTCCTGTGGAACTGCACGATGAGCGACAATCGTTGGATCAAGATCTAACGGCTCTTATCTCACACGATCAACCAAAAAGGAAATCATATTCCTATTTTCAAGATAAATCATATATTTGAGGATAATTTGAAAAAGCCATAACTCTTAATTTGTAACTCCTTTTTATCTCAAATTTAAATGTAATCTCATTAATGATTTAATCTTTCATCATGACAAATTTGGGCTTATTATCTAAAGAAATCGGGTCCTTTTATTTATTTGCAAGTCATCACTTAAATATATATATTTTCCACATATTTTATCTTTCCCTTGCCATTATATTATTATCCTGAGTTCCTTGAACCTCAAGGAACCTTAATGGTTCAAAATTCCATCTTGGGAATGTTCTTTAGAACCTTTATTCTTCTTTTATCTATTTTCATATTTATTCCTTTATCCAATTAAATTTCTTTTTCTTTTCTCTTTCTTTTTCTTATAATTGGGCTCAATAGACAATAAAGTCGACAAAGAAATAAAGCAAGGCTATTATGAATGAAAACCGTTCAAATCAACTCACTCCATAAATTATTCATATATTTTTAATTGGATAAATTACATTCCCCCCCAAAGGAATCTGAAAATTGGGGTTGTAATAATATTAATCATAACTTAAACATATATTAGTACTAAATTTTAGAATATCAATGAGAATTAAGTATTGGAATTATTTTATTCATATTCTTCTCATTTTTCTGATCAATTTTCATATATAACTTGCCCTAATCTAATCATCCTGTCAAGTACCACAATTATTCCAAGATAATACCAAATCCAATTTAATCTAGGAATTAACTTTCCTTTTTAATGAGGTGAAAACTTCTAATTGGGACATGCCCTTGCCAAACTCAATTGTGACTCCTTTCCCTTCTAATCCTAAATTGGTGGTTCAAAGGGTGTTGGGCTGGGATTGAACCTCTAGTAAGGGTGAGAGGGGCGACTAGTTTATTTTCTTGTCATTAGATCTCGTTGACCGATTGACTCAACCAGTCCATCGAATGGATGTTGCTTCCCTCTTTTACATGAGCGGAGATAACCATGATAGAGGTGTTCTCTGGAGAAAAGGGGAAAGTGGAGAGGAAGAGGGTGGGTGCCTCAAGTACTTGTCAAACATTCTCAACCTATTCTTGTGAAGTTGGGGGAATCCTTGGATGACACCGCAAAGGCCTAGAAGTGGGGCTTTCCCATGGTCTCTCTACCGTGTGACGATGGTGAGGGAAGAAAGGGAGAGGTAGGTCTACTTTTCACACTCCTGAGTGCGAGTGACTCTTATGAGAAGAGGAAAAGTCTCAAGGGTGGTTTCTTTTACAGTAATCAGGGTCTGGAAAGGGCTTAAATCCCTAGTTTGCACCAATGGAGAACCATGCAGAGGGGTGGTAGTTATGTATTGATGCCCAAGTTATTGCTTTCCTCCAAATAACTATGGTTGGGTTTGATTCTTCCAGAGGAACATCATCCCAACCTTCTTGGAGTGAAAGGGTGACCAATGAGAGGGAGCATGAATCGGGGAGAGAGAGGTAAGGCAACTGCATGTTTCCTATTTTGTTAGAGGTAGGAGATAACCTCTATTTCACAAATCGTAGATCCAAGGGTCGTGCCAACATGACACTTAAAGGGGGAAGAGATCTTTTATCCCTATAGTCCCAATCATATTAAATGTGAGACATTATCTATTAATAACTCACTTTAGGGAAAGCTTATAAAATCCATAACTCTCTCCTCTCTTCTCCAATTGATCCCAAAATTTAAGGGAAACCTTTTGATAGCGTACTCTTAGATTGAGTAAAATTGAGTATAGAAAAGATGCTTCTAAATGTCATTTTCTCTTTATTCAAGAAGTAAACAACATTTACTCATTACAAGTGGGTCCATCTATCTTCTTGAATTTCCCTAGGTCATTAGGAGCCTCCTTTCTCTATGAAACTTAGAGGGAATCTCACTAATATCTTTCCCAACCTATATATAATTTTTTGGAATAAATTGGATTAAATTTTTTAACTAAATCTTGCACTTTTAGTATATCCTTAAATTAATTACCCACTCTAAATGGAAAGTCCTTTTGGTATCAAATTATATAGTTCTCTTCTTTTCCCAATTATTTTCAAGTATATTAAAAGTTAGGATGAGATAACACTATTTTATGCCTCAAATTTGATGCTTCCATTCATAGTTAAATAATTACTCCTTCAATTATGTAAAACATCTTATATCTTATTTTCTTTTGGAAACTTAACAATTATCTCTTATTTCAGTTATACAAAAATTCATAAGGTCATTATTATCTTTTTGTGTGGACAAAATCTCTTATTTCTTAAACTTGTGCTACAAGGACCTATTTGCAAAGCAAGTAGTCTTATTTGACTCACTTGGGCCATGGGTTGCGCCCATGCCACAAAGGTGACTTTATTATTCCATCAATAATAAAATTAGGGAATTTACCTATCAATTCAAGCCATATATAATTCATATTCACCAAACTTGAATTTATTACAATGAGGTTCATACCCATTCCATGACATATAGGTTTCTAGGAGTGTGAAGTGCAAGTGCAAACTTTTAATCTTTTTAGATGCAAGACCATAATCAGAGAGTATGGAAGATAAACCATAGGTAGAGAAGCAAGTAGTCACACCATTATTCAAGACATTTTTGTTTTGTTTGAAATCAATATCGTTAGTTCATCCTTTCTATATTTGTTAAAGGAAAAAAAGAGAAAAAATGGAAATAGACCCAACACCCTATATAGTGAAGCACCCTCATAAACCTATAATAGAAAAAAAGAAAAACCCTTGAAAATGGAAGAAAGAGAAAGAAAGTGGAAACTGTGCTAAAAATGACCAAATGCTTCATGGCTGAGGGATCCATAGACTAACTCGACCTAAGAGCCAGGGGCCCATTGATTGTAGTGATGTGTGGACCTACATCCAAGTCAAAAGGAAATGAAAATTAGGAAAATAGATAGAAGAAAAGAAAAAAACATTACATGATTGAAAACACTTCAAATTTAAGAGAGAAAGAATTCAACCCTAGTAATCATGGCAGTCCCCAAAAAAGTTATTAGTCTATCACACCCTACCCAAAAGAATATGATATTTGATCGACATATATTTTTAGCAGTGAACTTAGTTTTACGGTTCACATGGAAAACAAGAAAAAAGGTGATCACAAGCGTCACTACATTGTATATGGAAAATGAGAAAAAAAACAAGATTAAACATCATGAGTACATGGTGAAAATATGATCTGGCATCCGAGTCAAATAGATAAAAAAATAGGAATAAAGATTTGGTGATTTTTTAAAGAGTTGGGAACGATTAGCACCCCATCTCACCTGGTAAACTGATAGTGACCCATTTCAAAGAGAGTGGTATTTAAAGGTTAACAGAAATAAAAAAAAATGATAAAAGATTTTTTGTGGGTGTGCCTTTGGGTATGGATATGTTCCTATCCTTCCCATCATTTTCCTAAAGGTTCTATTTTTAGGTAATTGGGTCCTAATCACCTCAGGACCTCCGACAGAGGAGATCCCTCACAAATGGTTAGGGCCAATGCATTAGAGGCTTTTAGAGGATGATTAAGATATGAATTGAAATATATATAATATATTATGAGATTAGATGAGTAGAGGCGTGCAAATATATCACATAGAAAATTTAAGCATTTATGCACAATTATATGTAGTAGGAACAATTGATGTAGAAGTTAGAAAATTAGTCAGACTACCCATTTCATAGACTAAAGAAGTCTAAAAGAAGGTGTTGTTAGAGGAAGGATCCTCTAGTCACGATAATTACAAAAATAAAAGAGGGAGGTAGTTTGATCCTCTGGTTTTAGGAAGTTTGAAAGGATATAGAACACAAACAATATGGGTGATATTTATAGGATTGAATTATAGTTTAAGGTTCTAGACATAACCTTTTCGAAGTGGAGAAAATCATCACAATTTGTCTTGAGGTGTATCCTGTGGATCAAGGCAATCCATTTTGTGGCAATGATAGAGGGTGATCGGTTGGGTGGCTTAGGGCATATAAACTTAATTTTCTAATTATTTTAGGAGTATTCTAAAAAATTGGAAAACTACATATTCCAAATAAAATAATTAAGCGATAGATAATTCATGATTATTCCTCAAATTTATCAGGAAAAAACACTTCAATATCTTCAAAGAAAAAAATAATATTTTATCCAAGATAATTCAACTTGACAATTTATAAAAAAGACTTATGAAAAGCAGAAATGATGGACAAACTGTACTTCTAGTGTAAAAAATTGTTTTACATAAAGTACCAAACACTACTACAGAAATAGCTTATAACGTCACATTTAGAGGCGTCATTTGTATCCAAAAAACTGACGCCTAAACCCTACAACATCGACTGAAAACACAAACTGACATCTATATGTGAAGACCGGCCAAACATAGGTATCACTTTTTATTTAGCGTCGGTTGCTCAATAAGAAACCGACGCCTAAAATCGCCTACCAAATCCAATTTTTCCAGTACAAAAAATTACCTCCAAAATTTCACATACGACACGATTAAAGATTTTTTACGAGATAGAAATCGACCCCATTTTTGTCATCGGTTTTTTTACAATAACCGACATCGATGTGTAGTTGAAACCGACGACTAGGATTGAACATAGGTGTCAATTTTTTTGGTGACTGACGCTTTTAGATCTTAGGTCTCGGTTTCTGAAACAACTGACGATGATGGTTAACTTAATAACCCCCATGAAACAGACTCTTCCCCATTCTCTGTTTCATCGCGATTTCACCAGCGCCGCTAGGTCTCTAGCAATTTGCTCACCACCCGCCGCCATCTGCTGCCTCTGCCACAAGGAGCTTGGACCTGCTGCTCATCTACTCCTTACATTTATTTTCTCCTGTCTCACCCATTCCCAGCACCGTCGGTGTGCGTAAAGAGGTAGATAACAACCTCTTTCCTCCTCCCTTCCTTCCCCGATAGTCTCCTTTCCAGTGTCACCTACCCTAACTACGCTTCTCCTCATGATAAACGAGGATACACGCCTTGTACAACCACGAAACCATCTGGTGTCTACCGCAGCTTGAGGCGTCATAAAGATTGGTTCTGGTGGTCGGAGTAACCGCATCTCGTCACACAATAAGGTATGTAGCAAGCTCCCTCTTAATGAGCACTATTATTGAACAACCAGGGCCTCTGTATTGTGCATCATTTACTTATCTGAGACCTTAGGAGTGAAATTGACACTGGTGATGCTTCATTCATTGGCACAGCCATGCTGGGCAGCACGACTGTGGTGGTAGCATGGCCGTGTTGGGAGCAGAGCCTTAGTGGCTAATTTTGTGCTATGAATCCATATTGTATGATATAGATTGATGATGATAATGTTTGTTTTCTCTCTTAATTAACTAATCCAAATGAAATGTGACCTAATGTGCATGTTGCTATATTTGAGACCTAATCTTGTACACATTTCACCCTAATCTTGAATTAACTATATTGCTCAATTATGAATGATAGGATACCTACATTTGTGTGTAATGATTATCTTGATGATGAACATGCATGTACATTGGAGATGTTGAAATCAATGTTATAGAATATGATACCTAGACTAGGGTATGATTAAGAATACAAGATGTTGCTATTGTAAATCAACCTAGGATATGAAAAAATCTTGTGCTTGCACATATTTGTGCTTCTAATCCTCATGCTTTACCTAATTCAGTAAATTTTGATGCATGTTGAAATAAGATTCAAACTTGTCCATTCTAGAATCCTAATTTATTTTGATTATGTGCTTTGAACCTTGAAACATGCGTGTTAAAGATACATTGATGTTGAATCTCAAACTTAACGCACATGTTGGTCTTCTATTTCAAAAATGATTATGTGAACTCCTAAATCAATAACATATATATTCTTTGTGCATCCAAATACCTTGTGAATCATGTATGCACCCTAAGATGATTAAATGCCTAAATCTTGACTTGAAATATGACCTAGTATGTATGTTGATATATGAATCTCTAGTTAAAACTTCAAGATTGACCCCTAATTAATACATTATAACAAAATTGAATCGTGCATTTGTGTTGTTCCAGGTGTTGTTGACTTGTTGTTGATTTGCATATATTTCTTCTTCAGCTTTCAAGTGAGGTATAATATTCTCACTCTCCCAATGTGCCATTAGGCTTCATTTTGATCCAAATAATTGATATATGGAATCATGGTTTATTTACTGTTTAGTATTTACTGACAAGCATGATTAAATGATGTTACACAAAACATAGGATATGAATGATGAAACTAGGATTGTAGGTATAAGAATGACAACATACATGTATTTTTTGGCCTAGAAACCCATCCAAGATTTACACATTAGGAGTAAATCTTGGATAGTCCCTGGTTTGGGACTGTTCTGGAACACTTAATCTCACTTGGGATGTAAGTGTATAATGTGTATTGGCATGCAGATGTTAAGAAAAATAATGATGGGATCCTACGACATGCGTCTGATTCCCCACAGTGGAAGAAGATTGATTTATTGTACCTTAAATTTGGTGAAGAAGTCAGGAATCTAAGACTTGGGTATTGTACAGATGGGATGAATCCGTACGGGATGTCATATGGGTGAGCATTCATATGATGACCGTGATGATGATTACCATGAGGGTGACGATGTCAATGCGTAGCCTCACAATGTAAGTTTTAAAAATATATCCTATTTTTCTATCTATATGTTCATTTATAGCTATATCCTGTAAGTGTGTTTTTTTGTCAAATTTTAGGTTGGTGATGTACACCCTGAAGAAATTGAGGCACTTGATGAGCAACAAAAAAATTGAAAAAGTGAGGGGCATCACAATGATGAACAAGTTACTACACCAAAGGGGTAATGGATCCAAATTGGCTGTGAATTTTGATCATGTAGGAAATCCAGTTGGAGTGAACCACAACTCATTTATTTCATATCTTGGGGTTCTTACTCATAGACATTGTAGTCCTAATGTAGAATATTGGCATAAAGTTCCTAAGGGGAAGAAAGACCTAGTATGGAAGGACCTATGTGTGAGTTATTATTATTTGCAATTCTATTTTTGTAGATTACTAATTTTTAGGATACTAGTTAATACAAATTCTATTTTGTAGAGTATATTTGAACTGGATGAAATGTTGCATCGTAAATGTGTGATGTAACACTATTGGAGGGTCCTAAGGAACTATAGAACAAATCTCACCCGAGATTACATACACGATGTTGAGAAGAGGTTCTTGATTAATTTCCAATTCTAGACATTGATCACTTTTTGACTAACTCTGCACTAATAATTTTTGTTTGTATTCTCTTTAAAAAATACATTTAGGAAGAAGACTACCACTGAGCAATGGAACTACCTGGACCCTAAAGACTGGGAGGAGTTTGTTACCCAAAGAAAAATGGATGAATTCAAGGTATTAAGCGTCACTTCCAATTTAATTAATATACATTCTTATGTATTCACCTGTTCAAGATTAACCTTTAGTGTTACTAACCAAATAAATGTGCTTACTAATAAGGCTATCATCGATGCTCAAAGAGCAAGGCATGCATTAAATGTGCATGACCACATGATGGGTCCAAGAGGCTATGCAGGCGTTCGCCAAAGACTACAAGCTGAGTCTACTGCTCAGTCTGCTGCTACTCAAGAGACTATAGAGTCCTCTATTGTTGCTCCCGCACCTCTGCCTCTTCATGCTATGTGGATAGCTGGGAGGAAAAATAAGAAGGGAGATATAACGAAGCCCACAGCTGTTGAGGCGGGTGCAAAAATGGTAAAATTTAACTCTTAGAGCAATCAATCGATATTGATTATTGTTATGTTTACTTACCAATTTCTGTTGATGGCGATTAGCGGGAGCTTCACGAGTAGAGGAAGGAAGGGAAGTTCATCCCTGAGAGCATAAGGGATGAATTGATAGTTTCTCTGGGTAACCCAAAGCATCCTGGATGTGTTAGGGGTGCAGGCACTGGTGTGGGCATAAAAGCGTTCTTTGGGCCATCACATCGCAAACCTATCCCAAAAGCGGGATTATCAAATGTTGCGGTAACCTATTCTTTTTTTAGAATGTTATTGCGAAAGGGAATTCAATAATCAAAAGCTAGCATTTCTTTTATCGATGTATAGGTAGATGAGTTAATTAAAAAGAAAATCCAAGAAGAATGGTGAAGTGGCAGGTGTCTCAGACTGCCACTCAGATAATACCTGTGGCGTGCTGCTCTTTTCCTACTATAGAGGTTGGGAGTAATCCTGTAGACCCATCTAGCACGTCTACTGTAAGTATTTTTATGACATAGTAGCTAGTCTTTTCAAGATGATATGTTTATGTATATATGTATATAACATTCTTTATGTAAATTTGTAGGGGACGAAGCTATGCCGTCTACAAAGTCAAGAATATATCGTTAAAGAGGCCAAGGCTTACCCACCCCTTCCAGGGGACATTTTCATGGGACTCCAATACCAGATGGTGTGATTTGTGTGAGCCTGATGCATGTACTCCCCAATTGGAGGGATCTTGTATTGCCATATGCCCACCCATATTCTGAAATGCTTGGTGAGGCAGAAGGCGGAGTGATATTGTGGCCCAAAGCAGATGACGTCTATACTAATATTGTAAGGTAAATTTACATTAAGTTAATTTATTAGTGTGTATATATGAGTCAATTGATCTGAAATTATATATACATGTCAAAAGGAAGACACCCACTACATCTCGTCCTCCACCTCCACCTCCTGAAGTACCAAGTTAGCTTCCAAGGGACCTAAATGCCTCGTTAGGTCCTAATTATAGGGGTTATGGCAGTATGGATAGGTGAACATGATCCAAATTGTCCTATAAAAATTTCTATTCCAGAGGATGCTGCTGGTCAATCATACGATAACAATCTATTTATACAAGATATTTTGGTGTTGTTTCATTATGATTGGCTGAATACATCTATGATAGAGCTATGGATATAGTGAGATCTTGTTTATACATCCATATACCTTATTTTATATAGAGTGATCTGGTTTCTTATATATCAATGCATACGTAACACATGTTTTGCTGCCACTTACACCCGATATGTACAGATTTTTCATTTTCCCATGTGGGATTTTTGGTTCCATCTTTGATTAGTCTTGTAGATAAAGACCCTTCATCAGTTACTTCACACTGCTCTGCTTCTTTTAAATATTTTGGTAAAAAAAAAGAAGACGGTGATAATATCTCCATTCAATGTTGAGTAAGTTTACTTTGCTTATAATTTGAACTTAAGAAAATTACATTTTTATTATGTATTTTGAGTTATTAATTTTTAACTTTCTTACATCTAGTGGTAGACATTGGGAGTTACTAGTTATTGTCCCCAAGACGTTCACTGTCTATTATCTAGATCCTGCGGGGAAGGAATTGAATACATTATATGGACACACAATGAAAAGGCCATTATTCCCGTGAGAAATATTTCATATTTTTATATCTTCTAACATCTGTTATTATATTAGTATTTAATTATGCAATTTAATGTGCTACATTAACATGTAGGGCTTTACATGAGTTCAAAAAAGCTGCAGGAAAGGACTCCAAGAAAAAGAAACAACCAATAATTTGGGAGAATGTGAAAGTAATTTCCCGACTCCAATGTATATATTATTTATGTGAACTGTGCTTATTTGTATTTTTGAATATTTTGTATGTTTCAATTTATAGTGTGCTACACAAGACAACGACTGGGCATGTGCATACTATGTGATGCAATTTATGGACCTAATTATTAAACATGCCGCAATGAAAATCGATACCATATATCAGGTATTATATATAGTCTCATTAGATAATATGAAATATATAAATCTTATTATATATATATATACATCATTCTCTTTGCAGGTGTTTAAAACTGACTTCACTATAGGTCAAAAGTTATTAGATGTACATACTCCCTATATGATGGAAGACTTAAATGATGTAAGAGAACAATGGGCAAAATCCCTACAAGTAGTGGGAATTTTTAAATATGATTAGGATACTGATGGCGATAATGACAATTATGAATAAAGAATGATATTTCTAAACTTTGTTCTCATAATTATTTTTGTGTGAATGTGAATGAATTTTTCTGAATTGTCATATGTGTGGATGCGAAGATGATCAATACATGAATGTTTCTACATGTGTCTGAATGTGAAAAGAGATGAAATGAATGGAACTGTAGGTTGCTAAATGTGTGTGAAAATAGAGGAAAATTGAAATGGAACTACTGGTTTCTGCATATCTGTGATGAAAAATACTATGAATTAAATGTTCTTATACATGTGTGTGATCATAAATTGTTGTCTATCTTGTTAATTTTACAGGTTTGTGGCCTGTTTTTGGCTGATATCAATGGATGTTGTAAACATGCAGTTCAAAACTGAACTACAGGTTCTGCATCCTACTAACCAGTCATACAGCAGGCCTGCAAACTGATAAGAAAAAAATCAAAACATAGGTGTCGGTTATTAGTATCAAACTGACAACAAAGACATACATCATCGGTTATTAGCAAAAAACTGACGTCTATGTGACTAGGTAGTGTCAGTTATATATAAAAACTGACACTAATGGTGCCCTTGCTGGCACGTTTTATTGGTGGCGGGAAAGGTTATGACGTCGGTTTTTGTGAAATGCTGACGTCTTTGACCTGAATATAGTGTCTGTTTTATTAAATAACTGACGCCTATAGTGCCCTTGCATGTACGTTTTTGGTGGCGGGAAGGGTTATGGCGTCGGTGTTAAAACTAACGCAGAAGGTTTTGACTTTTAGCGGCGCCCACTTGGGTGTTTCTTTGAAACCGATGCCAAAGGCCTTAAATAACCGACACTAAAGGTCAGTTTTGTACCAGTAAAACCAGTTAAAATGGGTAAAATAAATGGATTAAATAGGTGAAAATGTGAGAAAATAATAATAACTACAAGAGAATAATAAAATATATGAAATGCAGAAAGACTCCATCATTAACCCAAAAATTAATACTAATCAGGAATTTCTACTGAGTGGGCAAAAATGGGGTGTCACCGAAGGGTATTCAAGCAACTACTGAACATCTTGAACAACATTTTGTTAACAAGGATCTAAGAA
Organism: Alisma plantago-aquatica; assembly: GCA_963693085.1. Lineage (NCBI taxonomy): Eukaryota > Viridiplantae > Streptophyta > Magnoliopsida > Alismatales > Alismataceae > Alisma > Alisma plantago-aquatica. The sequence goes on along the minus strand of OY856412.1, from coordinate 489,961,437 downwards.
AAACTCCAATATTTTATGGAATTGAGGTTTCCCCTTCCTCTTCTAGCATCTATCTCTCACAATGCAATTATGTCATGGACCTCTAAAAAGAAACATGCCTACTTGGTACTAAGCCTATAAGTACCCCTATGGACTCCAATACATATGATGAGTAATCTCCACCGTTTCCTGATAACCACCAATATAGAAGATTGGTAAGATGATTTATCTCTTTGTCACTAGAGATGACATTTCTTTTTCTATAGGAAAAGGATTAGTATATCGACATATGGACACTATAAACTCAATGGTTACTCTGGTTTAAACTATGTTGGTAGTAGAAGTGATAAAAAGTCCATCTCTAGGTATTGCACTTTTGTTGGAGGAAATATGGTCACATGACACATTAATAAACTTATTGTTGTTGCTTTCTCTAGTGGTGAAGCTGAGTATAGATCTGGGGATCATACTACATGTGACCTTATGTTGGTCCAAGGACTTCTCAAAGAATTTGACATACATGATCCATCACTTATTCTGATATTTTGTGACAACAAAGCCTCCATCTTTATTGCTACAACTCGACCTTTCATCAGTGCACCAAACACATAAAGATGGATTGTCACTTCCACTGGGAATATGTTCTGTTAGGTGACATTTCGACTCCTTATATCTAGACAAAAGTTTAGACTGCCAATATTTTGAAAAAGCTATTTTGGAAATCTAGATTTGTTGATGTGGTGGATAAGCTGGGGATGCAAGATATCTACGCTCCAGATTGAGGGGGTGTATTGAAATGTATTTTTTATACTATTTACGTCTTAGACATATCTTTGTGTTTTAGTTTTCCTTTTATCCCATATCCATTGTTTCTATTTTTGGCCTACTCTATAATCCTAAAAAAGAGTGACTTGTAATTGTTTTAGACACATCAAATAAATGTTGTGTTATTTACACAATGCGTACTAAGTCAAAACTCCTTTTCCTTACAATTATCTAGATAAATTATTTTAAATGTTTTGTTATCCGTGTCCAAAAGAGTTGCATACAAGAGCATGAAAAATTGTCATGACAGGTTATATTGTTTGCATGTTGCTCTAGGTTTTCTATGATTTAGGATGCCATGATGGTCATCATTGGTGAATAATATCAACAACCAAAGATTCATATACAATCACCACTTGTGGAAATAAAAGTGTTTTCTGTTTAGAACACTAAGATCACGCTCAATTGTTTGGAGGACCACTCATTAGTAGATCTAGGGTGTGCATAGTCAATGAATAATTGATTGGAAAAGTGGGAGAATCTAGGACAATTCTAATCCTTGTATAATTATAGGCTATGAGCTGTTGAATGGAATAAAGACCCGGCCTGCGAGCTAGTCATGAGTGACAAACTCGTCGGAAAAGCTACCACTAGTCGTACTTAAAGCTGGGTGTTTAGATAGTAAGTAAACAATATGTCTGTCTTTGCAAAAAGTCTATTTCAATCTTGCCAAGAAAGGCAATTGGAAATTTTTTGAGCTATACACAAGAAGAGGAAAATTCTCGCGTGTATGGATTGATTATGGGAAAGAATTTTTTCAGAATCCCAATCACCACAAAACTCTCTTCCTCTAGCTACACTATATCCTCTAGCTACACTGTATGCCTTCGTTGTCACTTGCTGACACGTATCGTTTCAGGGGGGGACGCAATTTGTGATTCCAAGGGACTACTAAAGCCAATTATGCTGCACCAAGTATAAAGGAATAAAGCCCGTGCACACAGACAAACACGCACAATGGAACAGTGCTGTGCACCATCCATCATGCTATGGGCGGTTTACTTGATTTGATTAGTCTCTTGGGACCCCCCTTTCTCTCTTTTCGACAGCTAAAACCAGCCTTTCTCTTTCTCAGCACAATGCAGAACTGTACGTACGTTCCCTCCGGCCACGCATGCAGCATGTGGTGTACTACTATGTTCCATTTTCCATCGTCGACGACTCCATTCTACATCTGGCAAAGTGGCAAAGAAAAGAACAAACTGTACCTCTCTTCTCAAGAACAAACTGTTTCTCTCTTCTCTTGTTCCTTGTAATTAAGTGCATCTGACTGTCCCACTGGTTTTTAGTTGGTTGGCTGGTTTCTTCCCTCTCGGATCATCTTCTCTGTAGCTCATTTCCCTGTTACAATCCCCTTGTTTCCATAATGTCCTCCACTTCCTCATGGTAGGTGGGGTTGTGACATGTCATGTCGCGTGCTCGACCTGTGGAATTATTGTCAGGATCAAAGAGGAATGTGGTGATATCCTCATCGATCGTTTTGATCCCAAGTGAGACTTTATTGATGGGCCTGCGACATGATAGTCGAGGAGAGAATAGTTTCATGGACTAGATAATCGCAGGACGTACGAAGACTTTTGTGAAAAACTCGTGTTAAGAGCTGGCCGTTTGAGGGGTTCTCCAGATGCTTTTCTTGACTCTGTGAAAGATATCCCCACCATTGGAGGAAACCAAAACAACAACTACAACAACAACAGCAATCAGTACCCACCACTCCTACAAATCAGTAATGTTGATTCCCAAGTGTATCAAACGCTATCCTTGTCGCAACGAGAATTAAGGGGTCCCGGCCCAGCGCCAATCCCCTTATCGATTCGGCAGGTGGTCCTGTGCTGCTGATTCAAAACTGTTGCGATGTGCAGGCGATGATTTGACTCTCCAATAGTAAACCCACCGGTGAACAGAGTTGAAAAAAATTAGTTTCTGACCCACAAGGAAGAAATGGCATCGTCCTAGCTTGCTGCAGGCTGTCTTGCAGTACTAGACGATGACGATGATAGGGTTCTGAGATAATAATGCACGAATATTCCTCCTTGGTTTCTTCCTTTTCTGGTGGCACAATGCATTGAACCTTGAGTTATATTACTAACAAGAACGGGGTTCTCAGTCGGTGGTGCCGTTTCTTAGCAGTTTTAAGGTTAAGATATGGTTTAAAAGTTGAAATATATATATATTGAGCTACAGTATAGTGAGTGAGAATCGAGTTCCACAAAGATGGATCCCGGAGCTAGAGATTTCGGGTTAATTCTGATGTGCATAGGCGTGACGTTAACTCCAAATTCGTTTTGTTGGCATTTCCAATACGTAAATGGGTGTATGAGTCATATATGCTATATGCTTTCTCACTCGGGATTTAAACGGTAGGATATAGGAGGGCAACAGATAAAAATAAGCAAGGAGGGGAAGTGAGACGCAAATTAAGGAAGAAGGAGAGGATTATCCGGAGAACCAATGCCGTGTGACTTGGCTACCTCAGTTTGAACGAATCGCGTGGGAGAGTAGGGTAGTGGTGGAGATTAATGCAAAAACGTGTGCTATTCTTAGAATCCAAACTTTTCTTAAAATGTGTTAATGACGTTAGGTTGGTTTGAAGATTATTATTCTCTTGACCAATGTCGTCACATGTATGCTAAGGCTCATAATTGTTTGTTTCAACTACAATTGTATGTATATGCTAGTTCTACATAGAATACGACTTACACAGTGGTACTCTTTGACATTTTAAGGTTTCATATGCAAAGGAATGGTTTTTTTCTATCCTAAATAATTGATGGAAATATGATAATCTATATGATGCAAGAATGGCTTGATATTTGACTATCCTACACATTGTTTATATATTATTGAAAGTTGTTGCATCGAGTACACAGAGATGTGTTAATTATGTACACACAAGATTCTAAAAGCATGGCCTCGATTATATTTAATACGTCTAATTTCTTATATAAAACAAGAAAAGGTAGTTTGGTAAACATTCCCCTCATCCCTTTATTTAAAACCTATCAAACAAAACAACTTATAGAAAGATGCCATTAAGATCTCAATATAGATTTCCCTCTTTTAGAATAATTAAATTAGCAATATGCAATATTTATACACCTAAGGGTCATGGGTCATAAAAATGCAATCTGATCACATGTAATTATATTAGATGCCTCAATAAATATGTGATAAAATTTTGAAGGCATTCTGGCTTCATTTGACCACTCCTAAAAATTGAAAAGTAATAACCTTAATATATGAACTAAACACACACGTATGTGCGCACGCGCGCGCACACACACACACACACACACACACACACACACACACACACATATATATATATATATATATATATATATATATATATATATATATATGAATGACTATGATCCAGGGAGAAACATATCTTGGTGAGAGACTAAGAGGCATTCGATGAACTATCCACAGAAACTAACTTTTTATAATCCAACTGTATAGATTAAAAATATCCCTTAATATGTACCTTCCTACAAAATTCATCATCACCCGATTTTTATAGCATTCACAATAAGATAAAACTTTTCAATGCTCTATATTAAATTTTAGGCTGACTGTTGGGTGTAAAAATATATATTGTACATATAGACATGTAAAAAATATCTAATTGCAATGATTTTTATGAGAAGGTAAATTAATTGATATTTTTCCCATATATACAGTTGGACTTTAGCAAACAACTACAAATTGTTAGTTATTTAAATGCCTCTCATGCTCTTACCATAGAAAGTTTCTCACTGGATCGCTACCACATATATATATATATATATATGTGTATGTGTGTGTGTGTCAGAATTTGGTAACTTATTCCGAAATCCCTAAGAAAAATATAGGGTAAAAATACAAAGTAGTTCAACATTATGTTTCTTTCTTGCTATGTTATTTCATCCATATATTTAGTCTTCTATTAAGTATTGCAGAATCTTTTTTTCTAAGTTATCAACATCCCTCTTCTTGTCTTCATGTTTTCATATATATATATATATATATATATATATATATATATATATATATATATATATATATATATATATATATATATATATATATATATATATATATATATATATATATATATATATATATATATATATATATATATATATATATATATATATGTGTGTGTGTGTGTGTGTGTGTGTGTGTGTGTGTGTGTGTGTGTGTGTATGAATGTATGTATGTATGTGTGTATGTATGTATGTATGTATGTATCGTAATAAGTTAAGAATCTATCATACAAGTCAACCCACAGTGCCTACACACGTAGCCTATAATTTATTGCTTTACATATTTTCTTTACAACCACTCCAGTGTCACTCTCTTGCACGACATGTTTCATTGTATTCCTTTCTTTTCATAGGAAGAAGCATAGAGCAACAAAAATAAGGAGAATCTTATCCTTTTACCCTCCATTATCGTGCCCAATCCTCTTGACCAAGCAGTCCAGTTGATTCAGTTTGATTTGTGTCGTGGAGAGTTCTTTCGTCACTACTGTCTAGATTTTCTTCCTGTATACACACACCACGAAAAGGTATGAATGCCCAAGAAGGTGGTAAATCAAGGTGACAATTGAGATTCAAACCCGAGTCTCTTTATTAGGGGATGTCGTGTTTGACTATTTGAACCACTACTTGTCGATTATATGTATGTATGTATGTATGCATGGGATTAAGAGATACATTCTTTCCCCCTCTCCCGTGCTCGTGACGGAGGCTGAACATCCGGGAGGATGATAAATCAAGACAAAAATTGAGATTCGAACCTGGGTCTCTTGGTTAGGAGACACTTTGTTTGACCACCTGAGCGACTCCTCGGCATATATGTCTGTCTGTATGTATGTGTGTGTATGTATACATTTATATATGTATATATATGTATGTATGTAATTTTGTATTTTCAAGCTTCGATAATTTTTGGACATTTTACGCCTTCTTCTTCCAATACTTGGGCCCATTCAATGACAACCCAATTTTCTCTTACAATAGGTCCTAGAGTAACTTATGCCTTCCCTACTATATCTTTCTCTTTCCGATCTCTAATCACGGTCATCCCATACCTCATACTCAATATAATTCCATCATATACATACTTGCTTCTCTTACTTTCCTTTTCTAACTAATATCCTAGGCTATTGAACCTCCATATCTATAAGTAATGTCTTTCTAATCACTGCCCAACTCTAGAAACCCAAAGTTACCATTCTTGTTGGCCTAGATATAGATAAGCCTTTAGATCCATATTCTTAGGCATGACAACTCAACTTTGATACCCTTCTTACCACATTGAGGCTTGGAGATTGTCCTCAACACTTCCTAGTGCGACATTATAATTTTTTGTTTCCTCAAAATTCCTCATTGAGGTACATTTCCTAGTCTTATCTTTATTAACTCTCATCCATATTTTTCAATTATGATGTTTCAATTAGTTTCTACATGGTATGGCTTTCATTTTTTTCTTGAGATATACCTATGGTCGGGTCTTCAAAAACATGGAGAGGATTTGTTTTTTCTTATGAGTGTCTCTAGGTGATCCAATGACTTCCTTCTCTTGGCCATTAATGGCATATAATTATCTTGGTATAGACCATCCCGTGTTAATTATCTCCACTCTTTGAGCTTAGAGAGATGTGAGTATGGTGATGATCACCTTAGACCCAGATGTTTTTCTAATCTAACATGAGATTTGATATTAGTGTTAAGTTTTGATGGCTCTATTTATCATGAATCTGAGGAAGTTGAACACCTGACAAGTTTTACCATTTTCCATCACATGGATTTCATTTGGTAACATTAGATAAGGATGTCTGTGTCTTTTTGAAATGTGATTTTGAATAGGACCACATATGTATTGAGTAGCATGATCTATTGATTTTCCCTATCGCACTTCTACATCCCTAGCCATGATGTAGGGTCACTTCAGTAATTTTCCCTCAAACTTTAATTGTTAGATTTAGATAAATATGTTACTTAAATGTTTCATAAGTAATTTATGTAATTATCTAAAAAGAAGTAAAATAATTTGGGAGTGTTAAAAATGTTATACAATTTACATCTATATGTTTATGATCTCATCAATTAGATTTTATTTTTTGAATTTATGGTTCAATTATTTAATTAAAACGGGTCCCAATTTATTTAATAGTTTTAATAGATGAATTGAGACCCTAATCATTGGACTTAGGGTATGGTTGTGGACACATTAGGTCTGGACATAAGGTATGTTGTTATTCTTTTATAATTTGAAAAAGTAATTATCCTTGGTTCCTTGATCTATTGATTATGTGGCACAACCTCATTTGATATAACTTTCAAATAATTTTTGAGAGACTCTCATAATGTTTTGAATTCTCTAACGATCCTACTAAATTCCATCTACCACTCACTATTGATCCTTTTAAGCTAACTTTCCATGTTTGATACTTTAGTCTCATTATTACTTGAAGTTAATAATGATTATTAGATTATCCTTCACCTCTATCAAATGCATTCTTTATTGAGAGATTAGTATTATCTAATTGTAGAGGCATAGTTCATGTGTTGTGTGTAGTGCATATTTATTATATTATGGTTTTATGTATTGTTGCCTAGTTTTAACTGAATGAGTGTTTGTTCCCTCACCTTCTTTTATATAAATTGTACAAAGGTTCAAGGTGTTTGTGCCTCTGTCCCAAGGATTAAAGTAAATGATTCCATGTCCCTATATTTAAAATTGTTCTAATCATACTATTAAATATGAATGCAATGTCGTAATGTTTTTTATTGTTAATAACCACTTTAACGGTAAAAATCACTTGTCTTAAATACATTCTCTTCTTATGATTCATCATCATAATTGATCACCTTCTCCTTTTATACTTCCTCTGACATCATTTATCTTCTCTTGAATAAGAACAACTGTTTGGCTTGACATGATCATATATTGCCTATTTTATGTACATACCAATAGTTTCTTGATGCATGCTTCTATGTTATTTCTATGTATGAGTGTGATTCTAAGAAACCAGCTAAGTGTAAATCAACTAGAGAAAGAGTTACAGGCAAATCTTTCTAAGGACAATAGATTTGAGTCTGGCTTCAGATTGCTAGGTTTCCTTCTACAACTAATGCCTTTGTATCATTTGGATTATACGTTCTATTATGTTATGTTACCGAAGTGAGTGTGGAACAATGATTTTCCTTGGAATGATGTAATAACTTCTTTGCTTCTATATTGCAACACTACTTGTTACCCCCTATTTGAGTAGAAATAATACAACTTTCCTTAATACATTGATAACTTTATTTATCTAAATATATTTAGTGTATTGGTATTTAGGTCTTCGTTTTTGTTCTCTAAGTAGAGAATGGTGCCCCTCTCAGTTTCCATTCATTAAATGTGCAATATCATAGCCATGGTAATTGGTTATTCAAAAAATTTCAAAATACCACCTTAGTTCCCATTATTTATATGTTTTGAGAGGCATCATGTGATGATTAGAAAAGGGATATTGCATACTTGATTTGATTATTCGTAAAAGGTAATTCCACTTATTTTGTTTTTTCTCTATTGAGATAATGAAAAAACCTAACGATGTCCAAAGAATCTTTTGACTCGATGACATATGTTTTGGGTTGAGGAACTGAATATAGATCATATGTATAATAAGAGTACTCATTTTTGTTATGTTCATAGTTAGTTATTATTGTGGTAATTATAGGAAAACAATAATATGCTAGACTAGCATTTATGGTGAGCAATGACTATGTCTCTTTAGTCATGATATTGTATATCAACTAGATATATGGGTACTTGTTAGTGAAAAAGTTGTAGTGAACATACCCATCTCAAGATTGACACATGAAAGTTGTGCAATGACATGTCAGAGTCATATCTCTATATGAAAGTGGTATCTGTGATCCTTAGAGCTGAAGTCACTATAATATTCTCATGTTGTTTGTGTGTTTTAACCACTAGCCCAACATGCTCTTGATAAGGGTTGCCAAAGGGGTAGTGATTGAGTGCACATGGGGATGATTGTGAGTGATGTAGATGGAATCTGTCCCTCCTTTAAGTGATATTCCATCCACTTGATAAAAAAGACTATGATATATATGACCATGATCATGTGAGTCGATATATAATTTTGAGCTCTCAATATATCAAATAGTCTGATCTAGTAATAGGAACATAAATTTAATGCTAAGAAGATGATATTCTGAGCCTCAATTTCAATGTGACATCTATGACAAAGGGATTACTCAATCATTGTTTAAGAACAAGGATTTGTGCTCCTCCTTGAAATGTCAAGAGAGGGACACCACTCATGTTGAAATAGGGACAACCCAATGGAAATGGTCATTTGGGCCCATTATGGTTGGTACATGGGTATTTGTTGGCTTTGTGCCTCAACTAACCTATGGACTCTTCCTATAGGAAGTTGTCACATGAATACACGATCTTAAAATGAAATGTTGACGTATAGTGGTCAATACACATAGAATGTACTTTTCAAAACATTTGCTTTCCTTGTTAAGTATTGCTTTTTTAATCTTCTATGTTTTTCTTAATTGCCAAGCTAAACTATGTTAATATCTTAAAGACTTGTTAGTTTTTGATCTTTCAAGTGTACCCTTGCAATTACATTGAATTTGTGTCATGTTTTTGTTCCCTATTAGGTAATGGAAAGCGACATCACTGCTAAGAGAATCTCCACCAACATCAAATCTCATCTTTATCATGGGGCTTGTAGTAACTAAGGGTTTATCTTCATGCTGATGTAATAGAGTACTTGAACCTTGTCTACTTTATGATGTTTCCTTTGATCTATGTTATACTTAAGACCTTCGGTTCTAAATATGATATTGGAAGGTAGATTGCTTTTCTATACATGCTTGTGTGTTCTATTCTATTCTATGGACGGGTGTCCAAAGCCTATTTCCCTTGACTCTATAGTCAGTGAGGGTAGGTACAAGGTAACAAACAAATCCGTGACAAATGGTATCAGAGCAAAAAATTGAAGATAAGATAAGAACATAGAGCAAGGTATGGTTTTGAAGGTACCTTGATGAAGAAAGGAAAATTCCATTCCATCACAGTTTGTGTATGGATTTTTAAGTTGTATGAAGGATTGTGGAAGTCATGTGGTAGTGTTCAAGTTAAGTTCAAACAAGATTATATTTCTTACTTATTGAGTATATGTGTATTTGTATCATGGAACATGTTAATATAACTAACCTCTAAAGAAATTGAATACAAATGCTTTCGTTTAAATGAAAGTGTTCATGCACATATTTAAAGTTTAAGACAAGATCAGTATAGCATGCATCTACATCATGTGGCATGAACACAAACGCTTATGTGGATGAAAATCCTAAAGTTTGTAAATGAATAAAATTATATGTAGGACTCTAAGTTGGCTTTTAGATATTTAACTATGTGGTGGCACTCAGTTATTGTATCTGTCGACATCATGTAGTGAGTATATAGAATCTCATTTTTTGAGGTGACTCACATCATAGGATGGATGCCAACCTATTTTATGTGCACCATGTTGTGTATCAAATCATATCAGTTCCAGGTACAGGTGTTCCTACATTTAAATAATGTAAAGATTTAATATTATGAAAATACATACTTCAATAAAGGTATGGAGTCATTGTTGCAATGTTTCATTACTTTTGGTGATTGAAGTAAATTTTTCTAATAAAGAAGGATAAATGAAGAAATAGTAACATTATGAACTTTTAGAGACATACTTTTTTAAAGATATAGATATCACCCTTGTTGGATTACTAGTTTAAGGATTTGAGGTAAATTAGGTCCTTCTTACTATGTATGATTACAATTAAGAAATCCTTATGTTTCTGAATTTCGTTTCCATGGAGGGAATTTATCATAAGTTGAATCACAATGTTTGTTAAGGTAAAAACTTGACAACAATTGCGATCATATTTTACTCCAAGTTTAAATTGTTATGTGATAGAATGATGTTGGCTAGCAGAATCTTAATGGCTTTTAAGGTTATATATTATGAGTACATGTGGGGGTACTTGATATGCAGTAGTATGGATAAGTAATCTAGGATCACCATAGTGTTAGGTTATGTATGATATTTCTATGAGATAGAGCCCATAAAAGATAATCTTAAGTACGGTCTCATTTGGTATATCCTAGGTTTAACAATGGTTTTATGATATGACAGTGACAACAAGTAGCTTGGATTTTCCTAGATAAGATCACCATGGCAAGCTGGAGAAAGTTATTAAGAATAATGTTAAGAAAGTAGTGTTAATATATTTATTATCCTTGATGCAAATATCACTTGGGTGTAGGTTTATGTGAAGAAATCACCTTAGTGGACTCATTTATTGCAATTAACAAGATCATGCTAGTGAGAAAGAATAAGGAATCAATATTTAATGATTATTTCAAGTCTATAAGGTACAGTCATCCCCAATATATTAAAACCCTAACACTTCCAGTTTTATGAAAAACCCTAGCTCTGTTTTTAAGGGGAAGAATAAGGTAGGGTCTTCAATATAGTGTTAGGGGAGCTTAGAACCCATAGCAATATGGTCACTGGTTCTTACCATCTAGGAAGGTAATCAAGACCTATAGATTCTAAATCATTTGAAAGGTCTATTTTTGACCTAAGTTGGTGTATCATATGGATTATTTGAGAATGAAGTGGGAATGTCTTCCTTATACAAATTCATAAATCAAGGTAGGGCTATAGTTATAATAGTAAGATGATGTTTTGCATAATATATACAAGATCTATTGTTAGAGATAATACTTAATTCACGACTCATGTGTTATAAAATGGAATGATAATTGATGGTCATAGTAAACACCATAATTTATAATCTAGAGGAACTAAAAATAGTAAGTATGAAAAATCACATGATGCTCTTTGTAGAAAGTTCGAAAAGATATTGATGTATCTATCAAGTAGTATGATGGTAGTTTTTGAAGATGAGAGTGATGAATAATTCAACATGTAACCCCAACTCTTAGACCTAGTGAATTGAAGACCACACTATGGTCAACAAAACCTTTCAATGAGACACATCATACAATCTAGATATGTTAGGAAATACTTAGTATCCTTGAAATGTACGACATATGTTAAATTAAAACAAGACTCTAGAGTTTTAAAATACATTATCAATAAATTTATGGTCCAATGAGAATTACATGAGTGATGTGGTTAAATTGAAGAAGTGGAGTGTAAAACAAAAATATTAGCACAACCCTAAGATGGGTAGATCCATTAACATCATGGATGGTTCAGTCAAATTTCAAGGACAACATCCCATAAGGTAGGTAGAATTGTAACATCCTTATTTTGGGGTTTCATAACCAATAGTGTCCATATGACTTAGTCAAGTTGATAATCTTTAAAACCCTAGATGAGGCAGAATCAATGGTATAATTTGGTCCCAAAATCATGGAAGGGGGTAACAAGATTGTTGTTAGGAGATGAGAGATGATATATGATGGTCTAGATTCAATCTTAGTATGGGATGGATGATGAATAAGGACAAGGATCAAGTCATCAAACCATACTAGTGGAATTATGTTATTATCTTCTTGTCCATAGTAGTTGGGTAGTCATTTCAATTTGTTAGTACATGTTTTATGTCACAAAAACCATTCCCTAGAGATTATTTTGTGCATTCAAAGCTAATTTTATATACATGGAAATATTTTTAGGTGTATTGGTATCTTGTTGAATTAGTCTTATTCCCAAGCTTATTGCACTCACATATATGTACATAGCCAGATTAGAATCATTTACTGTGTAGGTCATTAGGCATAACCTGAGTTAGAAACTTATCTATATCCTATTTGAATCCCAACTAACAATTTACTATTTCCTATGGTATGTATGACCTATTATGGTTGGAATCTTATATATATACTTCATATTTTACACGATGTTGAAGCAAGAGGAATAAAAAATGCAAAACACCATCATGTTGTTTCTCATTATTCATCATGTCTAATACATACACGAATCATTCCATAGAGACCACCAAGCGCAATATAAATAGGTCAAGGTGCCCCTTAGGCTGCAATAGTAGTTAGAAGATCGATGGATTGGTTTCTAGACTTGTAGACTCTGTAGAAATTTAGTGGACAATAATCGTGGCAAAAGGAGCTAGTCCAACGGCCTTCAAGTTGACCTAAACCAAGTGGGTGGTGGATCCACCCAGAAACCTTGTCTACATGTGAATATAGATGAAGGGTGACAACCCAAATGCTTTGGTGACTTAATGTATGCTTAGGGGCACAATAAACCATGGAATTCCACTTCTTCATCATGGTGGCAGAGATGAAACCATGAGCCGTTGCACATCCAATAAGGACCACAATGGGGAACTGATGCCACATATCCAATGATCTCCTTGCATAATAGATCATGCACCTGAACCAACCTAGACCTTGTAGAGGTGGTTTTCTAGAGCAGTGTCATCCCTAGAGCACTAGAAGTGGAAGGAAAGAACTGTATGAAAGAGAAGTAAGGAAGGTCAAATATGGGTAGTTAGAGATGAGGCTGAGGGTGACAAAATTTCATTACTGACATCATGTTGCCAATGCCTTACGTATGGGCACAAGGAGGAAAACTTGCTCACTGATGGAGAAGAAGTCTTGATCATAGTTGGAATTGGATCCCTCAATTGGGCTCCCTTTCTTTCCACATGAAATGGAGGAGACAACTTCCTATGCGTAACCATGATTAGAAGGAAGAAGAGTTTGAAAGCGGGTGGAGCTAATCACACCAAATATGGATCCCACCCTTGGCCTAGTTACTACTTGCATGAAGTGTAGAGAAAAGGCAAATGAATCATTTTTGATAGATCAGGAATGGAGGTCTAGGATAGCATTAAATAGGTAAGAAATTGTTTCAATCATATCTTACAATCCCTAATTCCATTTTTCCATATAATCTACCAAATGCAACTTCTTGAGGACTAGATTTTCTTTATAAAAATGTTAGGTTTTGGGATTGGTTAATGAAATAAGAATAGATTTCATGAGAAGTGATGCATGTTTATAATAATAGATTGATTTTGAAAAATAGTTGTGATGAGTCATTAAATCTTAGAAAAATTTTATAGACCCCTAATGAGGTTTGGAATTGTTATTATACATCTGATCATGATGCATAATGCAATATTTCATATTTTGTGATTGAATGCCTAATTAGGGGTAGTAACCCTAATCTAATTTGATAAAATGACATGATGATAATTACATGCCCTAAACATAATCATAAGTTTATTTTAACATACAAAACATGTTTATAACCTCTGAGCGATCTGATGGTGTGGAAATGCTCACGGTCTGAGATCGTATGGATGAATGGTTAAGATTGATAGGTTGAAACTGAATGGATGAAATCGCTAGGTCAAGACTGATTGGTCAGACCAGAGATGAGATGATCTTGATTAAGGGTAGATCTAGGGCTGAGAAAGGTGGGCCCCCACTTATTAGGGTTTGGTTAGGATGATGGTTGATGGAGATAGAGATGGAGTGAAGCAAAGGGTAGTGATGATTATGTTGAAGGTGGATTAGGGTTAAATGAAGGTGGGTGACATCTAATGGTTGAACCATATAATGTTCTTCATAAAATCGACATAAACTCAGTTAAAACCTTGATAATTGAACCAATTAAGTAATATTGCACATTTTGATATTTAGTAAATAAAATTGGTTGTATTGAAACGAATTGAGCCCAACATGGTGATTGAAATTCATGATGAATATGCATTCATCAGCTGGTCTTGAACTTGTCCTCTGCCTGTTCTCTGGCTTCTTAAGCGAGGTAATTCTCATCGAGTTGTGATAGCTGCATTGATGCATGCTTGGATAGATGCTTATGCAGCTGCCTCATCCTCCATTACTCTCTCCTTGCGAAGTTTCCTGATGGTTTTCTCAATTTGAGGATCAAATAACAATCCTGAGTAAAGACTTCTAGATCTTCGCACAAGCTAGAAGTGCCTGAAATAAGAAAGAAATGATTATGAGAGATGTGTTTGGTTCTAGAGGATTTTCATTGTTATCAAGAAAAATAAATAACAAAAAGAGAAACCCTAATTACGCTTATACTTATGAACATATTAAACTATCATTGTCCCTATAAATGGTGCTAATTGTTTATGGGGTCCCAAATGTCACACCAAGAAAACCCTAAATGAACAACTTCTAGGTTTAACCAAAAGAAATGCAATAATTCCACACTCCACATGAGTAGAAGCCTTATTACAATATACTTTAGGATCGAACCCAAAGGACAACCTTTTAAAGTAGTTATATAGATTCAAAAGTAGTAAGAGTAATATTTATCACTGAGTTGTTGAAAGATTGATTACAACTAAATTGTTGCCAAAAGATACCATGACTAAGGAAGTAAATAATAGAAAATAAAAATAACTGGCGCATGGGGTTTCGCTAGCTGGGCCTACATAATTATCATAACAAGATATAACTCTCCAATATTCGTTGCTAAATCAAGGCTTAGCAATTGCACCCTCATAGGATGCATGTTGTCACCTAGTATAAATTCCCTTGGAGCCGTCCATCCTCAACACCCAAATTCCATGTCTATACCAACTGAACTCCTTTATTTACGACCGACCATCCTTGGCACATAGCAAATCAAAATCCAATAACCTCATTATCCCTTGCTAATGTCTCAAGGGGACAATGAGATCATTCTGGTGTTCTAATCATGCTCCATGATTAGAACATATATGTGAAACAAGTAATCAATTTGCAAAGCAAGGCATTGAGAAGAATGATACTTTATTTAGCAACTATATTATTGGGTTTAGATATAAGATAAGATATGGTCAGGGATATTCCCCATGCCCAATAACAAGGCATCTACTCACTCATGGTGAGGGACAAAAACAAAGAGGTAATAGGAACAATGAAGAAGGTCATGACGCCAGGTGTAGGAAGACCAATCTCTTCACTATAGCCACCACCTCCTCGCTCCTCGCTAGGGTTTGTGCTAAACAATTGGCTTTTAATCACTTATCAAAGACCTTTTTTATGTATGTTAAGGGTTCCCTTTTATAGTTGCATTCCTTGCCTCCAAAATTGTAAAGTTAAATGCTTGTGGTCGAAGGCATCTGATCGCATGGCCCGCGATTCACATGGGTTACTCAATTTGGACCTCCACCCAGTTCTATGGCAGACCAACACAAGGTGAACTGGAATGGAATGTATGCTAAGAGTGTGTGTTACATAAGAATCTGGAAGACTTCATGTGGAGAGTGGCTCAAGTTAGGCAAATGACATAGCCGCTCACTTGACTAGGTGGTTGAAAGGTAATCAAAAGGAAAGCTTTTAGGCCTTCCTTCCCCTGAGGCGTAGCATCGTGAGTGCTCAATCATCCAACTAGGTGTTGTTATGCATCTTTGGTTGATTTTACACAAAATATACTTGAAAATGCATTAAAGTTCAGAAAAGGGAAAATAGTTGCATTTGAGTGAATATAAAGCTAAAACTAGGAAATAGAAACACAAGAGACCCTAAAATGTGAGTAAAATAGTATGTAAAAATGGGTATAAATACACTCATTACAAGTCATACAAGCACAAAGATCAGGATTGAAGAATAGATAGTTTTCTCTTTAGATCTTTGATGTAAATTACTTGTAATGATTGTATGACTTGTAATTAAGCTCATATGTGTAGTAGAATTAATTAGGATGAAATATATTGCGCTTAGGAGTTTTTGGAACACCTAAAACAACAAGTGTGGTTAGTCAAGGTTTCCCTGGGGTAACTAAGCTGACAACACTATTTATGGGGGTTCCAGGACCTTCTGCCAAATGTGTTTCTTGCCAAAATGCAACTTTATTGACTAGAAAATGACCTAGGAAAGAACTATTGTTGGTTGAGTTGTCCCTAAAGGTAACTCGACCGATATCCATTGTATGGACTCCACTTCCCGATAACCCCCAATCAAGGGGGACCAAGAGGTCAGAGGCATTATCCTAAAATCCAGGATCAATGGTTTAACAATTAATCAAAAATAATTATCAAATTCTTAAACTTTATCTTCACAGATTCCACTTTACTATTTGTCCAATTTCTTATAATTCCTAAAACATCGACAAATAAAACATCGATCAGCATAAATGAATATGCCAGTATGTGATGACAACCAAAACATTGCACATAAGTTCTAACAACATAATCACATCAAATAGTTGTTAACAATGCAAGATTACATTTTCAGTATGACTCCTCAACCTTCTTTTACCACCTCTGGGAGACCCTCTCTAGGGTTAAGTCCTTGCAAGTGACTTTAAGGCTACCTTCTCCATCCTGAGCTTGGTACCTGGGGTCACCTCTCTGGGTGCCCTGTGGTCTTCCCTCTGGTGCTTGACCACCTTGACCTTCCCTCCAGGGCTTGGTCCCTTATCTTACATCCAGATGGGTATGTAGGTTTGAGTGAGTCACACGCATATATAAATTGTGATAATCATATTCACACTAAAGATTGCAGTAATGAAACACCCACGAAGTTTAATTTAATTTCAATCGATAAATCCTCAAGAAATGTCAGGAAACATAAAGCATGTACTCATAATTAACCACATACCTAATTTGTAGATTTCACAGTAAATAATCACAATCCATTCAATCAGGAAATCCAATCCAAGTAAGCAAGTCAACCATACAAAGCACAAAATCCTAAAAATCAAATGTAACCTATTTACTACATACTTATCAAGAATCTACTTTATTGACTTGGATTCACTTTCTAGGGTTTCTAATTCATATTAGGGTTTTATTAGGGTTCTTTTAGATCTATTTACAACACTCCTCTTTTATATCCACAAAACCCTAAAACAACAGATCTAGGTGCAAAACCCTAATTATTCAACTTAATCATATTAAAACCTTTTTATCATCTATTAGGCTTGGCATTAATCTATTATCTCTTTTATACAAAGAATCTCTAAATATTTCACATTAGAAACCATTAACACCTACATTGGGGTTTCTAAGCCCATTAACACACATTAACATATCAAAACCCTAAATTAAGCTATTTAGCCCATGGATTATCTAATTAGACATTCAATACATCTTTTTATTAACAACAGCTTAATATACTCATAGATTATCCATATTTGTCATCTCTATTCCATAGAATCATCAAGTTAGGGTTTTTCTCATATTAAAGCATTAAGGTTAGCAACATTATCCCCTTTTCGAACTAATATCAGATTCAGGCTACAAAAATATTTTTAATGGGTTCCTTGCATTTTTCTGATCAAAATTCATAATTATATGTGCCAAACTGAGCTACCAATTATCGTCTACAAATTTTGCAAAATTATTACCTTTAGGACCAATTGCAAGTTGTCACGTCTTTTTCCTTTTTCTTTTCTCTCGAACCCTTCCCTAGCTTGCGAATCTTTTGAACAGCCCACATACCAGATAACCCGTGTCTGGCCCCCTTCCTCATCCTTGCAGGTGCTCGTTGACGGGGCTGATTCCCCTATTTCCTCTATAAAATAGAGGATCTCGGGACCGGCTAGGCGGCGACCTCCTCGCCCACCGCGGCGCCTTCCTGGGGCCAGTTAAGGAAATGACCACACCTCCTCTTGCTTCGATCATGTTGAAGCCACCTCCTATTGTAGCTCCTTGAGTGCCTTAGAACCCTAAGGCCCAAAGTCTCTGCCCAGAACAGAGCAGTGCTGCTATGCCCGTGATCCCAGGGAGTGGAGTGCCGAGAGAGAAGAGAAAGAGGGGATTTTCAAGGAATCATAGGCATATTCTTTTCCACTATGCAAGAGATGGAAGAGACATATATATATCCATCAATAGGAGGCTGGTTGCTCTAGAGTCCAGTTCCCGCCACCCTTTTGGGAAATTCCCAAAAAATCCACTAAAGGTAACAAAATCTGGTATGGATGGGATTCTGAGGACCTCTCCAAGCCAATGGAGGAAGAATCAGAGTAAAAAATGGAGTCTAGAGAGAGATCGAGGTACTTGAAATTCACCTCTACTATTCTTGTTTCCTATTCTTAAATGGAGTGCATCCACCATTGGATCAAGGATCCAACAACTATCAAGCCTCGTATTAGAACATAAGTCACAATTGAATTGTGACATTTAATGTTACCCATTGCACTTTAGGAAACTTGCAAAATTCATATCTCCCAAACTGTTTATCCTTTTAATCACAAATTTTAGGGAGACGTCAATTATGACTTAAACTTGATGTGCAAAGTTTGGGACTCAAACTTGAAAGTATGAGATACTTCTCTTCATATGCAAGTTATCTCTTATTAAGGGATATTTTATGCATATTTTCTCTCTCCTATTCTTTTATATTCCTTATTTGGATTCCTTTTACCATTGGAAACCATGTGGACTCGAAATATCATCCATGATGATTCCATTATTCATATTTCCACATATTTCCTATAATTTCATCATTATCTCAAATCTCCTTCTTAATAATGCTTTATTTGATTTTATCTCTTTCTTCTCCTATTATCTTTGCAACTTGGACTCCTTGGAACCTAAGAAATCCTAACGATATGAAATCCTTCCTTGAAGGATAATTCTTAGCCTTCTAGATTCTTCCATATCTTTCTTTTCTCATTATCTTAGTTATTCCTTTATTAATTGATTCCTTTTCCTTTTTATTTCCTTTTTCTTATTATTGGGCCCAATAGCCAACAAGGTCCACAAAATTAATCACACAAGGATACTTATCAAAGGAATCCATTCAAGGCACATAATTCAAACAAAATACATACATTTATTGGGGAAATTACATTTCCCATCATATGAACCCGAAAATTGGGGTTGTAACATCCTTCCCCTCTTATAGGAATTTTACCCCCAAAATTCCATTAAGCATACAAACAAATTAGGATAAAACTTTTCCATGTCCATCATTGACTCCCATGTGACCTCATCCTCTCCATGGTGCTTCCAAAGAACCTTTATCATCTTATATTCTTACACCTGAGTTCTCTCTCACCATGGTATCTCGTACCCACATAGGTGACTCAGGACATTTCAGCCTCCCTTGAAGCTCAATAGGTTCATGGCTCAGCGCATGGCTTGGGCACATCACATAGTGCTCTAGACCGGACACATGGAACACATCACACATCATCTTATACTTAGGGGTAGGGCTACACATAAGCATCTCCACCGATCCATCTCAAATGGACCCATGTATCAGGGACTCATCTTTCTCAGCAATAGCTCAGAGGGGCGGGTTTTCATAACACATATTCTCACACAGTGAACTGCATGTCAGTCTGCTTCGCATCAGCTCACGACTCTTGTCGCCCCTGGGCTTTTTCAACCATCGCACAATCAAAGAGACTTCATCTGCACACATTGTGGTCTCTCTGACCTTCACAGGGTCTTCTCACTGACATCATCCCAATGAAGTGGTGACCGACACGACCTCCCTTATAGAGCTTCCTGCATCTCGATACTAGCTATGGTGGTTATCATCATGAGTAAAGTCTTCTAGGGGCAGGAACTACTCCCTGTATCACCCTGAATGAGCACACATGCTCTCATCAGACCCTCTAAAGTCTAGATCATACTCTCTTGACTTCCCATCAGTCAGGGGTGATAAGTTGTGCTAAACTTCAATCTAGCATCGAGTTCCTCTTGTACCTGCTTCCACAACATGGAAGTGAACTTGAGGTCATGCCAAAGATATTGAACTCAGATCACGGTGTAGTTGAACTATATATTTCTCATGTATATATATATTTCAACCGGATCTATCACATTGACTGTCCTCTCTCATAGGCAGGTATTAGGTCAACTTGGTAAGGTGATCTACCATAACCCATATTACATCATGACCTCTCTTGGTCCATGGGAGGCCCACCACAACGTCTATGGTGATCTACTACCATTCCCTCTCAAGGACTCTTCATTATCTGTAGCAACTCACTGGGTACTGGTGTTCGTCCTTCACCTCCTGGTATGCATGGTGACAAGCCACATTCAACTCTATATACTTTTTCATCTCAGGTCTTCAAGGTACTACTGCAAACTCTAAATATCTTATTAGTACCACGGTGTAAGGTGTACTTAACATCACGATCTCTTGCATGTCATAATTCCTCAGGGTTGACTCTTCAGAAACCCTAAAACACTCTAATCGTGGGTTTCACCACCTTCTTTTCCTATAAGTGTAGCAGAGGTTCTTACAACCATCTTTGTATCTCATCAAGATCTAGGTTGGCTAATTGAGTATCCACCATCTTGATACGGGTCAGGTTGTATCTGGGTGTTAGCCACATACGTCTAGTCTTATAATGATGATAGGGTTTCACCTAGCAACCTCATTCAGCTCTCTCTATCAGTTAGACAAGGAAACTGTACACCTGAGCAGTATCTTGGAAAAGAGTATCAGTTACCACATCAATTCCTTATGTGATAGGTGATGGTGAAAACATAAACCTTCATATACTCCACTCATCACCCTCATCTCAGGTTTAAGTCTAACTGAGTCAAGAAAGCTTTGAGCTCATCATCTCGATTATCAAACCCAAGCTACAACTTTTAGGATCCAAACTACTCTTGACAAGTACATTCTCATATGAGGATTACCTTAGTTCATCTATTCTTTCATACCATCGATCCAAAGTACTTCCAAAATGGTGTGGCATTTTCTCTATCCTCAAGCATCATAGAAATGTTTCAACTCATATCACCTTGATCCTTAGTATATGGCATGTGCTTTCTCCTGTCTCTCACACTCATAACGAGAGGAAATAAGCATTTAGCTGCAGTCCAAATACAAATTCCATCCCGTTCTAAGAGTAGAGATGGTGCATCACACATTGCCATAACATTTCCAATTCAAGTTAAAACGTACATCACATGTCTCCACAACATGAACATCTCGATTATGGGTCTACACCCATGGCAAGACTTTTCCCATCACCTCTGTATCTTAACATATCTCTTTTATGTACAATCCTTAGTCGTTACCTCAAGGTCTCTAGGGTGTCGACACTTTAGGATTGACCTGACCCTTATGCATCTAGGGAGTGCCTATCACATTTACACCTTAGGCCCCATGAACTCATGAAGGTGGCCAACCTCATAACCCATGGGGCTCAGGCAAAGGTAGTTGTTACCTCCCGTCCCTATGGTCTTATGCATGTAGGGAACAAACAACTCTTACTTCCATCAGTCTTATCCCTACCTCACCTTAGTATTGAGTTATGATTCTATCATGGTACATCTCAAACATGAATACCTACCCAAAAACTCCATCATCTATATGGGCATATGTTGTCAAACTTACATCCTTTCATAGGGATCATGGTGAACTACCTACCTCGGTCTGGCCCCATACAAGTTCCCACCATGGCAACCTATCCTCATGCCCTTTAGAGATGGTCACATAAGGGTCTATAGATTCATTCTCATACCATGTGTTCTCCACTTATCTCATCAAACTCTTATAAGATACCTCTTTAGGTTACTTCGAATCTAAATAAAAGTTGGTACTCACTCAACAAAAGGGTCCCTTCCCAGGATGGGAGAAAACTATCTCTTCATAGTAGCAAAGGTCACACACATCTTTTCTTCCAAGGTTTACATCATCTTGTGCATGCATAGACCTATTATGCTACCAATACATGCAGCTAGCAACAAGACAACCTAATAAGCCACTCTAGATTCCTTGGTATGTCCTACTTGTTCCTTATTCCTAGAAGTTGGCCAAACTCATACATATGTCACCAAATGAGTGAGGGGTTCATCAAACATATACCTTAGTCCAAAGGGGTTTCCTTTTCCTCTAAACATGAAGGGGTTCCAAACTTGAATCCCTAAGAACTCAAACATCATTGTGATCATCAGGTACACTAGGTACCACTACTTACCCTCTTTGGTCTAGGAACCCTAGGTTCACTTCCTATGCATCAACTGTCTAACTACATGCTCAATTTTTCAATCACAAACCAAACATGTACAAGGTATTGCATGCACTTCCTACTATTCTTCAATGTGAACCATACCTCAGAACCCTACACAAGGATAACCAACTGGGTGCGAGGCCTCACAACTTGTTACCATACCTCCTCGGTCTAAGGAACTCTTCTTCCTATACCTAAAAGGTAGGCACATGTAACATCTATACATCAGTTCAAGAAGCCTCTTCTCCTTCTAGGGTTTGGTTCCTCTAAAGTCAACCAAGGTACGACAAGCCCCCAAGGATAATGAATGAGGCCACCACCTCTATCCACTCAAGGTCATCCATTCTAGGTCATAACATACCCAACATCTCATGATTCTTCATGTCTCAGGGTCAAGGTGTCCAACTAAGATCATCCAAAGTTCTACTTGCTCGTCTCATGAACTATGAGGCATAGCTCTCCTGGCCTAGGTCTCAAACCCGCTGCCAGTCTTGATGTCATTCTCTTCAACATAGGTGCATGCCTCGTCTATGCTCCTATATGCCCGTTAGGGTTCCCATATGGTCACCACTAACCTCTTCAATGAAGGAGCTATACTTCACCCTAGCAGGCACGACCCTCCCAAGGTCGGGTCACCAAAAGGCACTAGGTCAAACCATCATTCATATCTCATGCCTCTCATGCGTACATGAAATCTATAAGCATGTCAACCCACATACATACCTTCATGGTCAACTACGATATCCAACTCATCCTGTCATCTCTTCCTCAAACTCCACTTAGGGTTAGGGTTAGCATCATCCTCCAAGGATAAGCTAGGTCTCTACCTCTTCCTAGAGGCCTATGCCTCCAAGGTTATCTCTCTCCTCATCCTCCTACAAGAAGGTCTATCCTCAAAGCTCTCCTAAGGGCATGACAACACATGCCATGCAACCTTAAGCATGTAACTAATCTTTAGTTTATGCTTAAACTATTAAACTTATGTATGTGACATGTTGTTTACATGCTTTTCATTAAGTTGGTATACGATTCCTTAATCCTTATCGTACTTATCCTGACCCCAAGAGGGTGGAGAAGAGAGAGAAACCCCTAAACCTTAGAA
The DNA here is from genome assembly GCA_963693085.1 of Alisma plantago-aquatica. Taxonomy (NCBI): domain Eukaryota; kingdom Viridiplantae; phylum Streptophyta; class Magnoliopsida; order Alismatales; family Alismataceae; genus Alisma; species Alisma plantago-aquatica. The sequence goes on along the minus strand of OY856412.1, from coordinate 489,937,582 downwards.
CCTTACTTGAATTAGGGTTGAGAAGGGAAGAAGATAGATGCGAGAGTCCTAAAGGTATCTTACTTCGAGTCAGAACCTCTGACTTTGGCCAAGCGATCACACAATATCTGGGAGTCCTCGTAGACCGACTAGCGGGGCAGAGGAAAATATTGCTAGCTTCCAGATCACGATCCCTTTCTAGATACCTCTGTCATCGGAACAATCTCTAATAACTCCCTTGGTTTTTACGGAGTTTGTAAAATTTAGTAATTATTAATGATTAAATGAGAAACCATTGGCTCTGATACTAATTGTAATGCTTGGGCCCACTGCCCAAGGCTCTAGGAGAGTTTCAAGAATGATGAGTGTCCCATAGACCACCACTAGTCTTAACTACACGCTTTTGTCCACTCATGTGCAAGCCAGGATCAACTTCCCGACTGGTCACCCATCCTAGTACTACTCCAAGGTGAGCACGCTTAACTATGGAGTTCTTTAGGGATGGGCACCCTAAAAAGGAGGTGCATCTTGGTGATATGGGTTTTAAGATTATTTTATCTGAGGCCTCAAATCATGGGATGTTACAATCTCTACCACTTAGACTCTTGATATCCTCGTCAAGGCACAACTCTATGGCCTCATAATATTTCCCCATTTCAGTGTAGACCCAGAATGCCCCATAGACACCCAGCTCCCGATCACAGAATACTAGCGCAAGGATGGCTACGTCAACCATGGACAACCCTTTCCAACATGCTTGGACTACACGGCTCAAGACTGGCATGGCACACGCCCATGTGGGCCCCACCTACTGGAGGGGTTATGGCTCTAATACCAATTGTAACGATCCCACTTCTCGGTAACCCCCAATCAAGGGAGACCAAGAGGTCAGAGGCATTATCCTAAAATCTAGGATCAATGGTTAAACAATTAATCAAAAATAATTATCAAATTCTACTAAAAACTAAACTTGAAAGCTGGAATAAAAATTTACTTTTACATACCTTGCAAAAAGTAGGAAACTATGACTTCTAATCGTAATAGAAATCTATCTAACTAATCCTCCTTGATATATTAAACTTTAACTTTACAAATTCTGCTTTATTGTTTGTCCAATTTCATGTAATTCCTAAAATTGCAACAAACAAAATGTCGGTCAGTATAAATGAATATGTCGGTATGTAGTGGCAACCAAAACATTGCACATAAGTTCTTACAACATAATCACATCAAATAGTTGTTATCAGTGCAAGATTACATTTTCAATATGACTCCTCAACTGCTTTTACCACCTCTGGGATACCCTCTCTAGGGTTAAGTCCTTGCAAGTGACTTTAAGGCTACCTTCTCCATCCTGAGCTTGGTACCTGGGGTCACCTCTCTGGGTGCCCTGTGGTCTTCCCACTGGGGCTTGACCTTCCCTCCAGGGCTTGGTCCCTTATCTTACATCCAGAGGGGTATGTAGGTTCGAGCGAGTCACACACATATATAAATTGTGATAATCGTATTCACTCTAAAGATTGCAGTAATGAAACACCCAAGCAGTTTAAATTCATTGCAATCGATAAATCCTCGAGAAATGTCGGGAAACATAAAGTGTGTACTCATAATTAACCACATACATGATTTGCAGATTTCATAGTAAATAAGCACAGTCCATTAAATCAGGCAATCCAATCCAATCCATGTAAGCAAGTAATCCACACAAAGCACACAATCTCAAAAAGCATATTTAACCTATATACTACCTACTTATCACAAATCTACTTTATTGACTTGGATTCACTTTCTATGGTATCTAATCCGGATTAGGGTTTTATTAGGGTTCTTTTAGATCTATTTAAAACACTCCTTTTTTATATCCACAAAACCCTAAAACAAATCTAGGTGCAAAACCCTAATTATTCAACTTAATCATATTAAAGCCTTTTTATTATATCTTAGGCTTGGGATTAATCTATTATCTCTTTTATACAAAGAATGTCGAAATATTTCACATTAGAAACTATTAACACCTACATTAGGGTTTCTAAGCCCATTAACGCACATTAACATATCAAAACCCTAAATTAAGCTATTTAGCTCATGGATTATCTACTTATACATTCAGTACATCATTTTATTAACAACATGTTAATATACTCATAGATTATCCATATTAATCATCTCTATTACATAGAATCATCAAGTTTGGGTTTTTCTCATATTAAAACATTAAGGTTAGCAACTTTATCCCCTTTTCGAACTAAGATCATATTCAAGCTACAAAACTATTTTTAATGGGCTCCTTGCATTTTTGTGATCAAAATTCATATATTATATGTGCAAACTGATCTACCAATTATCTTGTACAAACTTTGCATAATTATTACCTTTAGGACCAATTGCAAGTTGCCACATGTCTTTTTCATTTTTCTTTTCTCTCAAACCCTTCGCTGTCTCACAGATCTTATGAACAACCCACGTACCCGATAACCTGGGTCCGGCCCCCTTCGTCATCCTCGCAGGCATGCTGAGATGGGGCTGATTCCCCTATTTCCTCTGTAAAATAGAAGATTTTGGGACCGGCTGGGTGGCGACCTCCTCACCCACCGTGGTGCCTTCTTAGAGCCAGGAAAGGCGACGACCTCACCTTCGCTTACTTTGATCATGCTAAAGCCACCTCCTATTGCAACTCCTTGAGTGCCCCATATCCCTAAGGCCCAACACATCTGTCCAGAATAGAGCAGTGCTGCTATGCCCACGTGCCCAGGGAGCAGTGTGTCGAGAGAGAAGAGAAAGCAGTGGTTTTCTGGGAATCATAGGCGTATTATTTTCTACTATGCAAGAGATGGAAGAGCCATATATATAGCCATTTCTAGGAGGCCAGTTGCTCTAGAGTCTGGTTCTTTCCACCCTTTTGGGAAAGTCCCAAAAACTCCACAAAAGTAATGAAATCTGGTATGGATGGGATTCCGAGGACCTCTCGAAGCCAATGGAGTAAGAATCAGAGAAAAAGATGGAGTATGGAGAGAGAAACAAGTACTTGAAATTCACCTCTACTTTTCTTTTTTCTTGTTCTTTAATAGAGTGCAGTAACCGTTGGATCAAGGATCCAACGGTTATCAAGCCTCGTATTAGAACATAAGTCACATTTGAACTGTGACATTTAATGTTACCCTTAAAACTTTAGGAAACTTGCAAAATTCATATAACAACAAAACTTTGTACTCCTTGGAACCCAAGAAATCCTAAAGATATGAAATCCCTCCTTGAAGGATAATTTTTAGCCTTCTAGATGCTTCCATATCTTTCTTTTCTCATTATCTTAGTTATTCCTTTATTAATTGATTCCTTTTCCTTTTTGTTTCCTTTTTCTTGTTATTGGGCCCAATAGACAACAAGGCCCATGAAATCAAACACACAAGGATATTTATCAAAGGAATCCATTCAAGGCACATAATTCATACAAAATACATAATCATACTTTTATTGGGGAAATTGCATTTCCCATCATATGAACCCAAAAACTGGGGTTGTAACATCCATCCACTCTGATGAGCTTAATCACTTGCTACATCCATTAGAGTGAGTATGAGATTTTTAAGAGAGCTAGTCCTACTTGTATATCTTGTGAGGCTCTCACTTCCTCCACCTCCCAATCTCACTTTCTACCATGAAGATGAAGATTATCTCTCTTGGATAAGAATTAGTGAATAAGAAGAAGAAGGGAAGGAGTCCCTTGATGAAAAGATTCTTCTTGGTGAAGGTAAAGTCAAAGGAGGAAGATCCAAGACAAGAGTGTGTAATATCTTGAATTTTGAAGACTTGTTGCTAGAGTGGGTAAGTCCTTGAAGATAGACAAAGACTTGTTGCAAGAGTAGGTAAGTCCTTGGTGAGGTGGAATATTGTTGGTCATGGATAGGTAAGTCCTTTATAATGGTTATTAGTTCCTTGATTGTAAAAGGAATTCTAGTTTATCCCTTGACCTAGAAAAGGGTGGTCTTATGTTTTAACTACTATAATATAATATATGGAGTGAGATATGGTTGAAAATCTCAGAGTTTGACCCCTCTAGGTAGTAGATGTACATATCCTATTTTGGATGTCAGAACCACTATAAATGACTGGTGTTGTTTGGTGCTAGTTCAATCTCTCTCTCCCTTGATATGAATGTTTAGTTGCTCTCAAATTTCATACTTGCAATATATTCTTAGGAAATATCTTGAAGGTCTGATGAATTTTGTTTAAGTGATTTTATCTCTATTAATCCCCTTTAGATCCCATTATAGATCTAACAATTGGTATTAGATTGATGTCTTATCCAAGTAATACTTCTATAAGATAGAGAAGATGGGTGATATTCCAGTAGGGAGATACTACGCCAACATTCCAATCTTTGGTGGGAACAATTTATTCTAGTGGAAGATAAAAATGAAATATCACATTCAAAGATCAAGTCTTGAGCTATGGAGAATGGTGGATATTCCATAAAAACAACCAGAGGCAAAGCTAAGAAGAATTGGATGATGCTACTTTGAAGAAAGAAACCTTGAATAAAAGAGCCATCGAAATCCTCTATACCTCTCTTTCACAATCCAAGTTCAACTAGATTTCTTCTTGTGACATGGCCTATGATATATGGAGAAACCTACGTGTCACTTATAAGGAGACAAAGCAAGTGAAGGGAAGTAGAGTATATATGCTCAATGGTCTCCTTGAAAACTTCAAGATGGGAAAGAAGGAGAGTGTGGATGAAATGGATCAACACCATTGTAAATGGTATTGGCACCCTAGGTCATGTCATTCATCTAGGAAAGGTGAACTCAAAAATCCTCTGCACTCTTCCTTTTTGATGGCAAAGAAAGTTGTCTACTATAGAAGAAAAGAAGTCTCTTTCTGAAATTATTATTAAAGAACTCATAGGAAACCTTCAAGCCCATGAAGTTAGTCTCAACAAACTAGAAGAAGAGGATCTTGAAAAAAATACCCAAAAGAAGAAGGAGAAGGTGATTTCTTATCATGCTTCATCAAGGCACAAATCCTCTCAAAGTGGAAAAAATTCCATGTACTCTAATGGTTGATTCTACAAAGGCAAGACTTTTTTGTCCAACTAGTGATTCAAATGTGGAAAGAAGAGTCACTTCAATGATAATTGCCCTAAAGGAACCAAGACCCATCATCACTTGAAAAGGGAAGAGAAGTACAAGAAGAAGGAGAAATGGTAAAAAAGATCGTCATTCCTCCAACTCAAGCTCAAGTGAAGATTCTAGAAAAGCTCTAGATCAAGCTCTCATGAAAGTGTGGAGTGCAACTTTTCTCTCATGGAAAATTCAAATGATGATGAAAATGAAGTACATATGAACTCTTAGATAAAGATTCCTTGATTGCAATTTTTCATGCTACTTGTTCATCTCTTAAGTCTACTGATGTGGAATATTATCGCACTACAAATTCACTAGGAATATAATTCCTAGAGTTTACCAAACCCAAGAGAAATAATGCCACACGCAAGCAGATGGATCTTATCACAATATAGTTAAGGATCAAATCCCAAGGGACAATGTTTTTAAGAATTATCTAATCAAAGTAACCTATCAAGAACTAGTATTTATCACAAAAGTTAAGTTTGAGTTGATTAATCTAAGATTGCAAGAATAAAAATAGCTAGATTAAGGTTCTAGTTATCAATGGATGGAAACACTAGGGTGGAACTAGGTTTCACCACCACTACTCAAATCTGCGCAATCATTCAAATCCAAACCTATATGAAGATATAATTGGAGTTATGCAAGTTTCCCCTTTAGGTGTTAGAAACTTGCATGAGTAGATATCTTTGTAAGCTTGATGTCTCGATACTTACAGATCCTCTATCCACTACTCTGGGGACTTTCTGTCAGAAGTTCTCATTAGGGTGTCAACCAAAGTAAATCGATATTTAAATCTTAAACGTTGAAGTTTTCATGGTGAAAGATAACAATAAAACATGTAAAGTGGGTGATCAGTCCACAAAACATGCAATAAATGATTGGCTAAGAATTAAACAAGTTCATACAAGAGTTGGAACATGAATGAAATAGTAAAAAATGAGTACTGGGGCTAGTCCCCACACCCCAGTGAAAAGACTACTCCCTTGGCATGGAGAGATTAATATCACTAGAAGAGGAAGAGGACACCATCACGGTCATGATGGCAACATGAGAAGCTCGATGTGGTATGTGAAATGAGACTTCCTTCCTTCTTTCTCCTTCATGTATTAACCCTGACTTGCTGTAGAAGTAGGGGAACGGACGCAAGATCCAAGAAGAGATCAATCGCCTTGGAGAAGGAGGATCGACGATTTTGGAGTTGCTTAAGAAGGAGATCTGTCGATCTACATTGGAGGTCGATAGGTGTTGAACAACTAGGTTGACATTACTAGCTTGGTGGACATGCCTCATCCTTGCTCTGATCTCAGCAGCAATGTTTCAACATTTTCTCCAGAATATATGAGATGAGTTAAACAACTACGCTGAGGGTGTATTTATAGGGTTGAGGTTGTTGGCCTCTTGTGTTTCCTATCAGTGTCGACCACTTTCCATCGGTGTCGATCGATGGGTCACTGGTCGAAGGGACTGTCGACTAATAGGTGTTGATGCTTGGACTTCTATCATCGATCTTGGAGTTTGATGGGACTGTCAACCTTGAGGGTCGATAAAACTGTCGGTTGACATTATGAACGTCGAGGATTGTTGACCAATTGGCTGAATTCTTGTCAGTAGTTGGTCGATATTGTTGTCGAGTTGGAGTGTCAATAGAGGTGTCGACCTTGATCATTGGTGAGTTGTATATCGACCTTCTAAATGTTGACATAGTGGATCGATGGAGCTGAGTGTTGCTTTTCTTGGATGTCGACCAGTGAGGTCGATGCTGCTGTCGAGCTTTGATTGTGTCAAGTTGGGAGGTCATCAAGGCTGTCGATACTAGATAATTGTCGATAATGGAAGGTCGGTTGGCTTGTCACCGATGGGTTGATTTTGGTCTTGGACACAATTTTTTTGTATCGATCTGCCTTTTGAAAGAGGGACCCCATAGGCAAACATGATGCAGAGTTATAGAATTCAAAACCTACAAAGGGAATCAAGAAAAGTATCAAATTCCTACAAATTAACATAAAACCCTAAGTCGATCAAAACAAAGCTATTCTAATGAAAACTAAGGTATATGAATGCTAAATTAGACAAATAATGCAACTAAAAATGGGATGAATATTCATTCATCATCTACTAAGCATAAAAAAGAGAAAGCATGCTAAGACTGTTGACAAAATTGCATGAAGAAAAGGATGATGTTGAACATGATAACATTTTCTTGCAAGATGATGTTACAAATATCCAAATCTTTATCTATAACTTATATTGAAATTCAATAGTATTGAGATAGAAAACAATGCTCATCTTATACAAGTATATGCTTTAAAACTTGATAATACTATCTTGCTTGATAAGGTTAGATTTCTAGAATCTCAAACTTTTATGCCTATTTCTAATGAAGATCGTGCTAAAATTGTGAATTCTCCCATGCTTGATATTGATGTTCTTAGACTAAAAATAAGGATAAATGTTTTGTTTGGCAAGGAATAGAATATGAAAATATTGATTATTTTTCCAAGATTACTATACATGAAAAATAAAATACTTCCTTGTTTGATAAAATCAATGTTATTGAATTGTTTTCTAGTTCCACTTGTAGAGAGAATAATGTTGCTTCTATTTGTATTGAAAAATGTTTTGTATGAAATAAATCTCTTCACTTAGAAACTAATCTTTTGCATGCTAGAAATGATATTTGTCAATTGTCTTCTACTATTACTTTTCCTATGCCTGATAATCATAGTTTGAGATCCTCATTGTAAAGATTCTTAGATGGTAAAAAAACTTAAAAATTTCATTTAGTAGGCATGGATAGGGTATGATAGTAGACAAAGGAGGAAAAAAAAGGGAAGGACCTCCAATATTTAATGGAGAATCCTCTCGTTCCAAGGCTAAGGGCACTTGCAACTATTGCAATGAAACTGGTCATTATTCTACATATTTCCCCTTTAGGAAAGAACCCAAATGCAATAGGACTTGGGTTACTAAGCTAAACTATCTGGATCCAAAAATATGATTTGGGACCATTTCATATTTCTTCTTGTAGGGCACATGCAAATGGATTGACATGAGGTATTAGTTTCAAATTGGTTTTCTCAATCCACATAAGAGAAGAAAGGTGAGATGTGTATGGGGTGGCAACAAGTGGAAAAGTAATGGTAAGAATAGAGGTAATGGTATTCTTTCTCATATATGGTCACTTCCTATTTTCAACAAGTTTATATGTATTTTACATATGGTTTTTAACTTACAATTGGTATCTAGTGATTCTCATCACTTTCTTTCTCAAAAGTTCCCTAGATACTATTGTAGTGCATTACTAACTTGCTTGTACATGTTTGGATATTTTTTACCTTATTACCATGTATCTATATAAGTTTTTTATAAAAAATGTTGTCAGCCACATTTGTCAAAGTGGAAACTTGACCTCCATGCATCCTTTGGTTTTCTAGTAACTTTCTTTGATCGAGTTTTTTCTAAGGGAACGCGACCAACAAGTATATTGGTTTTTTCCAACAGTTGTTGTTGGCCAAGTTATTCTCTGTCAAACACGACCAATGACAATGTGCATTGAATATACAAATGGTTTTTTTTTTTGAAATCAAAAGATCTAATATATTAGATATGCAATGCTTGAATGCAGTTCATTACAACAGGAGGTAAAGAGCTACTATTAAGAAAAGAAAAACTACTACTAGCAGCCAACCGGGCAAGCTGATGCGCCACCCCATTAGCCAATATACGGCAGTAAACAAAAGAAATGCTAGTAAAAGAACTTCTAAGATGGCCTATGTCCTCAAGAATAGATCCCAGGAGGTCCGCTCTTTTAGTCCCATTCTCAATGAGCTTGATCACCGCTTCAGCGTCTGATTCCACCATTACATGGGTAAGATTCATGTCTTTGGAAATTAGGAGTCCTTCTCTAATGGCGAGTGCTTCAGCGCATTTTGGGTCCTTGAGTGTCGGTTGTTGCTTCCCTTCTATATTTGTTGCATCTCCATCAGTTGTCCTCCAAACCATCCCAAAGCCGTCTTGTCCTTGTAAGTTAACCGCAGCATCATAGTTCAATTTGGTAACACCCTCCGGCGGCCTACACCAGTGCACACGTGCAACCGGCGTTCCCGGACAGGTTGGATTGTTGCTCGGCGTCGGGCATGATCTGACTAGTGGCAGCATTGCGTTCTTCATCAGGAGAGGTTGACGCACCTTGTTCCCAAAGATTATATCATTCCTTCTACTCCATATGGCCCAAAGAGAAGCTACCATGTCATCTTCTGACTTTCCTTGAACCGGCCAAACCGCAGCCATGATAGCTTCCTTGATTGGTTTTTTGCCCAGCTCTTCTATGTGACGTTGCACTTCCCTCGGGTAGTCCTTCCATAGCTCCCATGCCTGGTCACACTTGAAAAGCATGTGACCAATATCTTCCTTTTCCCTCCGGCATATAGTGTATATTCCATCTTGATGGCAGTACCTATCAAACAGCCTACCGATAGTGGCCAATGAGCCGACGAAACAGCGCCATAGGAAGTGAGCCGCTTTTGGATTTAGACCCGTCTTCCATACCGCCTGCCACACATCCTTGTCCACCTGATTGGCCTGTTGCTCAGTGCTACTCGGTTGTTGAGTTGCCAACCAATATGCCGATCTCACCGTGTAATCCCCACTCTTGCTTGGTTTCCAGAAAATCCTGTCTGCCCTCGTTGCGACACCTAGAGGAATGGCTAACACCATAGCAGCCATGTCTTGTGATAGAAGCTCACTGATCAGCCCACAGTTCCACTGCCCTGTTTCTTGATCAATCAATTGATGGACTTTTTGTATCATCGGTGATGATATACCCATCCTCCCTTCTATGCTGCCGTTTAAATTTGGAATCCAGCTATCTGTCCATATATTTATATCCTTGCCGTCACCCACTCTCCATTGCATGCCTTCTAGCACTATGCTTTTGGAATTCCATATACTTCTCCACGTAAAACTTGGATTGTGACCCCTTCTAGCCTCGAGAACACTGCATGATGGAAAGTACTTGGCCTTTAGGACTTTGTAGGCCAACGTGTCCCTCCTGTGAAATAGGCGCCATATTTGCTTAGCAAGGAGAGCTTGATTAAAAGAGCTAATGTCTCGGAACCCCATGCCTCCTTGGTTCTTTGGCGTGCAGAGTTTTTCCCAACTGACCCAGGCTAATTTCCTTTCACCATCTTTTGCTCCCCACCAGAATCTAGCAATGGAACTGTTGATGGCGTCAAGAAGGTACATTGGTAGCTGGAAAATACTCATCATATATGACGGGATCGCTTGGGCCACTGCCTTGATTAGGACCTCCTTTCCCGCTTTGGAAAGTAGCTTTTCCTTCCAACCTTGCAATTTGTTCCATACTCTTTCTTGGATATATGAGAATGCTTGCTTTTTGTATCTTCCCACTGCAGCTGGTAGACCTAAATATTTCCCATGCCTCTCCACCTCTTTGACTTGAAGCACTTGACATATCTCGTCTTTCCTCTCCCTGTTGACTCCTTTGCTGAAGGCCACCTCGGTTTTAGATAGATTGATTTTTTGTCCGGATGCCTGTTCGTACTGGCTGATGATCACAGCTAATTTCAGGCATTCCTCCTTAGTCGCCCTCGCAAAAAGGATAGAGTCGTCTGCAAAAAAAGGTGAGAAATACGGGGCCCATGACGGCTGGCTCGTACTCCATGAATGCCATTTTGTCGTGAAGCTACATTTAACGAAGAAGAGAAAGCTTCAGCACATAAAATAAAAAGATAAGGGGAGAGAGGGTCACCCTGGCGCAGTCCTCTGGAAGGTTGAGATCTCCTGGTACGTTCCCCATTGATGGCAAAGGAATGAGACACTGTCGACATACAGTTCATGACTTTCCTCCTCCAGAGCTCTCCAAAACCTAGCTTCTCCTGAATATAATCTACAAATCCCCATTCCACCCTGTCATATGCTTTTGACATGTCAAGCTTCAAAGCTATATGGCCCTTCTTTTTCCCCTTCGCACCTTTCATATTGTGGAACAGCTCGTAGGCAACAAGCACATTGTCTGTGATAAGCCTTCCTGGTATAAAGGCACTTTGCTGCTCGGAAGTAATTTTATCCATCATAGGGCGGAGGCGATTGGCTAGGACTTTTGCTGCAATTTTATAAATGACATTACACAAACTAATGGGTCAGAACTCCCCCATCTCCTTTGGTGACTTCACTTTGGGAATGAGAACTACCAGAGTAGAATTTACATCAGTTGTACTGCCTTCGGATTTCCACCATCCCTTTATTTAGTTTGCAACATCGCTGCCCACTATGTGCCAATATTTTTGGAAGAACATGGCCTTCATTCCATCGGGTCCGGGTGCTTTGTTAGGATGCATACTTTTCAGCGCTGTTTGGATTTCTTCCGTGGTGATATCCCTTTCCAGATCTTCATTGTCCGCACTCCCAATTTTCCTTACAACCCCTTTAGTTGCTGCCTCCCATCCCGATGGGTTTGACGTCGTGAACAACCCTTGGAAGTAAGTGGTGATGACTTTTTCAATATCTTCTTCCGTTGTCTGCCATTGTCCCTCCGCGTCATGGATTCCTTCTATCTTGTTTCTTTTTTTTCTTTAAGACGCTTTATGGTGGAAATACGACGTGTTTCTGTCGCCCGCTTTCATTTCATTCACTCTCGCCCTTGCATGCCAATACTTTTCATCACACATGTGCCACTCTTGTAGTTCTGCTGCCATGCGGGAGCACCTGTCAAGGTTGATTCTATCCGGCGGTAAAAATTGAGCTTCTCCCAGCTGTCCTTCTAAATCTTTTATCCTTCTTTTCATTTTCCCAAACTTTTCATTTGCCCAGGATTTTAGTTTTAAGCTACACCTTTCCATCTTTCCATGCAGATCAATCGATACTCCACCATCCCATGATTCCTTGATAATTTGTTCACACATCTCATCCTCCATCCACATGGGCTCGAAGAAGAAATTATCATGCTTTCCTCTTTGTTTCCTTCTTCTGTACTCTGTATTAATGATAACCGATGAGTGATCAGACTCAACAATAGGAAGATGGATGACACGTGCCTGTGGAAATCTTGCCGCCCAGCTTGGATATGCCAATGCTCTGTCTAACCTCTCCCTGACAAGCGTTTCAGGTGTTGTTCCCCTTTGCCACGTGAAAATATTTCCACTGTACCCCAGGCTCGTCAGATCATAGTCATCTATCACTTCACGGAAATCTTGCATATGGCGGAAAGGTTTTGGAGGGCCTCCCAATTTTTCCATGTTGGAAACAATCTCATTGAAGTCACCAAAGAACACAGTAGGTAAATCAGAAGTGTTTTTCAAATCACAAATCAAGTTCCAAGTATTATGCTTCAGCTGCTGGTCTGCCCACCCATAGATTCCTACTGCTCTCCATTTTTCATCCCCTGTTCCGTCTTCAATCTCACAACTACAGTGATGTTGTGAATATGATATAATATTGAGATCAATGTCTTTCCACCACAACCCAATTCCTCCTGCTCTGCCCACTCTGTCAATGCAAATGCCCTGTGTGAATCCACATTTTCTCTTCACTGTTTCTAAGTCTGCACTAGTAATGAGTGTCTCCATTAAGAAGACAAGATTCAGGCTCTCCCTCCAACACCATGATCGGAGGGTGTTCACTGTGTCAGGGTTGCCCAACCCCTGACAATTCCAGCTCATGATTTTCATAGTTGTTTGCGGAGCTGGTCTCCGCCAGTCCCGCTACTTGAACACTTGGTGTCCCCTCTAATTGTGGTGTTGGTTCACTGCTCCTTGCTTTCTTGGATATGTCTTCCGTGGGGCTTACTATATCCAGCTCCATATCACAATATTCATAATGTCTTCCTCTTTTTCCCGACACAGTGTCCCAAACAACTTCCTGCTCTGGTATCCCGAGGCGTTGTGCCCTGCTCATCTTATATACCCACGGTGGCTTCTTATTCTTCTTTGAATCTCCCTTACCTCTCTTCCCCATCTTCTTCCGGCTCTCCATCTTCATCTGTGCCCTCGCCTTAACCTGACTTTGCAATGTTTGTAGTATAGGGTTGCTGCTTATCTCCTTCTGCTTGGGAACGTCCTCCGACTCTTTCCTTATTACTTCCTTTCTCATGTCTGGTTCAGTCGTATATTCAGTGATAGTTCTTCCACACTCCGCCTCGCCACCCGAGTTAGGCATTGTCCGCTGTCGCACCTCCAGAAGTTCATCCCTGCCGAAGGATATTCGCCTTCTTTCCGCCTGCACTACCTCCGTCTCTCCTTTGCCCTTACCCTTGCCTCCATCCACCCTTGTTGCTTCCTGCCTCTCTGGGAATAGTGCTTCCAGGTCATAGTTGGATTCCGCACTGCCCTCTTGGTGCAGCTGTGAATGTCCTCTCCCTCTGTTATCTGCGTCATGCCCCCCCTTGATCGGTACCTCGCTATCTCCCGCTCCACAGGCCTGGCTGCTCTGCGACCCACCGTCGCTGGTCATCCCCTTGGTCGACGATCCCTCTTTCATCGGCTTATTCTTGAAAACTATCCTGCTCGTGACCCGGGTGTGGCCATGAAGCTCTTCATGCAACGTCGTCCTCGGTTTCCTCGGGGGTGCTTTCAACCACGGCCCCCATTGTTGGCTTCCTTCCTCACCTTCGACTCTATCACTGCAGTCCCTCTCCACGTGACCCAGCCTCCCGCAAATATGGCAAAAGTGCATCAGCCGTTCATACTTCACATCCAAAGTGATGATGTTATTCTGGTTCCCTGTAAGCCGCAGGACTCTCTTCAATGGTTTCGTGATGTCCAGATTGATCCTGACTCTCGCCGATGTCTCCCACCCGAGTTCATCGACGTCCAAGTCAAGGACCTCGCCCAGTCTGCTAGCAATCTTCCTGATAGCCTGGTTCAAATGGAACCCTAGAGTAAGCCCGTAGATCCGAGCCCAGAAGGGGGTGTGCTGGATGGTAATCGCCCCCGGCTGCTCTTCCTTCTCAATCTCCTTGAAGATCAGCAACTTATTGTCGAAGTTCCATGGCGCCCCATCTATTACCTTCTGCTTGTCCCTCCAATCAAAAAATTGAATGATAAAGACGTCGCCTTCCAACTGCTTGAACACTACCTTCTGCGATAGCCCCCAAGACTGTGTGAGAGTGCGTCGCATCACCCAAAAATTGGGCGCTCTATCCGCCAGGAAACACGCAACCAGCGCCATCCCCAGATGCTCCTCTTCATCGTTCCGTTCTTCCCTAACTAAAATCGGCTCTTCCTCCTGCGTCATTAGCTGTAGTCTCGCGTATCTCTCTGTCAGTTCCTCTGCCATCATGGGGAGAGTACCAGGAAGCTTGCCCTATCCTTGGACCTGCAAGAGAAGATGACCCGTTCGGGTAGAGGGACTCCCACACGCCGTAACCCTAGTCTCCAAAGCGCTAGGTTGCGGCCGTGAGGAGAGTGTTTTTTATTGCCACTACAAATGGTTTATTTGATAAGAATATTCATTTCAACTAGATTTTCTCAACCAATCACCTTATTCTATTAGAACTTCCCTTTCTACCTTCATGTGATATGCATATTTTCAAGAGTTAAATTGCCTATCTTTCATACACCTCTATCTTTCAAATTGCTCTATGTTGGTATCTCTATGTCTTGCAACTACTTGTAATGAGTTGTTATGCATGTTTTGATGATGATCTTTTTGTATCTCTTGGTTGTGATTTAAATTTCTTCCATTGTGCTCTAACTTGCTACATATATCTAATTGTATATCTTTTTGATGCACCTTGAGTTTCAAAGTGGTAATCATATTTTGATAATGATGTATATTTTCTAGTGAGTAATATCCATTCATGCTTCTGTAATTGCATATTTCTTTGTTTGGACATTTCTCTACATATAGTCATAGATTGTTTTTAACAATCCTTTGCTATTACCTAGATCCTACTAGTAGTTCTAACTTGTGATATAATCTACTAGTAGTCCATCTGCATGTAGTTCTAGTTTTGTTTAGATATTGGTCTCCAACTATATGTTATGTTTGTATCTTGTTTCATACATACTCAAGCATATTCCTTGATTTGCATATCTACTATCTTGAGTTACTTGCTTGCATAAACTTGTCTTAATTTTTGCTAGAATTGGATCAAGGGTTGTTCAAATGCATGTCTTCATATTATTAAAATAACTTTCTTGGACAAACCCTTAGTTTTTGCTCTTCTACTCCTTCTAGGAAGTTGTGTTTCAGGTCTTTAAACTCTCACTTTTTGAAATGACAAAGGGGGAGAAGACATGTATTATATAAAGGGGAAGACATATATGTGGAAAATTTATGAGTATAGCATATAGTTTCTATAAATGTTATGAAATCTAACCTTAAAGGAGAAATATCATAAATTGAGGGGGACTATACGAACTCAATTGGCATAAATTCAGGGGGGAGAATATGTACTCAATATATTAAAACCCCTAGGTTTCTACAGTAGTATGAATTTATTTATCTTATTTAAAAAGATTTCACTACATTTATGGAATGGTTTGTCATCTTCAAAAAAGAGGAGAATGTTTACTCAAGATCTAAATTGACGAATCCCTTATTTTTATGATGAATAAGTCATTCCACTTATGTGTGTCTAATGCATCTACTTAAGTGAATTTAGATTATATATACACACTCCAAATCCCTAAACTTGCACATTGTAGTTTAAAGAAATCAATTCTTACAAGCACAAAGATCAAGATTGAGGAATAGATAGTTTTCTCCTTATATCTTTAATGTAAATCACTTATAATGATTGTATGACTTGTAATTAGGCTATTATGTGTAATAGAATTAACCAGAGAAAATTATATTGCACATAAGTGGTTTTGGAACACCCAAAATAACAAGAGTGGTTGGTCAAGTTTTCCCTAGGGTTACTCATCCTACATCACTATTCATGGAGGTTTCCAGGACCTTCTATCGGCTGAGTTTCTTACCAGAATGCAACTCGACCGACTAGAAAATGGCCCAGACAACAATTGCTATTGGTCGAGTTGTCCCTGAAGTTAACTCAGTTGACAATACTATAGAATCCATTTTCTATAGTAAAAAATAGTTGTTAGAAGGTTGAGTAAAGGTGTAAAAATATCTTTTGGACACCCCAATAACATTTAGGATTCATCCTAAATGATTCTAACAACTAGAAGACATCCTAAATTATATATAGGACCCCTTAAGACTCATCCCATGGTTAGAAAAGCACTATGAAGGTCTCTATTCTATTTTTGAGAGAGATTTTGCCTCCAAGAGCCTCCATCCATTCTCATGAGCTTAATCACTTGCTACATTAATTAGAGTGAGTTGAAGATATGTAATAGAACTAGTCCTACATGTATATCTTGTGAGGGTCTCACTTCCTCAAGCTCCCAATATCTATTTATACCACGAAGATGAAAATTCTCTGTCTATGCTAAGGGAGGTGAAGAACAAGGGTATGAGTCACCTGATGAAAAGCATCTCCTTGGTCAAGGTGAATTCAAAGGCGGAAGATCCAAGACAAGAGTGGGTAAGATCTTAAAGGCTTATGACTTGTTTCTATAGTGGGTAACTTTGTGAATAAGGACAAAGACTCGTTGCAAGAGTAGGTAAGTCCTTGGTAAGGTGGAAGACTCTTGGTCATGGATAGGTAAGTCCTTTATAGTGGTTATTGTCTCCTTGATCCAAAAAGGAATGTTAATTTATCCCTTGACCTAGAAAATGACGGTTTTATGTTGTAACTATTATAATTGAACAAAAGGAGTGAGACATGTGGTTGAAAACGCTAGAGCTTGATCCCTCTAGGTAGTGGACATACATCTCCCAATTTAAAGATTAGAACCACTACAAATGACTTGTGTTATTTGGTGCTTTTTCAACCTCTCTCTCTCTCTTTCCATCCATGTTTAGTTGCAATCAAATTTAATACTTGCCATTTAATTTTGGGAAATATCTTGAAGGTCTAATGAATTTTTTTTTAGTGCATTTAGCTCAATTCATTCCCCTATATCCCATTATAGATCCAACATATACACATGCACAACTCAATCCATGAGGGACAATAGTATCAATAGGATTCATGGCTCAGTTTAGCAAATATTAGGAGAAAAAATTCAGAAACCAAGAGTAGATCCTCACTCATCAAAAAGTGATGTTCAACAATAAGCACCTACTTATGTAGCATTAGGAACACATCCAAACCCACTTTGGGCATGTTTGATTTCCAGGATTGATCTGGATTATAGAAAATGTTGCATTTAGATTATCCATGTATCAGAGAATGCTTCTCTTTGAAACTTCTACAGACTGGAAGTTTATGTTTGCGCACAACTAGTTAAAAAGTAGGACGGACCATCTACGATAGCTGTTAGGGGAACAAAACACATGGAGGGCATGATGGACAACGACGTCTGTATGTTTTGGACTGAGTGTAGTTTGCAACATTTGTTTTATATCTGCAAATGTAGGATCATGTCACTTTTTTGGCTCCATCGAAACAAACTTAATTTTTTAGCTGTCAGGTTTATGAATGTGATCCATTACAGGATAGTACAACAAATCAAACATGCCCTTTGAGAGATTGGAGCCTACAATCAAATTTTGGAGCTAAGAGAACTTTTGAAGGTACCCTCAACCACCACCATTCCACTAAACTTCACTAGCACATTCTACCATTCGGATCTAGATCTTCTGCCATCCACCTTTTTCCCTCCTAATGCATGATCTATAGCACACCCATTCCACCTTCAAGTTTGATTGTCCATGCAGAGGAAAGTATCAAATCCAATCTAGGAAGGTATGAAATGGCTCTCTATCTTGCATCTTTATCTATCTTACTATATATTGAAATCATGAACGTAATAATAAAATTGAAGTTAGGACTAGACTTCCTTTTAAAATGTATCAAAGTAAATTTTGTATACTATTTATGATAAGCTTTCCATGTTTAAGAATTCATTAATTGGAGGAGTTGTTTGGTCTTGTTATCTTGAAAACTGACTTAAAGAATGATATACCTAACTTAACCCTAAGGAATGTGTCATGATGAAGATGATTGAGTCCAAACCAAACCAGTAATAACATGAAATTTATGTAGATTGAAAAAAAAAACTGTAAGGTTACCTTGTTGCACATGTTAATGGGGGAGGGGCGTACCACAGTTGACAAAGACATTATCTCTTATTCATGTGATGTTAGCCATCTTCATTCACCACCATAGGACGAAAAAGTCTAAACCAAGTTATTTTCTTCTAGTTTAAGTACATAGTATGATAAGAAGTACATATTTAGTTTATTTATTTGTTATTTAAATATAAAAAAGTGGATTTTAATTATTTATTAGAACTTTTTTTCATAACAAATATTTATATAGTGTGCATTTTTAAATTTTCATATTGATAAGGTGTTATCTTCATTGTTCACTTGTATTTCTCCTGTATGAAACACACATGCACAAAGATATATATATATATATATATATTATATATATATGTATATATATACATACATATATATATTCATATATATATATATATATATTTATTTACATATATATACATATATATACACATATATATACACATATATATACATATATATAGATACATACATACATATATATCTATATTATACATATATATACACACATATTATATTTATGTATTTATATATATATATATATATATATATATATGTATATAGTCAAGCTACAATACACTCGAGTGTACTCAGAGAAGAATACACTGACGTAGTTTTTCATGATGCAATATTTTTTTTAAATATAATCCATTGATCTTATTAAACATCTTGTGAAAAACACATATACAACATTTGAGCCCATTTGGAAATTTATAGGTCATGTTATTAAGACCACAGAAATTATGCATTTCGAATTAATTTCGTGTGTCAATTTTGTTGCCCTCAGGTGAGTCACTTACACTCATCCAAATGCACTCAAAATTTGTATCTAGCCTAATTATAGTATGAAAATGAAGATCAATGGTTTACATTTTATAAAAAAAGAGTCTTGATATGCAAACACAACTTGAGTGTAGCGTGCGAGTTGTACACTTGAGTGTATTCTAGCCTGACTCTCTCTCTCTCTCTTATATTTTCTGAAGTAAGGAAGACCGTGACATGCATCACTGTTCTTTCTAAAAGAAGAGGAAATAAAAATTGAGTAAAAGTACCTCTAAATTCAATGAAATATCTCACTGAGAAACTCAAAAAGGAGACCATGGAAGTTATATATAAACAACTATCCACCTAGACTCAACATTAAGAGGAGTCATCCATTGAATTCATTTTACCACAGAAAACAAAATAGGAATGATAAGACATACAATTATATATATCCATGATTTAGGTGCATCATGATTTATTCATTGCATAAATTATTTGGAATGTTCTTTTGAACCCAATTTTCAAGTCACATATTCCATCCACCCATTGTCTTCAAGGTAGGCCACCACCATAATAATTCTGCTCATTCATTTATATTCTAGAAACTACTTTCACATACATTATATTTTCTAAGTAGAGTAATGCAGACAATTAGATCACATCGTAAACCAAGAATTTGTCATGTTGGCCATAATGTTCTCCTACGCCAAGTTAATTGTATTTTCATTGACAATATTTTGGACATCTATGTAAGCATGATTAATTTATTTAGAATAGTTACTTATTGTTTGGTTGGTGAGGGCTAGTTTGGACCAATCAATGGAGGGCGGTTAAGAGAGTTAAATTGATTGGTGTTGTCTTCATGCTGATTTTTTCAACCAAAACTAGGAGTAGTGTTACTAATGGACGATAAATATTCAAGCTTAGGGGGTTTTGATGGACACAAATTTATCTTTATTCATATGCTATTTTATGAGATTTTTATGATATTTTTTATCAGATATATGTTTTTCACTCAAATAATGCAAAAATAGCCTTTGAAAGCATGGTGCATCAATTCCATCTATTTACATGCTTTTTCATGAAATTGTCATTTCTATCTCAAACTAATGAATGAACCTTGTATCTCATGTACATTGAGTATCATGAGAAAAAATGCCACTGTGACCCATCTTAATTCTAGTGAAACTACATTAGAAATTGGAAAGTCACAGAGAGTAGTCGAGAGCACTGAGACTCATCTTGGAGCCACTAAGAACTAAAGTTAGTGCTATGGAACAACAAGTCATGGTCTCGAGAAGGCATCGAAAACCTCATAGACTAGTTATATATGTATATACATAAATTTACCTAGATATCATGTATCAACATGCATAAAAAAATTTTCATCTATGTTTAGAGTAGGAAGAAATGCTATTCACTGATCAAAGAAACGACAATCAAGAACAAATTGATTCCCTTTTTCTGATCACTTATTTTTTTCCTTTTTCACTAACATTCCTACCAATGGTACCAATTCACTTCAAATTCAAACAAGGAAAAAAGAAGTTGGTGGTAATCACCGACATCAAAGTATTAATGACAATAATTTTTAACATAGAAACCAACATTATGGATTGTTATATGGTGACTTTAGGTACTATATAACCCATGTCATGGCAATCATCACAAGGCATCACACAGATCACATAGCCATCTCTGGAATAGAATGATGAGAGGTGAAAAGGTGGAAACTTGGTGAAAAAGATCTTCCTTTCACATTTAAGGAGCGGTTCGGTGGTCAAAACATCATTCTTTAACATCCATATTCAAAGGGGGTCACCATTATTCACAGTTCCCTGGTTCGATCTAGTTATATTCATGTATTCCTTCTTCCCTAAAATATTCTATGATACCATGTTCAATATGCACAGCTAGTCCCCATCTTCTCTAAGATAAAGGAATATTCCAGTTTACTCTACAATTTCCATTTACAAATAAATTTTGTTGCTTGGAATCTTAATGATAATATTATTTACTTTGCCATGTTCATGATTGATCACCATGTGCATGCTTCTAACATTTAACCACTTAGTAAAATTATCATCAGCACAATATAATGCACTTCGGAAGTGATCTAACAGTTGTGAGGTTAAGTATCTGATGATAGATCTTTAGTCAATTAGTCTTTCACTAGTACACCTGAAAAGAAGGTTTTTGACTAGATTGAATAGTGTACTACATTGATAAAGAAGGTAATGCAAGTTACATATCCTTAATTTGATACAAGCCATGTTTATTTGTTTTTTGATATAAAGAAGTCAGGTATAACTTGCATTGTGTTAAACCTAATTATCCTAGAAAGTCCTTATATCTAATTTCAAAACAATATTCATCATCACTTTGTTAGTTTCAACTCTTAATTTGCAATCAATTAACTCAATCTTTTCCATTGGCCTAGCAGATTTGGTTTTGTTTAGTAGTAGTCTCTAGCATCCATTTCCCTGAATTCGACACCCGAAACTCAAATTCCAGTATTACTATGACAAATGCACTTGTGTTTTACATGCATGGGATATTCATTTGTAGATTCTTAGAAGGCATTTGGATGCCCAACACTCTAATTTGTTAGTACAATTTATACTACCTTTGTATCCCTTCCTGACATCTTGTATGAGGATGCCACTCATTCCATCAAAGTATGGGCTTATGGTATTATATATGCACAAATTTCCTACTTAGTTGGTTAGCTAAATCTTTGCATTTTAGAAAATTCACATTATATACATTCATCATCTTTATTTAATTTTTTTTGTCTAATACATGTTTTCCTTATTTTGTGTAATTTCATGTCGAAATTATGAAGAAATTAAGAATAGAAGTTAGAAGATGGGAATTTATATTCACCAACACCACTATAGGGTTCCTAACATCACCAAAAAGGATAAAATGAATCTTAAGAATCATCTCAATTAGGTTGGAAGTCAAAATTATGATAAAATATACTCTCAATGTTATATGACTTCCCATTAATCAACCATATGATCAGTGAATTATTTAGCAAAAAATATTGCAGCCATCATCATCAATGACATCCAACCGGTCAATTGGGGCTTCACATGTTAAATTGGGAGATGGTTTGTCCATAAAATGGTCGACACGAATGTTATGCAGTCACCGTGATAGGTCTTCAAACATTTTAACAGTGGACAATCGATAAGTATATTTCTAATCTACAGACTATATCTTCTAGTGTTAGAAAATACAACTAGGTCTTTGTCCAGATACCATAAACAAGCACACCAAGCCTCCAAAAGATATAAATACACTTAATTCACAATGAGTGAGGGTGACTATGTCATAAGGTAAAGTTGATATTCTGTTGGAAAATAAAATCGAAGGAATTTGAGGAATGATAAGTAACAACTTGAACATGTTTGACACTCCACCAATTAGAACATAAGAATTTAAGAGATTTGCTCCCTATTTATGGAATTTTTTCTACCTTCTTATACTATTATCCCATCATGATGTACATCTTAAATTCCACTTGTTCTTCATTTTAATATTTTCTACATTTGATTACATTATGAGGTAGGACTTATTTTATATTCTAAGTAACTCTTCATGTATTACCTGATTATTTATACTTAACTTGTTTTCCTTGTTCTTAACAATAATTTATGTGTTTTCCCCTCACCGCATGCATTTTATCAACCTAAAAAATCTAACAAGGTGAGTTTGGTTTAAACCACATAAACAAGAACTTCTCTTTGTTATAAAACTAGAAGAAAGAGTAGTGGGTAGAGTTTAATGCTTAATGGATTGTTTTTAGTTTAGCATACATGTCAGTATATCTTTTCTAACAATTATAGTTGTTTCTTTTGCACTTAAAAGGAGAATTACAAAATGTATAACAATTTTTCAATATATTTATAACCACGTCTAATAGAGAGCATTTACTATGTCCTTCAATTTACATGCTAGTGAACCCTAAAATCTAACTCTTTCTCCAAGTGATTAAATTCCTAAGATTAGTTTTTTTTTACTTTAATTAGATCATATAAATTTGACAATTCATTTTCATAACTGATATACCTAGATAGAATGTTGCAGTTTAATATAGATATTTTTCTCTATGTGGGATTTAGCCTTAAGTTCTACATTGGGTTCATTATCTTTTAGTTGGATATCCCATAAAGTAGTCTATCCAAAAGTAATGCACCACATGTAAGTGGACCTTGAGTTACACCAAAGTAGAATAAGATAGGAGGATGTACATATACACACATAAGGAATTCAAGACATGCAAGCCATATTTGAAATTACAAACAACCAACCACTAGAAATATGAAACAATAACTTCTGGAGTTCTTTCCCTAACCATGCATCAAATGTAAAACAACACTTTTTAATGAATTTCCTTTGACTCTCATGTACAAATAAATTACCATATCATATATGATGATGGTGATATTATTTAGGATATACCACTTAATTTATATGCACATGATGAATTTCCATGAAAAACCAATACATTGTTGTGCAATGATAAAACTTGATAAATAATCAAAAGTCCAATCAAGATAAACATATTTAGCTTTAATACAACTATAAGGTTTTTGGAGTAGAAAATATAGAAAAAATATTTCTTTATAATCCTATGATAAGGATCTATGGACTACCACTATATTACGGATTCAATACATACACATTAAAATGAAAAATTTCCATCATTCAACTTGAAAAGTTGTAGTAGATGTAGTTCATCGATCTCATACTGGATATAATCTCATTTGTTTACACATGTGATGCAATGTGAATTATCTAATTTCGTCTCGTGAAGCATGTCAAGATTTAGTAATAGATTCTAGAACACTTGTGTGGTGGCAGAATGTTTGGTTCTATGGACCACAACTTTTGGCATAACAACTTACTATATGGTTTTGTGTGTGAGTCCCTCTGATAAAAGTGCATCATATTTCACTATCTCCCTCATTTATTATGCCAAGATATTCTTCTTGAAAGTGTTGGAATATGGTATAAATATACTGGACTCCATCTTACTCTTTCTATTTTCTCTTAGGTTTCTCAAGACTTGGAGACAACTATGAGAAAATGAGGTTGCATGTTCAGAAGGCCTCACCCCATATCCTATTTATAAAGAAGTGGACATGTAAGGGTATTCTAAACCCATATTGTCTAAGTGTTGATTCCCTCATATAAGAAGGGGATCTACCATCCCCTAGAACTCATAGAATAGAATGATATGCTAGTCCTAGTATGGCATGGACTTGCCTCTTCTATGAGGAGAAGCCTTTGGAATTCAGGAGACTACATTCCTAAGTCGCAACCAATGTTTTTTTCTCATTCCTTTATAGTTACTTTTATGTCCAATGGATCTATTGTAAAGTTTACGATTAAGGCTTATGTAGCCTACATTTGAAATCTTTGTGTGTGTAACCATTAAAGGAACCATGCCACACTATAAATATTTTAGTAATCAGTTTTATAATATATATATAAACAACAAGAAGTTCGTAACTACAAATCATTAATATCCAAGTATTAGGATTACCCAAATATAGATAAATTGTGTGAACGGACAAAGTTACTCAATTGAACCAAAGGCATGGACTTCTGCCTCGTCTTATTCAATCTAATCTCCATATTCTCCATATTTCTTAAAAAGATATATATGACATAAATATCACATACTATCTCAAATGATCATGGCTAGATATATATTCTGTCTCACTTACCATGAGGATTGCAATATCACCCATATTGTACCATAGGAAATAATTACTTATATATATCTCATCATTCTTAGCATGAATTCCATCAAACAGATGATCACTACCTTAACAAAAACATTCATCCAGAACACATTGAGTAGTGTCAAGAATGACAATAATAATGTCATGATTGTATTGATTTTAGATTGAAGGATGGAAACACCTTTGTTGCATTGAGATTTGATTATGTCTACAAGATAAATGATCCATCAATCACTCTCGAGGTGAATATGTATGGTATGCTTGTTCTGTGAATAATATCTTTGTTTATGGGTTGTACCCAATATCTATGACCCATGAGACAAGGTCATCATCATTGACACATACTAGTTTCCCATGAGATGTACTATGTTTCCAAAAATTGTGTTGCCTACCACCCACATAATATAATAATAGAAAGACCCACGTCATTGAAGAGACATTAACTTCAGTAAGGAATCAGAGAAGGAAAACATATTTCTAAAAAAATGGAAGTAAAGAAATCTTAGTAGGAAGTGATATGATAATGCATAAAATAGAGTAATGTAGAAGTGCATGAGTTTAGAAAACACTCCCATTAATTAAATGTGTTGATTGACTCACTTTTTGAATCAAAATAAAGATAAAAGTAATTAAAAAACATCATACAATTTTAACTTTTTGCACAATGTTGAAAGAATTTTCATCTTTTATACTTCACACCTAGTCAAGTCTTGCTGACATTGGTAGAGCTTGAAGGTCATAGTTCTATTTTTCTTTTCTCACAAGAATCCATTCTCCATGGTATGGTTTTGTGAATTTGATGTTGTTTTCTAAGTATGTTCTTTTTTCTTGACATATAAATAGCAATACAAATTTGACAGTTTTACCCCCATGATGAGTGTTTTTTTAGTGTAAAACCATGTATAAAGTAGACTTTTTGCCATGCTTTTTTGTAGATTGTCCTGATTCATTAAGAAGGTCTTGTCCAAGTAACCGACTCTATTTAGGATATCTTAGTAGAGTTGCAATGACTTTTAGTAAACTATGCCATGCATGCAGCTTTTGAGTGGATAGAACTTCAATTAATCATCATCACTAGTTCATATAATCTTGGATGATATTAAAACAATATCTGCTGGAGAGGTATTTTGAAAGAAATCTGATTACCCAATTTTAAAATCCTAAATCCATAATATATAATCATATTTTCTTATGATTCCAAGAATAGGGTTTAGGTTCTATCTAATATTAAATTAATGAAAAGAATTAATTGAAAGCGTGCAAAATGGTTCTAGGGTTCTTTCCTGATGGTTGTCACGATAGGGGGATCGGTGGAGGTCCTGGCCATGTTCACCATGATCTTCCTCCTGACCAACAACCAAATGCTAGGATTGACTTATTTCTCTCCAATGCAAAACAAGCCACCAATAATGAGGGTAACACCTCCCTCCACCATGAAGCTTCCAAGGTTATCAATGATGGCAATATCAAAATGACATTTAAGGATGTTAATGGTGATTCTAAGAAACCCTATGCACAAGATGTCAACAAGAAACTGGTGGGGATGCTAGCCTACCTAAAACCAATATCCCCAGAGACTTTGAAAGACTCAGACAATAATGTCAACCTTACATGAATCTCCCTACCTTCTCATTCCCTAATGAAGTCCTATAAATATCCTTCAACTATGACAACATGTCATAGTTATCAATGTGGACGGGATCAATCCTAGCTTAAAATCCATGGTCAACAAAAACTAATATGTATGGGAACCAACCGATGAGTTTAGAGTTATTGAAATATAAGAAGGGTATCACATAATCCAATTCACATGAAAATAATATTATCTCACTATAATTCCAAGATTCACATCGTAAAGCTTTCGGAATTATCTATCTACCCAATCCTATTCATGCTTGTTTTGACCTTCAAATCCCATCCCAAGGAATTTCATAGTCTGGGTACGAGTTCTCGATCTACCAATGTTCCTCTTCTAGACAAACTCCTAGTTGGTATTTGTTATGTGATCAACAAGATGATCAATTTTGACTTCAATACCTTATAGGTGGCCGAGGGAAGTTTTCTCGCATTGAAGTTGAAGTTGAGACTTCCAAACCTTTATTACCCATCATCTTCATTAATGGTGAGCATTTCAGAATAGAGTATGATAATTTTCCAATAGTTTGCATGTAGTGATGATGGCTGGGACATGCTAAGCCTGATTGTAAGCATGATACCAATCCTTTAAATTAAAACACATCACCGTCCTTTCAAACAATTCCTTTTCCAATGATCTCGTATTCTAGGCAATACATGCCAAATGTCTTGAACGATAGGAAACCTCCCAGAAAGAAAGTTTCCATGATGAATCTAGTGAATTCATTAATAAAGGTAAGACAACACATGACAAACCAATCAAAGTATCTCGAATGGAGGACAACAATGTTGATGAAGATGTCAGCCGACCTCTGATCTGGTTTAACTGGGTTCCCAGGTTTGCATGATATTCGGGGCCCCCCAGGTAGGTGTGATGACACCCGCCATCATTAAGATAACAGGCGTCATTAACAATAATAAAACATGCGGAAGTGATCATCAGTTGCAGCAGATTATCAAAAATCACTAAAAATTTAAAACTTTTGCAAAGAGATCCATTCATAGGAAAACTCTTTCATTCAGAACCGTAAAACTTTACATCCTGGTTCATATATATACATCTCATGTACTTTTGCTTCTCGAGGAATACAAACATCAACTACTCTGTCTTAATTGTACACAGGTAGTATAAAACCCTCGAGGCTTAAAGCCAAAATCTCAAACTGATCCATCAAAACACAACTCCTAGGACCCGAGAGTACAGAGACGACACATAGGACTTTTTAACTGTATGACTTGACAGTCAGGGTATCCACCTGAGATCTCACTACTGTCCAAGTTGTTTCTTCCCTTTTTCCTGCAAAAGAGTCTCTGCTTCTTTGTCCGCGTTCACCTAAAAACATTGGATCCCACGGGGGTGAGACAATTGTAAATTGTCCCAGCGGGAGATATAACTCTCCGCCAAAACATTATTATTGCAGTTAAAGATATGGAACTGAGCAGAGGATAAGCAGTTTAAAGCATTCTCAACTTTGAAAGCATTGCAACTATTTATGATAGATCAATATGTCACTTATCCTTTAATGAATATGAAAAACATGTATAACATCTATTCAACTATAGAATCATTACCACTACGTTAACTCTCTTCAGGATTAGATCATATTTCTAAACCTGGCATTATCATTTTGGAGTCATGGCCCGTAGCCATACTCTTTTCATAAAGTGTAGGGATCTTAATCCCTTAATTCACCACTGGCAATTCTCATTCTTTAACAATTTCAATACCCTAACCATGTGATTCTGGGTATTTAAACCCTTAGCTCATCTCCTGAGCATTGTTACCACTTTTCTTGTGACACTCATAAACTTGATATGTCACCCATGAGACATTCTTGTCTCAACTTGTTGGCCTTAGCCAATCGGCTAAACAAATAAGGAAATACATCTACCATATACTCATATATCATTAATATAGCATTGGGTTATTACCAATCCTATGTCATCTTGTACAGGCATTTGAGCCTCTGCCAGGTATTGGACTTTAACCAAACCTGATTACACCGCCAGGCATTGGACTTTAACCAACCCTGATTTCACAGCCAGGCATTGGACTTTTAACCAACCCTGATTACAGGAATTGAGCCTCTGCCAGGTATTGGACTTTAACCAAACCTGATTACACCGCCAGGCATTGGACGCTACCAATCCTGATTACACAGCCAGGCAGTGGACTCTAACCACTCCTGATTACACAGCCAGGCAGTGGACTCTAACCACTCCTGATTACACAGCCAGGCAGTGGACTCTAACCACTCCTGATTACAGGCATTGAGCCTCTGCCAGGTATTGGACTTTAACCAAACCTGATTACACTGCCAGGCATTGGTCCGTAACCAACCCTGATTACTCAGATCATGGAATATAAATTCCTTTAACCCATAATTAATCATGTTGGTGCCTCTTACTATGTTACAATTGTTCTTATGGCTCATAATGTCCATAAAGCATCTTGTCACCTCTCATTAGGCAACATCTAATCATATAGCTCACAGTGCCATTCAACATATTGTCACCTATCATTAGGCAACAAAATCATTTTATCTCATGTAATGTAATAGTAACACCACTTTTCCCTCAATAGGGTTAGGACTTACTATTCACATCACATTAGGGTTTCTCATGTCCCATTACCCAATTAGGGTTTCACATGGAATCACCCTCAACTAGGGTTGAGTTCAATAACCCTGTCAATTAGGGTTTATGTTCATGTTTAGGGTTTCATGATCTCTTTGCTTAAGGATCATAACCCTTAATCACCACATGAATCATATTCATGTATGAATTCATGCTATCAACTTCTCAACTTGATTAGGTCACATCAACCCTTTAATCACCAGCATACAACTATGATTAACATAGTGTATCAAGTCATTGGTCCTATAAACAATTAGGGATTCATCCCTTAATTGACACTAATCACTTAGGTACTATTAGGGTTTCAACCTTTGTACCTTCATTTATTATCATTACTAATCATCATTGGATCAATGGATCATTCATCATCTTAATTCTTAAGAGATTCAATCACACTGGACCTCCATTACATAAAGCATCCAATTGAATTAGCGTTTCCAATGTTGATTCCTTCAATCATTGGATTCATGGAACCAATCATCAATTGGACCTACCCTCATACTTCAATTGAGTATAATAGGTCAACCTTCAACTGATTTGACCCTCAATTAACCCTCAATTGATCATCAATTAGGGTTTGATTCAATTGAATTAGGGTTTGGAATCGATGATTCAACAACACTAATCAATGTAAGACTAGTTACTTTGAAACCATTGAACCATCATCCAAATTGGGTATGACCTGACCCCAAACGGTCTTGAGGTCGTTTGGATGACCTCCAAACGGTCTTGAGACCGTTTTCCCATCATATCACTCAAAACCAAGCCATCCAAGTAGGGTTTGGATTATTGAAGTGCTCACCAATTCAGCAATTTATTGCAGATCAACTTGGTACCTTTAGGCCTTCAAACACCTAACCATACTCAACCCTAGACCTCCAAACGGTCTTGGGTGACCACCAAACGGTCTTGAGACCGTTTGGAAGAGCTCCAAACGGTCTTGAGACCGTTTGGCTCATCCAACCTTTGGACTTTAGTGAAAAATCATCATGGATTGGTCTATCGAGTTGATCAACAAATCATCATTGAGTTGCAGTATGATTTGGTACCTTTGGACCTTCAATTGGTCAACTATACTTGACCCCAGACCTCCAAACGGTCTTGGGGTGATCCCCAAACGGTCATGAACCCGTTTGGATGATCCCCAAATGGTCTTGAACCCGTTTGGGATAATCAACCCAAAATCTCAACTTAACTCATTGGAATTTCAACACTGTTTTCAATTATGGTTTGCCTAATTTAATAGCCTTCGACTCACGATTCATTTGGAGTTAACCCCTAAAATTTGGAGAGTCATTAACCAACATAATTATTAACAGTAATCCCAAACGGTCAATGCTTGGTCAACTCACTCAAACGGTATTGAACCCGTTTTCCCAAGCAGGTCAAGTTAATCAGGTTGAAAATTAGCACTTAATCCAATTAGGTTTTCCTAATTCATTAGCCTTCAACCTATGATTCCTTTGGAGTTAACCCCTCAAATTTGGAGGGTCATTAACCAACATAATTACAAACAGGAATCCCAAACGGTCAACGCTTGGTCTACCATTGCAAACGGTCTTGAACCCGTTTTCCCAAGCAGGTCAAGTTATTCAGGTTGAAAATCAGCACTTAATTCAATTCGATTTGTCTAATTGATTGGCCTTCAACCTATGATTCCTTTGGAGTTAACCCCTCAAATTTGGAGGGTCATTATCCTACATAATTATGAACAGGAATCCCAAATGGTTAATGCTTGGTCAACTCCTTCAAACGGATTTGAACCCGTTTGCCACCAAACGGTTTGCAACCCGTTTGGTCACCAAACGGTTTTGGTGAAACCGTTTGGTCCCAACTTTTGAGATCGTTTGCTCCCAAGATATTTGGTTAGGTTCTTGCTTATGATGATGTCATCAGCATCTTACTTCGTGCACCCAAGAACAGCAACCTTTCTTGATGGAAATTGCAGCAAAGAATCAAGTATGTATCAAATTGAAGAAATCAATCAACAAAGCATAGAAGATTGATGCAATAGCAATGTTTAAGGGTTTAAGTTATAAAACCCACCTCCAATTGAGCTCGAAAGCTCCAAGATCACGCCATAAATGGTGGATGAAGCTCTAGCAACTCCCCCTAGGCTCGTCCTCAAGCTTTTGATTGCAAAAGTTGGCTAGGGTTGAAGAGGAGATCGAAATAAGAAGGAATCCATAATTTATTTTTGATTTCCACCATGAAATCATGAAGAACGAGGGTCAAGAAGCTCACCAACAGGTTGGGGCTCGTCCTCCTGTTGCTCCTAAGTCCCCTTGAGCTCATCCCAAGCAAAGGAAGAAGAAAGGGCCGAAAAAGCCTTTCAATTCATTTGGAAAAGGCACTTTTATAAGGAAATTGATGAGAGAGAAAATGCCTTATAAAAATCCAATTAATCCAAAAATTATGGCCGCCTCTTCCCCCTCAATTCCATGGATACGAGGCACCTTCCTTTGACTTTTATTCCCCTTCATTATCCTCAATTTAAAGAAAAGCAAATTAAGCACCTTAATGCTTATTATATTAATATCCCATATGTGAGTGGGTTTTCTTTTCCTTATAATAATGGTGAGTGGAATTTCACCTACTTAGGATATTTTCGTTCCTTATCTTGGCAAAGGAACGTCCATACTTATTCAAAATCAACCCAAAACATTTTGGTTGAAAGCCCTTCAATTATTTTTATTCATTTTTGCCCTAAATCGAATTTGGATTTCAATTAGGCATTAATCTTGATTATTTGAATATCAAGATTCTCTCTCCTCCAAATTAATTCAAATGAGGCACCCCTCTCATTTTATTTGCTCTACATGATGCCAAGAAACATTAAGGACCATATTGAAGTGGTAATTTTCATATTGAACCCTGGATTTTGGGTAAATTGCACTTCTACTCCAAAACTAGGTTTTAATGCACAAGGATTGCTTTACAAGCTTAATCTTGATGTCCAAGCTTGTGGAAACTATAGCACTACATCATATTCATTCTTATGATGTCTCAACATCAGAGAAACATCTTATCATGCAACATTTGCAATTTAACCCCTCAACTTGGGTAATTTGCACTTTAGTCTAAAATAAGCAAACATTGCTTCAACATTGTTCAAACAGGACCAAAATTGAAACATAAGTTCCTCATGAGCCATAATCACTTTTCATAAGATAAGATTAAGCATATAATCATCTTTCTTAATCAAAACACCTAGGGTTAAAGCATACCCAGGTCAGGGATGTTACAGTAGGCGTCGGGCGCAGCCCAACGGTGCTCCTGGGTCATCAAAAAAAAATGTTGATGAAGACAGCTTGAAAAAAATTTGAGTAGCAAATAGAAGAAGAAGGGCCATAGTCCAATAGAACAAACCCCACTAGTTTATAAGAGGAATATGAATAATCTTACCCAAGTTGAGGCATCCAAATCCACATACGATATTTTGTTTTATTGACTAGAAATGAAACCAGTGAAGGACGTCCAAATCAATGTGGTGGTAATGCCCCCTACCAAAGTTAATCATATAAAGTATCAATGCATTATCATCTATGAATACCATTAGAAAAATTAGGCAGAGAGGGTGGAAGCATATACGTAATGTTAAGAAATCTAAACATAGTCTACCAAGAAGTTCTTAACCCATATAGGGTTAGGAATAGAATTAAGATGGACCACCTAGGAAAGTGAGATGACATCCCAACTCTTTTGTAGAAGTCCAAGAATCTATTTGACTTCAAGGACAATTGAACTCTACCAATTTCAAAGATTATATGAATTTGGAATGAGAAGAGCCATCCATAGAACTGCTCACTGCATTCTAATTTTCCTTATATCCTATTCCAACATTATCTCCATGAATATTTGTTATTTTAAAATTCAAGGTGCTTTTCACGACTAAAATATTTGCATTCACGAATAATTAAATCTCGCCCATCAACTGCAAGTTCTTTCTATTATTGAATCAAAATGCAGTGGGCCTACTGCAACTACCATTATATATAAACTTTGTTTTTCTTCATTTTGCACAAGGTGGAAACCATCTTCTTCTCAGTTGGTATCTGGTTGCTTTGGGGTAAACATATATGTGACATTGAGAACATTTTGAATCATCATCAACTTCTCCATTTCTCCATAAATAAGAGTTGCTATTTTACCATTGTATATGGAGATATGATCCCTACTGGCCATAAGTTCCTTTGGGAATGCCTAGAAGAACTATCGTCAAGTACATGTGGTGCTTGGGCGGTCGTCAATGACTACAATAATATGTTCCAAATCAATGAAAAGAAAGGAGGCAAGTCCTTTCACAACTTTTTTAGTGCTTGTTTCAAAGAAGTACTCTACAATAATGGTCTCAATTATATGCAGGCTCAAGTACAAATCTATACCTTTAATTGTGGATGATTGCTCAAGAAGCTTGATAGAAATATATCCAATGTTGACTGGCTTAACACATTTAGTAAGGTGACCATTACAGTACCACCTTGCATCTACTCCAACCATAATCCATTTCTCATCTTCACAACCACCAACTCATCCTCTTGAATGTGTACCTTGAAACCAAAAGGTAGTTGGAAGCTAGTACTAGACTTTCACTCTACCTATTGCTCTAGTGGGATAAGGAGGCCTCCTTCACTGAAGCATTATCCCACTTCAAATATGCTGCCTTAAAGTGCGATAGTGTTCACCTGAATTAAAAAAAAGTAGAATTGTTCCTTTATAGAACGGATAGAGAAAATCCAGGTATGTTCCCAAATCCCCCCCCCTCAACTTCTCACTCACGAGGAATTCGACTGGAAGTAGAAACAACACACTTAATGGCTTTGTTCTTCTCAATGTAACACCAACTTTTTCCAGTCATTTGTCAAAGACATTCCATCAACACAAAATTGCCAGGCTTAAAGATGAAGTTGGAAATTGGATCACTTCAAGTGAAGCCATAAGGGTGCACATCTAAAGATGATTTCTTTACTGGATGACCAGTGTCGCTACTCGACACATCTTTGACATACTGCACTACTCAAGTTTCTTCCCACTAGCATGAGCATTTATACTTCCCCTTTGGAAGTTAGGGACATCATGTCCAAGATGGATCCATCCATGGCTCCAAGCTAGGATGGTATCTATGATGAATTCAACCAAAGCACTTGAACCAAGTTGGTTTGTGTATAGTCAAACCATCAATGGAGCTTCTTAGACTAGAACTTTGGATAAGTCAATTGCCAATTCAAGTATGGTTCTTATTTCAAAGTTTAAAGACCTTTTGAGATGCAGTGATCTCAACCCAATCTCTTCAAACAATGGATGTTTCCAGATCCTTTCAAATATCCTCATAGAGAAGATTAAACCTTTCTTAAATTCCTTTATTTTTCCTAACTAGTTGATTTTATCCAAGGATGAATAATATACAAAAATATTCTTTAGGAATAGGAAGTAATTCACTCTATGAAATCATGAAGATATAAAAATAAGTGGATTTGTGTTAAGCTCAAGTTGTCCAAATATTTGGACAAAATGAATTGGGTTTTCATAAATGAAACTTTTATCAAAATGGGTATGCCAGACCTTCTTGTCTCTCATATTATGCAAATCATAACCAATGGACATACATCCATTCTCTAGGAGGTGACCCCAATTTCAACCTTTCAATGTAATGCATGGAGTCAAATAGGGTGATCCTATCAGACCCCGCATCTTCATTCTCTGTACAAATTTTTTTTCTCAAGCAATCAGTAAGGTAGTGAATGATGGTCAATGGAAACCTATAGTCCTCATAAGGAGAGGCACATCACTCACCCATGCATGCTTTGCTGGTGACATCCTATTATTGTCGGAATATTCAATCTCACAAGACAACACAATCAACAATATTCTTGAAAACTTCTCGGGTATTTTGAGGAAGATTGTGCCAAAGGAAAAATCAAAGTGCTTCTTCTCAATCAATACTAGGAGAAACATGTTGTTAGTTGAAAACTTGTCTTCCCCTATACTAATGACATAGGAAGTATCTTGGGGTTCCTATCCTCCATCATCGAATTAGTAAGGATACCCATGGACATTTAACATCCCTCATTAATGAGAAACTAACTGTTGGTCTGTGAAACATCTATCACTAGTTGGGTGCATAACTCATGTAAGAAGTACATTGCAAGCACTGTCAACCTATATTATGCAATTAGTGAAACTATTTCCTAACCTCTACGATGATATGAACACACATGTGAGGAACTTTGTTTGGTCTGCTACTAGATAATAGTGTCTTTTCATACATCATGGATGAACATCACTACATCTAAGACCAAGGGAGGTTTGGGATTTAAATATACTCATTACCAAAACTTAGTTTTTATGATGAAGAATGTTTGGGATTTCTTGAATGAACCAAACAAGATATGGGTGTAGATCCTGAAAGAGAAATATGTTAATAAAGATATACTATTAAATAAGTCTTCCTCATCCTCTTGGAAATTTATTAGAAATCTACTTGAGATTAAGAACTTCAGTGAGAAGATAGTTCATAATGGTTGCACCACAAATGTGTGGGAAGACCAATGGATATGTGGACAATCTATCAGGGACATAACTCTCCACTTTCAAATTCCTACAACACTCCAATCTCATGTGTCTTACTCAATGACAATAGAGTCCAACAAGTGAGACTGGAGCTTTATTCAAGATTACCTTCCTGAAGTGCCTTGACATACCATTGCCAACCTCCCACCACCCAAGGTAAATAGTGGTGAGGACTCTTGCAAACTAATGGGCATATGAGTAGTGGATCAGTTTCTTAATGGATTAGATCATCCAATGAGATTCATTCCATCACCTTACCAATGCATTAAATCTTCCAATGATATTCATTTCCCCATTAAGTAGATATACATATTTGGAGATATAGGCTTTCTGAATGCATAATGATTTTTTTCTGGCTCGTGTAACGCAATGCCCTTCTCACTAATGTCAAAAAACTAACATGATACATTTGAGGTTGAAGCTTTGTGTCCCCTTCGTAATAAAGTTGTCGACCCTCCCCTTCATACCCTCCATGCTTGTAAGGACAGGAAGCATGTATGGCTATAAATTATGAATTAAACAAGCCACTTCAATCTAAATGAAGATGAGTGGTTCGTGATTTATCTACAATATAAAGTTTATGATAGTGATTAATCCACTATTCGTGTAGTCACATGCTGGCACAATTGAAAGTCACAAAATAAGGACATTCATTATAGAATCCTTACCCTAATGAATGCTAGGGTCAAGTTCAATGAGGATAATTTGACCATCATCATTCATTCCATTAAGGGGTAATCAGAATCCAACTCAGTGCCTCCCCCATTTCAATCTACACTACTATAGAATGGGGATATAATACTGGTTATGCTAGGCATACAACGTTGGTTATAAAGTGACATCCAAGTGGGCAACGCTAAAACTCAAGCCATTATTCATCGGTTCACAAAACCCATGACAATAATTTTTGTCTTCGGGTCCATGTTACAACAAAACCAACGATGTAATGCATAGTGGGTGATGTAGGTATTGTATCCTTTGACCTTTCCTCATTGGTTTTGACAACAAATACGGATGCCTTTAAAATTTCCCCATCATTTGTGAAATGATAAATAATCGACGTAGAATATCAACACGATAGTCTTATAATTATTTGAACATTGAAAATTTTAGGTATACCCCATCATTTACGGTAAATAACTGATGTAGAATGGATATGTAGTCTATTATTTACTAAAACCAAGGAGAAATGTATATATTTTTTTATATAGAAGGTATGCAGTGTTGGCTAAATTGGACATTAATATACCATTTGTTTTGATGATGACAAACATTTTAGACATGTGGATCTAACATGTTATTTGAGTATTTCAGGGTTCAAAGGAATAAGGACATCCTACTAAGTGGGAGATGAAGATCAATGCAAATTGAAGATCAAATGCACTTAATTTTATAAGTGTTCATGATTGTACTCAAATGTAAACACTTGTACAAAAAGATATCATGTCAATCAAGTGTTAGATCATCCCTACCCACTTATAACCCTTATATAGGTTTGCCCCCAAAGTTAGAGTCACCAACACACATTGAAACACATACTTAGTAGGTGATTCAAAAGTTTAAAATAGGGAAACATTCGGTTAAAGAACTTGTCGATTGAGATACACTCAGTCGAAGTTCTTGTTGACTGAGAACCACCTCAGTTGAACTTGTGAGTACTATTCAACATCTTACACAATTATGCTCTAAAATAGTCTTCATTCAAAAATAATCTCGACCAAGTAAGATTTGGTATAAAGCTTGTTACCGTTAGACTGAGTGGTTGGTAGTTGGGAGTTGGAAATAGACATTGAAATACTTTTTCCTTAAACCTAGGCTCAGTCGAAGAAATTATCGACCGAGACACAGTTCGCTCGACCAAATTGTCGACCGAGCAGGGTTTTGGATTGTTTTTTTCAAGAACGAACAAATTAGTAATTTCTAGCCAACTAATTTACACTTAACAACTACTTAAGCACTAAGAACACTCTAGACACTCCCTAGAATGTCCCTAGACACTTGAAAACTATTCCTATAAACAGGAGAGGCCTTAGGACACCTGAAGCACCTAAGATACACTTGAGCATTCACTATTACGAGCAACCAAATTAAAACTCACTTGTTGTCTTCCTCCTTGTACTCTAAAGGTGTTCTATGGCTACAATCTCGTACCCACCACACATAGCCACGTTAATCTTAAGTGGATAGGAGATTCTAACACGATATAGGATCAAATTGTTGTACTTCATTATTGTATTTCCTTCTTCCAATCCCCCTTCATAGGTACAAGTAATTTTTGCTCCTTAGCTACTCCAAGATTGTAGAGGTAGCTTGAGGGAGCACTGTTGAAGCTACTTCTTGGTGGAGAAGGTTGCTTCAAGAGGAGCTTGAGATTACTTCAATGAAGGCTGCTTCAACGGTGGTTGGAGATACTTCCAAAGGAAGGCTATCTCAAGGTGGTGGAGATACTTCTAGGAGGAGAAGGTTGCTCTAAAGAATGGGAGTTACTTCAAAGAAGGCTACTTCAAGGAGGGTTGAGGCTACTTCAAGGGAGGTGATTATATTTTATGTAACATCCTTGCGAGGTAATAAAATTAATCACTTTCAAAATCCCAATTATGTAACATCCTTGCGAGGTAATAAAATTAATCACGTTCAAAATCCCAATTGGGAACAATTGGTTAGTCAACTAACAACCTTGTATTCAAAGGTTGGAACCACTCCATACACAAGTGTCTCTTCCTTGTTTCCTCCTCCTTATTTAGCTGAGTGTTTTTATTATTTTTAAATTATCCAAAAATCTCTATTCACCCAACTCTAGATCTTTCAATTGGTATCAGAGCAGGTCTTCAAGGATACATAACATGTCTTGAAGAATGGGGGACAACAAACTCAGCAACCTCAACTTTGAAGGAACTCACGTAACTAGGACACCACCTTTTGATGGAAGCAACTACACCTACTAGAAAAGAAGAATGCAATTCTACTTTCAAGGACTTAGCTTGGAGTTATGGAGGATGGTTTCTACTCACTACTACAGAAATGGCTTATAAAGTCAGTTTTCAAGGTGTCGGTTGTATACAAAAACCGACACATAAAACCTACTATGTCGGTTGTTAACATAAACTGACATCCAATATGTGAAGGTCGACCAGACACGGGTACCTCTTTCAATAAGTGTCGGTTATTTAATAAACAACCGACACTTAAAAGCAACCGCCAAAACCAAAATTCCAGTGAAAAAATTACCTTCAAAATTGGACATATGTCGTCGGTTTTTTAATAAATAACTGACAACTAAAGGGTATGCGCGAGACAGGAATAGTTGTCGGTTGTCTTTTATTTATAAACCGACGAATATTAAGTAGTATAGGTGTCGGTTTTTGTCAAAGAGCCGACACTGTTGGTTTAGTTGTCGGTTTTGTTAAATAACCGACACATATTGTCAACTTAATAGCCCCGTGAACAGAACTTTTCCCCATTGTCTCTGTTTCATTGCCATGCGCTAGGGTCTGGCGATTTCCCCCGATTGCTCCCGCTGTCGCACGTCGCTCTCCGCCATCGCCGTCGCTGCTGTCACCGTCGTCGGTTGCTGCGCCACCGGTTGCTGGTCTCCTCGACGCCCTCGCCGCCGCCGGTAGAAGCAGCTACGGTGCTCTCCTCGTCACCGCCGCCCCCTCCGGTAGAAGAAACTTTTCTCCTCCGCCAGCTTCCTGCAAGGTAACCCACAAAAGCTTCACCCCCTTTTCTCCTCTGCCTTGCTTTTCTCTGCCGCCGCCGACTTGGAACTCACCCAGGCGGCGCCTAAGCAGGTGCCAGTGCACGCCTAGGGTCCCAAGCCCAGGTGCTCTGCCTAGCTAGGCCTCTGGGCATATGCTTGGGCGGTGCCAGGGCACGTTTAGGCTGCTGCTGGGGTTTGGATTCATCTACTGGATGCCCAAAACATGCACTGATTTCACCAAGTCACCCCAAAATCCATGAAAAATATTCTGATTGTGTTTATTTATGTACTGATATCACCAAGCTAGTGGATTTTTTTTAAAGTTATTTACTGATTGTGTTTATTTAATTATGTATTGATACATATGTGCTATACCAATCTGATAGTCCATGATAGAACAAAGCATAATGATGTTGACTGCAACTTTGTGCGTCATGCTATTATGAATTAAGTGTATATTTACTTCATAATTGAATGTTTAAGTAAGTTATAGATATCTTGATGATGAACTATAATGCACACATGTGACATGCTTGGAATGTAAATGATGAACTGTAATGCACCCATGTTTAACTTGTTTCATTGTTGAGTATATTGAGAATCTTAATCACCCTTCTTGCTTAATGATGAACTGTAATGCACACATGTGACATGCTTGGAATGTAAATGATGAACTTTTCCCTAAATTGCCTAGATCTTAGGGTATCTCTAGATCTTAGGGTATCTCTACCATCCTAACTATGAAATTGGTAACTTGTTTCCTTTTTGAGTATATTGACAATGTTAATCACCTAACTTGAAGAACTAGGATATGAATGATGAAACTAGGATTGTAGGTATAAGAATGACAACACACGTATTTGTTGGCCTAGAAACCCGTCCAAGATTTACTCATTAGGAGTAAATCTTAGATAGTCCCCAGTTTGGGACTGTTCTTGAACACCTAATCTCACTTAGGATGTAAGTGTATAATGTGTATTGGGTTTTTGAGAAAATTTCGGTAGCATTTTCCCGTTTGTTCTCTAAGTACATATGTACTTAGAGAACAGTAGGGAAATGCTGCCGAAATTTTCTCGAAAACCCAATACACATTATACACTTACTAGTGAGATTAGGTGGTCAAGAATGGGATAGGTGGTACACATTTATTATATATAAGAATGACAACACATGTATTTGTTGGCCTAGAAACCCGTCCAAGATTTACTCATTAGGAGTAAATCTTGGATAGTCCCCGGTTTGGGACTATTCTTGAACACCTAATCTCACTTAGGATGTAAGTGTATAATGTGTATTGGGTTTTCAAGAAAATTTCGGCAGCATTTCCCCGTTTGTTCTCTAAGTACATATGTACTTGGAGAACAGCGGGGAAATGCTGCCGAAATTTTCTTGAAAACCCAATACACATTATACACTTACTAGTGAGATTAGGTGTTCAAGGATGGGATATGTGGTACATGTACATTTATTATATATAAGAATGACATCACATGTATTTGTTAACCCTAGACCGTAATCTTGTTGTAATATATACTTGTTTTCTCTTTGATCATAGAGCTTTACAATTTTGTTGTGATATATACTTTGTTGTAATAATGTGAACTTTACAATGTGAGATTTACACTTTGAATTACTACTTTACAATGCGAACTTTACAATTTGAATGTGAATTTGCAGATGGCTGACCATTCTCCTGATGACCGTGCTGATGACTACCGTGAGGGTGAGGACATCAATGCGCCGCCTCACAATGTAAGTTTTAAAAATATATCATATATTTATATCTATATGTCCATTTATAGTTATATCTTGTAAATGTGAATTATTTTGTCAAATTTTAGGTTGATGATGCACAGGTACCATCTGAAGCACTTGAGGCACTTGATCAACAACACCAAAAATTTGACAACAGAAGGGGCTTCACTATGATGAAGAAGTTAATTGCGCAAAAGGGCAATGGACCCAAACTTGTTGTGGATTTCGATAATGCAGGAAATGCATGTGGTGTGAATCGCAATTCATTTCATATCTTGGGTTTGTTACTCGTAGCCATTGCGGTTGTCTCTTAGATTCTTGGCATAAAGTTTCTAAGGAGAAGAAAATTTTAATATGCAGGGATTTATGTGTGAGTTATTATTAATTTGCAATTCTATTTTGTAGATTACTAAATTTTTGGATACTAGTTAATAGCAATTCTATTTTTTAGAGTATATTTGAATTGGATGAAAAGCTGCATCGTAAATGCGTGATGCAACGCTGTGGGAGAGTCCTAAGGAACTATAGGACAAATCTCACCAGAGAATACATAAAAGAAGCCGACAAGAGGAAGAAGACAGCCACTGAACAGTGGAACTTCCTGGACAAAGAAGAATGGGACGTGTTTGTCGCTTCAAGACAAACTGATGAATTCAAGGTATTAGGCATCAGTCTCAATCTCATTAATTAATATATGTTGTATTCACTTATTCAAGATTAACATTTAGTGTTACTAACCAAATCATTAATTTGCATACTAACTAGGCCCTCAGTGAGGCACAAAGATCAAGGCGTGCACTGAATGTGCATGACCACAGAATGGGTCCAAAGGGGTATGCAGGCGTTCGCCAAAGACTATAGGCTGAGGCTACTGCTGCTCAGTCTGCTGCTACTCAGTCTGCTGCTACTCAGGAGTCCTCTACCATAGGTAGCACACCTATGCCTCGCCATGATGTCTGGATAGCTGGGAGGCAAAATAAGAAGG
Source organism: Alisma plantago-aquatica (assembly GCA_963693085.1). Taxonomy (NCBI): domain Eukaryota; kingdom Viridiplantae; phylum Streptophyta; class Magnoliopsida; order Alismatales; family Alismataceae; genus Alisma; species Alisma plantago-aquatica. The sequence goes on along the minus strand of OY856412.1, from coordinate 489,895,549 downwards.
GAGAAATAAATAAGGCCGCAACTGTTGAGGCGGCTGTAAAAATGGTAAAATACAACTCTTACAGCAATCATTCGAATATTGATTATTTGTATTGTTTACTTAAGTACAAATTTTTGTTTTGGCGATTAGCGGGAGGTGCATGAGCTGAGGAAACAAGGAAAGTTCATCCCTGAGGGAACAAAGGATGAATTGACAGTTGCTCTGGGTAACCCAGAGCATCCTGGACGTGTTAGGGCTGCAGGCGCTGGTGTGGCATCAAATCTTTTTTTGGGTCATCCCAGCGCAAACATGTCCCAAAAGCGGGACTTTCACAAGAAGAGGTAACATATTCTTTCTTTATAATGTTACTGTAAAAGAGAATTCAAAAATTAGAATTTGACGTTTCTTTTATCCATGTATAGGTGGATAAGCTATTTGACAGGAAACTCGAAGAAGCAATGAAAAAGTGGCAGGCATCTCAGACTGCCACTTACCAGACAATACCTACTGCAGACTCTACTCCTACTCCTACTGCAGAGGTTGGGAGTAATCCTGTAGAACCACCACCTAGCACATCCACTGTAAGTATTTTTATGACATAGTAACTAGTTTTTTAATTCAAGATGATACGTATATATGAAATTGTAGTCGTTTCAAAAAAAGATGATATGTATATATGTATATAACATTCTTTACACAAAAATTTGTAGGGGTTGAAGCCATGCCGTCTAAAAAGTAAAGAATATGTCGTGGCAGAGGCGTCGGCTTACCCATCCCTACCAGGGGAAACGTGTCACGGGTCTCCAGTACCAGCTGGTTGGATTCGGGTGAGCCTGATACATATATTCCCCCAATTTCTGGAACTTCCACTTCCATATGCCCACCCAGATTGTGAAATGCTTGGTGAGGCACTAGGTGGAGTGATATTGTGGCTAAAAGCGGATGTCTTATTTACTGATAAGGTATGGTAAATTTACATTACGTTCAATTGTTAGTGTGTGAATATGCTGGCAGTTGATCTGAAATTATATATATATATACAGGTTAAAAAGAAGACACCCACAGCATCTAGGCCTCCACTTCCACCTCCTGCATTACCTAGTTGGGTTCCACGGGACCTACCTGTCCTGTTAGGTCCTAACTATAGGGGTATGGCAGTATGGTTAGGGGAACATGATATAAACTCCCCTATAACTGTTTCTTCTGATTCAGATTCTACAGGTCAGTCATACGAAACAAAATTATTTATACAAGATATATTGGAGTTGTTTCGATATGATTGGCTAAATACATTTGTGATAGAGCTATGGATAAGGTGAGATATTCTTTATACATACATATACCTTGTGTATGATCTGGTGATCTGGTTTCTTATTTATTAATGCATGTGTAATTAATACATATTTTGCAGCTACTTAGACAACATATGTGCAGATTTTGGATTCGAACATGTAGGGTTTTTGATTCCATCCTTGATTAGTCTAGTAGCTAAAGACCCTACATCAGTTCAACAATACTGTTGTGAGTCTTTTTCAAATTTTGCTGTAAAAAAGAAGACAGTGATAATGGCTCCATTCAATGTAGAGTAAGTTTACTTTGCTTATTATAATTTGGACTTAAGAAAATTACATTTTATTGTGGATTTTGAGTTATTAATTTTTAACTTATTTTTCTCTAGGGGTAGGCATTGGGAGTTATTGGTTATTGCCCCCGAGACGTTCACTGTGTATTATCTAGATCCTAAGGGGGGTAAATTGAATACAAGATTTGGACACATAATGAAAATGGCAATATTTCGGTGAGAAATATTTCATTTTTCATATCTGTTAACATATGTTATTACATTACTATTTAATTGCAATGTTCTGTATTACATTAACATGTAGGGGTTTTGAGGAGTACAAAAAGGCTGGAGGAAAGGTCCCCACGAAAAAGAACCAGCCAATAATTTGGAAGAACGTGCAAGTAAGTTCCCGACTGCAATATATGTATATATTATTTATGTGAACAATGCCTAATTAGTTGTATTTTTTAATATTTTGTATGTTTGAATTTATAGTGTGCTACACAAGAAAACGGATGGGCATGTGGATACTATGTCCTGCGATATATGCACATGATTATCAAACATGTCGTACTGGATATCGAATGTATTGCTCAGGTATTATATAGTCTCATTAGATAATATGATCGAAATATATCAATCTTATTTATGGCTCATTAATTATATATATACATCATTCTCTTTACAGGTGTTTAAAGCTGACCCCATTACAGGAAAGGACTTACCAAATGTTAATGCTCCCTATACAATGGGAGAATTAAATGAAGTAAGAGAAGAATGGGCAACAGCCATACAATTAGTGGGGGCTTTAAAATATAATTGGGATCCTGATAGCGAATAATGACTAAACAATGATACTTTGTAAATGAATTTCTGAATTATAATATATGTGTGAATGTTTCTACATGTCTGGATGTTTCTACATGTGTCTGAGTGAAAATGAATGAAAGTGTTGGTTGCTATATGAATGTTTCTACATTTGTGAATGTGAATGAATGGAACTACAAATTGCTAGCATTTGTGAATGTTTGTAAATGTGTGAAAATAAAATGGAACTGCAGGTTGCATTGCTAAATGCATGTGCTAGTTTTTTATTGTTAATTTTGCAGGTTTGCGGCCTGTTGTCGGCTGATATCAATGGATGTCGTAAAATCTGCAGTTCATAACTGAACTGAACAGGTTTCTCATCCTGCGACCAGCCACAGCAGGTCTGCAGAATGATGTCAAAAAAAACAATAGGCGTCGGTTATTTGTAAATAACCGACACATAATGATATAGTGTCGGTTTTTTACAAATAACCGGCGTCTATTTCGTGTGGCGTGAAAATATATGGCGTCGGTTATTTGTAAATAACCGACACTGATAGTGCCCAAGATGGCACCCTTTCTGTGGCATGAAGGGTTTGGGCGTCGGTTTCTTACCTAATAACCGACGCCTATAGTCCCATGATGATGCATTTTCGGTGGCACGCGAAGTGTTTGGGCGTCGGTTTTGGAACCGACGCCTAATGGGTGGACTTTTAGTGTCACCCACATAGGTGTCGCTTAGAAACCGACACTAAAGGCTTTAAATAACCGACACTAAAGGTAGGTTCTGTAGTAGTGACTCCCTATGTGCTTCCCACAACTGAATATGCATCATGGGATCCAAATACGGTAAAACAGGTTCAATTAAATGCCAAAGTGGTAAGCATACTATATTGTTCTATTTCAGCAAGTGAATTCAATAGAATATCCTCATGTGATACAGTTTATGATATATGGCATAAACTCTCCATAACACATGAAGGAACTACCCAAGTTAAAAATACAAAAATTAATATGCTTAAGCAAGAGTTTGAACAATTTTTTATGCAATCCTAATGAATATATTAGTGAAACATATGCAAGATTTTCTTCCATTGTTAATAGCTGAAGTGCATTAGGAAAATATATAAGTGAAGAAGATCAAGTGTCCAAAATTCTTAGGTCTTTGCCTCAAATATATAAACCAAATGTGACGGCTATTGAAGAAGCAAATAATCTCATCACAATGAGGATGTAGCATCTCATTGGCAACCTAGAAACACATGAGGTCACCCTTGAAGAGGAAGAAAGAGTGGAAGCTGAGCTTCAAAAGGGAAAAAGGAAGGACATAGCCTTGAAATCTACAACAAGGATTCAATCAAAAGTCATCACTCAAGAAAGTGATGAAACAATTGAAGGAGATGATGATGAAGATGCACTCATTGTGAATGGTAAGAAATATAAAAGGTATAAATCTAACAAAAATTATAGTGCTTCTTACTCTTCATCCCTTAGGTGTTTTGAATGCAGAAAGAAAGGACATGTGAAGAATGAATGTCCTAAAATCAAGAAAGGAAAAAAGTCTTCCTTCATGAAAAAGGACAAAGGAGATAAATCTTACAAAGCTGCTTGGGACAAATCAAGTGATGAAAGTGAAAGTGGGGAGGAGGAAGTTGAATGTCTAATTGAAAAAGAAGATGAAAATGAGGAATCAAGTGATGTATGCCTTCTTGAATTATCTAAAGAAGAATTTTTCACTAGTCTCCAAGAAATACATGAAACATATATTGATTGTAAAAATAAATAAAGAATCTTACAAAAACTAACGATGATTTGCATGCTAAGCTATATACCCTCTCTTCTAAAAATGAAAGTCGCATATCTGAAAGAGATACCTTAAAATCTTCCATTAATGAGCATAATATCAAGTTTCCTGCTCTAGAAATAAACTATAACTTTCATTTCCAAGAAAAGGTTGAATTACTTGCTAAAATGAATGATCTTCAAATTCAACCTATTTTATGCATCATTTGGATTATGATGTTATTATCAAAGAGAGAGACATTTTGCTATCTAATCTAGATCAAGAAAAGTTAGATATTAAAAGAAAAATTGATGAAATTGCTAAGTCACAAAAAAATATTAGTAGCTTGAAAAAAAAGGATATTCTTGATAAAATCCTAAAGGGCTCTTCTGGTCAAATCGGGAAGAGAGGTCTAGGCTATGTACCCGAAGAAAAATCCTATCAAAAACCTAGTACTAGAATGACACAAGTACTCAAGACCAAAGTCATATATGTATCTAAAAACATGCCAGCTCATGACAACAATGATAAAAAGAGAAATGAAATTGATTTTATCTGTTGTCATTGTTGTTTACGTTTTGGACATTATTCATTTTCATGCCCTTACAAGAAAAATAAAGATAAGGATCTAGCTTGGGTTCCAAAACCAAAAACTTAGAAAATGGGGATACGTAGTTGAGATTTGACCTAAAACTAAATTTGAAAATATGATTGTCTTATCTCAACTAAACATAGCTTTAACTTGTATATTTTTTATTTGATTAAAAATAACAAGACATTTTTCTTGAAATTGATAAATTCACACAGAATCAGTTTTGGTCAATGAATTACTCGATCGAGGGTCTCTCCAATCAAAGCAATTTTTGATCAAAGATTGTTTTGTTTAAAATTAAATTTGTTGGCAAATCATTTCGGTCGACAAATATCTCGACTGAAATATCTTCCAGTCGAAATTTTTTTGACCAAGTATTATTATGTAAAGAGTTTGTTACTAAATCAATCAACTTGTGACAATATTCAATCATGTTGCTCAAAAACCTTCAAAAACTCTTCCAACTTGGTTATTCTAAAATACAAAATGCTAAATAAACAACCCTAACCAAAATTACCACCACATGGTACCAAAATCTATCTTTTTTGCAAGATTGGGTGGTTGATAGTGGTTGCTACAAACATATGACTGGAAACATAGAATCTTTTCAAACTTTTGAAGAAAAAAGAGTGGTACGGTCATATTTGGAGATAACACCAAAGGTAAAATTATTGGAATAGGTAATATTGATACAAATATTCAAATTAAAAATGTCCTACTTGTTGATGGATTACAACACAACTTGATTATTGTTAGTCAATTATGTGATAGTGTCTATGATGTTGTTTTTAACAAATCTGGCTGCAAGTTACTCATAGAAAATACAAATAATGTTGCTTATGAAGGAAAATATATTAGGAAATCTATATATACTTAGACCTAATTCTATGCAAGCAACTGTTGGAAAATGTGTTGTTCCAAATGATGAATCTTTACAACTATGGCATAAAAAACTAGGTCATGCAAGTTCATACATTATAAAAAAGTTGATTAAATATGATCTTGTTCGTGGTTTACCTAAACTCTCTTTTGACAAACCTGAAAATTGAGAACCATGTACTTTAGGCAAGCAAAGTAAAACTTCTTTCAAAACCAAAACCTTACTTAGCACTACTAGATCATTAGAACTCATTGTCATGGACTTGTTTGGTCCTATGAGGACTCAATCTATTGGTGGTAAAAGATATTTCTTTGCTATTATTGATGATTATAGTAGATACACTTGGGTTCATTTCCTCTCAACTAAAGACGATACAATTATAATATTCATTCAATTTTGTTCTAAAATTGAAAATCAACTACAAAACAAAATATGTACCATTAGGAGTGATCATGGTGGGGAATTTAAAAATCACATCATTGAAGAATTTTTTACATCTCAAGGGTACACTCATAATTTCTCAACTCTACACACCCAACAACAAAATGGGGTAGTAGAAAGGAAAATTTGATATTTACAAGAAATGGCTAGACCTATGTCACTTGAACACAATACACCTAAAACGTTTTGGATTGAATCAGTTAATATGGCATGTTATGGATTGAATCATGAAACAATTCACTCCCATCTTAAGAAAACTCCTTATGAACTTATTTTCAGCAAGAAACCAAGAGTTGTTTATTTTCATACTTTTGGTACACCCTATTAAATCTTAAATACAAGGGATGATAAAGATAAATTTGACCCTAAATCACATAAAAGATTATTCTTGGGATACTCAACTTCTATCAAGGCATTTATAATATATAATACCATCTCTAGAAAAGTTGATGAATCAATTCATATCACATTTCATGAAATTACAACACAAAGTGTTGAATATGGAACTGAAAACTTAAAAGACATAACTCATCAAATTGATTACTTAACCATATCTACTAAATATGATCAAAATACTGAAAATGATCAACAAAATGAGACACAACAACCCATTCCTAGATTAATCAAGGACCATCCTCAAGACTTAATCATATGAAACCCTTTTGATAAAGTAAAAACCCGATCATCATTTAGAGATGTTGCAACATGGCATTTGTAGAAATTGTTGAACCTAAAAAGGTAAATGAAGCTTTAAAGGATGAAAAATAACTAAATCAATTTACAAAAAATAATGTATATGACTTAGTTCCTAAACTACAAGATAAAACCATTATTGGATCTAAGTGGGTTTTTCGTAACAAACTTAATGAAGCAGGGGAAGTAGTTAGAAACAAAGCTAGGTTGGTAGCTCAAGGATATAATCAACAAGAAGGAATAGATTTTGATGAAACCTATGCTCCCATGGCTAAATTTGACGCTATTAGAATGTTATTAACTCTAACAGCTCACAAAGACATCAAACTATTCCAAATGGATGTAAAAAGTGCCCTCCTAAATGGAATTATAGAAGAGGAAGTATATGTTGCTCAACCACCTAGCTTTGAGTTTCAATACAAAATTGACCATGTAAAAACTTAAGAAATCTCTATATGGTCTTAAAAAAGTACCACACAATTGGTATGAAAGTCTTAAAAATTACCTATTTGATAATGGTTTTTCGATTGGAAAATCAGATTACACACTATATCTCAAAACATACGAATCATGTTTTCTTCTTGTTCAAATATATGTTGATGACATCATTTTAGGTGCTTCATATTATTCCTTATGTAATCAATTAAGTGATATTATGAAAAAAGAGTTTGAAATTAGTCTCATGGGAGAATTAATTTTTTTCCTTGGTTTTCAAATAAAACAAACGCCCACCGAAATTTTTCTAAGCCAAGAGAAATACACCAAAAAACTCTTAAAACAATTTGGCATGGAAAATTGAAAACATTCTACCACTCCCATGGCTACCTCTGCCAAAATTGACAAGGATGAAGATGGTGAACCCATTGATGACTCCTTGTATAGGGCCATGATTGGTAGTTTGCAATATTTGACCGCTTCGAGACCAGATATCATGTTCTCCATTGGGATTTGTGCTAGATTTGAATCAAAACCAATGCACTCTCATTTTCATGCTGTCAAAAGGATCTTAAGATATCTGACTAGTAATTTCGACTTTGATTTGTGGTATCCTAAAGGACAATTGTTAGACCAAAAAACTGACACCGATGTCGATTATGTTGGTTTTTGACTTGACTGCAAGAGCACAAGTGGTGGTTGCTTCTTACTAGGAACAGCCTTAGTATATTGGTGTAGTAAGAAACAAAATACAATTTCTCTATCCACCACTGAAGTTGAATATGTGGGTGTTGGTTCATGTTGTGCTCATGTACTCTACATGCCATATGTTTTGAATGACTATGGCTTTGCATTTTCTTCTACACTATTTTTTTGTGATAATACTAGTGCTATAAACTTGGACCATAATCTTGTGTTACATAGTCGTGCCAAGCATGTTGAAATCAGACATCATTTTTTAAGAAATCATATTTCTAAAAATAATATATCTCTCCATCATGTTGATACTGAAGAGTAATCAAGAGATATCTTTACCAAACCTCTTCTTCTTGATCAATTTCAATATATTATAAAGAGATTACTTACTAATCCCCTTAGAAGATGTATTCTTTGATATATGTACTCAAAATTCTTAATTTTCCTAATTGAGTTTCATGTTAATTTTATTGCAAAAGATTTTAGTAATGTTTCTTTGATTAGTCAAAATAATTTATTATCATGCACAAGTACATAAACAAGCTCAAAACCATTCACCAAAACTACTCACAGACTCTTGTTTGGTCAAACATATTTTGGACTGAGATGATTCTCGATCAAAAAAATTATCGACCGAGTTCCATTCAGTGGAACCCTCAACTGACAAGGCATTTTCAACCGAATTCCCTCTATAAAAACCTTGAATTGAATTTTTTTGCAAAAAGGCCCCTCGTTTAAGAAAATTTTCGACCGAATCCTCATTATAACGGTCATTTTTTAGACTCAAATGGTCGACCAAACTAGCTATTATGAGGAGCGTCAGAAGAGAGTCATTGGTCTCTTGGTTGAAAATATCATCGACTGAGCTGGTCCCTGATTTTCTATAAAAGGTACCCCAATCTGCCCATTCTACTCACACTTAAATTACTCTCTTCTCTACCTCCTCTCTAGTGATCTTTAGAGCTATTCTTTAGCAATACTCTTCCACTATCATCCCTAGTTCATCTTCCACCTGCACTTGTACAAGATGGCCTCCTCTTCAGCATGCGGTAGGAAGAATCAAGTCACGGAAAGGAAGGGAAGAACGTTCACTCCAGCCTTGAGCATCATAAATGGCAATACCTTCAATGACGTTGCTGCCAGAGAACGCTACCTCAAGCTCACCTCAAAGACCCCTCTTCGTCGATGCCCGGTGGACACCAACAACTTTATCCCTCTCCTTGATCTCCCTGAGCTCTTCAAGGTGCAAAAGTTGACGGAGTTGCTTGAACCATCCTTTCGTTTCTGGTCCACCCAGGTTGTAAATGAGTTCTACGCTAATCTTACTAGGGATTCCAATAACCCCTTCTCTTTCACATTCATGGTTTATGGGTTAGGTTTCTAATTTTTTGAAAAAGACATCCTCAAAATGTTAGATATAGATGAGGAGGAATATGGAGGTTTCATAGATTTAACCACCAGAAACCCTATATCAAAACTCTCCACAAATGATAACACCATTAGCTTAGGAGACATCAAAAGGTCCATTTTACTTCGTAATAATTCATTTCATGAGAATAGGGGAACTTACTATGCTACATCTCTCACCCCTTAAGCTCGGGTCGTAAACCTCATTATCTCCGACAACATCTACCCTAGAGCAAACAAAATTGAAATCCAACAATTTAGGATGTATCTAATTTTTGCTATCCTAGAAAGCATCCCAGTCAATTTCATTTGCATTATCCTATCAAATATGCTTGAATTCTCTAGAAATCCTCCCTATGTTGATTTTATGTGTCAAATTATCCAATTTTGCCTTGACAAAAACCTAGTGGATCTAAACTACAAGCATGATAGGCATCCTCAAAAACTGACCAAACACATTATAGATAAAATGGGCCTTAAATTTGGACACAAGAGGGCTAGGAACGAAGGAGAGACATCTACCAAAGCAAATCCTTCACCTCATACTCCTCCTTGCTACTCCATAGCAAATCTAGAAAATGATGTTTGTTATCTCAAAGGGGTACCTTTCATCTTGGGAGACAATTAGATTACAATCATCATGACATGACCTATCTTAATCAAAGAATGCAAACCTTGTCTCCCAATGTTCCCAACACATACCCATATACACTCTATCCCGGGAGTCTCTATCCTTTTAACCTTTCAATTCAATACACCCAAATCCCACAACAACCTTCACATGATCTTTCCCATACCCAATACTCACCCATGCAACTCCAGGACATTGTTGCCCACTTCAGGTTTGATAGGGCACCTACATTTTTTGAGGCATATGCTCTTACTAAGACAGGTGAACTTGATTGGCAAACACTTGTCAAGTACTATGGTGATGCTCCATTTCTTGGGAAAGATCTTGTGGTTGATGTAATCTTGCAATCCTTGAAGTGATGTTGTCCTATGAAGTGAGTAGTACAACTTATGTAATCATTTCTAGTGAAGTCTATGATGTTATCTTATGTTGCTATCAATGGAATTGAGCTTGTTTGTGCTCACCTAATCATGTTAGTAAAATCTATCTTGTGGCTTTGATTGGACATTTTCTATCACTTTGTTTTTGCATCTTGTGTATCGTATTGGGGGGGGTATCCCATTCAGGGGGAGTAAAATGTTTATATGGCTATCTTTTTGAAATGACAAAAGGGGGAGAAATAATATAAAACAAAATAAATGAGTTTCATGTTCTCTTGGCTTAACATTAATTGATGCTATATTACTTAAGAGATGGATACCATGTTCCACATCTCTTTATAAATAATTAGCACAAAATTTATGAAAAAAAGAAAATACTCTTCATATCAGGTAAATCTCAGGTATGAAACTCGTCTCATTCAAATCATTTTGATTATAATTTAGAAATGTTTGTCTTCTTCTGAAAGGGGGAGATTGTTGGCTAAATTGGACATTAATGTACCCTTTGTTTTGACGATGACAAACATTTCACACTTGTAGATCTAACATGTTATTTGAGTATTTTAGGGTTCAAAGGAATAAGGAAATCCTACTAAGTGGGAAGATGAAGATCAATGCAAATTGATGATCAAATGTGCTTAATTGTATAAATGTTCATGATTGTACTCAAATGTAAACACTTGTACAAAAATATAATGTACAAGTACTTAGACGTCATGCAAATCAAGTGTTAGATCTTCCTTACCCACTTATAACCCTTAGATAGGTTTCCCTCCAAAGTGAGTCACCAACACACATTGAAACACACACTTAGTGGGTGATTAAAAAGTTTAAAATAGGGACACACTTGTTTGAAGAACTTGTAGAATGAGACACACTTAGTCGAAGTTCTTGTAGACCGAGAACCACCTCGATCGAACTTGTGATCACTGTTCAACATCTTACATAATTGTTCTCTAAAATTGGTCAAAAATAATCTCGACTGAGTAAGTTTCGGTCTAAAGCTTATGATTGTTAGACTGAGTGGTTGGTTGTTGGGAGTTGGAAATAGACGTTGCAATACTTTTGCCTTAAATCTAGGCTCATCCGAAGAAAATCTCTATTGAGACACAGTTCGGTCGACCAAATTGTCGACCGAGTAGGGTTCTGGATTGTTCTTTTCAAGAACGAACAAATTAGCAATTGCTAGACAACTAATGTACACCTAACTGCTAGTTAAGCACTAAGAACACTCTAGACACTCCCTAGAACTTCCCTAGACACTTACAAACCAATCCTATAAATAGGAGAGGACTTAGGACACCTAAAGAACCAAAGCTACACTTGAGCATTCACTATTAAGAGAAACCAAGCTAAGACTCTCTTGTTATCTTCCTCCTTGTGCTCTAGAGGAGTCCTATAGATACAATATCCTAGCCACCACACATAGCCACATTCATCTTAAGTGGATAGGAGATTCTAACGCTTAATCTTGGATCAAAGCACTGTACTTCATTGTTGTATTTCCTTCTTCCAATCCCATTAACATGTACAAGATGCTTTTGCTCGTTGGCTACTCCAAGATCATGGAGGTTGCTTGAGGGAGCATTGTTAAAGATACTTCTTGGTGGAGAAGGATGCTTCAATAGGATCTTGTGATTACTTAAAGGAAGGCTACTTCAAGGTTGGTTGGAGCTACTTCTAAAGGAAGGCTATCTCAAGGTGGTGGAGATACTTCTAGGAGGAGAAGGATGCTCTAAAGAATTGGAGTTACTTCAAAGATGGATGCTTCAAGGAGGGTTGAGACTACTTCTACGTGAAGGATACTTCAAGGGAGGTGATTTTATTTTATGTAACATCTTTGTGAGGTAATAAAATTAATCACTTTCAAAATCCCAATTGGAAACAATTGGGTAGTGGACTGACAACCTTTGTATTCAAAGGTTGGAACCACTCTACAAGTGTCTTCATTGTTTCCTACTACTTCTTTGGTTGAGTGTTTTAATTATTTTTAAATTATCCAAAAATCTCTATTCACCCCCTCTATATCTTTCATGCAGACCTATTGTCCAGCTACTGGCTTATCTTCTTTATGTAGTTCTTTAGAATTGAAAGTTTTTTGAATAATTGCATGCCTCTACAAGCATCACATCTTACCAATAGGTTAGGAAACCTATAAGAAAAATATATATACAAAATAGGCACAAACATGACACACATTCTATCATATTTTCACTGCAAATGCACACAAATTTATGAACTCACAACTCAATTGTTTAATATCTAAGACACACTTCAATTTTATACATACATGCACAAATACACATCATTTTCTTTCTCATGCCTTCACATTCAATTCACACACACATGCACTTATCATTCAATTCACACACGCAAATACATATTAACATGAACTCCCATATCCGATTTCAAGTCCCAAAATGTACAATAATGTAACAAACAAAAATCTAACATCAAAGTTTGAACTACAAAAAATATCAATCAACCCTCCCATTTTTCGTTCAAGTCCAAATTTTCAATGAAACAGTCTGCCCACTATTCGTGTTGGTCATTCAGATGCTCCAATGTATAGAATTTAGTATTCTCAAAAAATTGCAAAGAAAATGAGACTTCTGATTAGATTGGTTTGTTTGTATTATCACATGAGACTACTTCAATAATATGGCCCAAGACTAATAATTTACATTCTCTATACTTTTGATCTATTATACTTGAGTGAAAATCATCTACATGTACATCATCACGTAATAATCACATGCCCAGTCATTGTCTTGTGTAGGGCCATGTAGATTTACAATTATGTTAATAGATGTAATTAAGTAGAGTTGGTAATACATTATGCAATTGGGATAAGAAGAGTATATACATCAACACTCTTCCAAGTTATTGATTTCTTTTTTTATCTACTTTCCCTCCACCTCTACAAAATGATTTCACTCCCCTATAAGTCACATTAACAAATGCATTGCATTACTAAACTATCATATGATATAAACATTAACAAATATGTTGGGCCCTACAAAACTATACTTACGCATGAATGACCAATTTCATTGTGTGTCCCTCATTTGGTGCCAGTTTTACATCCGAAGGATCAAAGAAATACACAGTCCAAGTCTCGAGAACAAACACTAAAAAATGCCAATGCTTATTTCTGAGTGAATAGAAGGCAAATAAAACTAAAATTAAAATTCCACAATAAATTGAATCTATAAGTTAGATATATAAAAAAAAGCCCAAAACATACATAACATTGAAGAGAGCTAAGATCACATTTTTGGAAGCACCAAAAGATTGCATTGTAGTAGTCACATAATCTTTGACGTCACTCAGATCTCTAAGCACATCGCAAATTAATGATGTCATTAGAAATATCACATTTTCTATTACGAACTCAGAAAAGCACAATACAAATGACTGAACTATATATATATATATATATATATATATATATATATATATATATAATACTCAATTAATATATAGGAAACAATTAAACAATTTTTCACATATGATGGGGTATTTAGACTCATTGTATCCAAAGTTCTATCACTGATATGTTCATCCAAGCATACTGAAATAGCTTAGAAACATCTATCAACACTATAATAGTGTCGCGTTCTATACCTATGATCTCCTCCCAAGGCCGACCATCTTGTAAACATCTTGCAGTTACCGCCTAAGGAATAAAATTACTCATGTGAAATAAAATGTGGCAGCGGAGGCTTCAGATACCTAGGGGGCTTCTTAGTTGTTGTGGTCTGCATGCATGTATTCTCATATTAGATTTTATATATTTATAATAAATTTCAATATACATTTGTCATAGCTCAAGAAATATAACGAGTCATTTGGGCTACTCAGTAAAGCCGCCTTCTACCTCTCCTACTATGGTGGCATCTGGGTGCTCATATGGGAGAGGTGTGTCTCTCATTGTCGAAAATACATGTATGACTCTCACACAAAAGTGATCAACAAGAAGGATAACACCATGAACCAAATCGGAAATAGAATCCTCGGCATCTGCCACGATGTTGTGTGATGAAACACCAATGGCAAGTCATCATTTTTTGGCCACCTACAATTTTACAAAAAACACAATTTAAATTGATGAACATAAATATTGACTTGAGGGATTATTTGATCATAATGTATATATCAATTCACTTGAATTGAATCTTAACCCAGCCATGCCATGCAGATCCAAAAGACTACTCCCAACGCACTTCATGGGTGAGTGATAAACATGTTCAGTGACTGATGGAGAAGCTTGCATCACCTGAGAAGTCTTGAAATTATCCAAGTCTTCATCTATCAATCTCTACATATACTCGTGGTCCACTTCCCCTTTCTTAACATGTTTCCTCTTTTTCTAGGATGCAACAAAAAATATTTTATTCCATACCCAGCAACAGCTCCCCTAACACATCCAAGATGTTCTTCTATCCCTAGAGAAACTGTCAATTTATCGTGTGTGCCCTAAGGGGTGAACTTGCCTTCCTTTATTTCAGAACCCAACTCCAACTAATTATCATCAAAATTGACCAATCTGTAAAACTTAACAATTAGTGAAAAAAGAACATGGACACATTGTGAGACCAAGAAATTTACCATTTTTGAAGCCATCTCCTGTGTTGCTTGCACAGAGATTTCTATGTCTTTGTTTTTCCTTGCATCTATCAACTCAATATAGTGAGGCAACCTTCCAGAAGCACTAGAAGACTCAGTAGTGGAAAGAGTGGAAGTAGAAGGCCCTTGCTCTTGCTCTTACACTTTCTCTCTCTCTTGCTCTCTCATCTGGAGGCATTTAAAATAACCATCTGAACCCAACTGGTGGTTGTGCACATTCTTGTCACACCTATCTTTTTTAGCCTTGTGAATGGCCTCATTAATTCAATATAGAGATATTGTTAAGTAACCATAAAAAATCATAAAAATGTAAGTAATTCAATAACGAAATATTGTTAACATAAGAAATGATAAAAATGTAATTAATTTAATACCTTGAATGCATATGTTTCTCTCTGCTTAACAAACTCCTTCCAATCATTTCTATCAATATAGTTTCATTTAAGACTAGGGTTCTGATCCTTCTTGTCTTCAAAGATGTAGTCTCTTGTGAGATTATCTGCCAATATCTATGTCTTTCATGACGAGTTGGATAATAGACTTGCAATGCAACTTTTCATCAAACTCATACCATCCCTAAAAATATTTAACATTCACTACTATTTAGACATTGTTAAAAGAAAGAATATGAAAAGACTGTAAAACATAAATGGATTTATCTCACCTCTAACTCCCTCTAGATGAGGCCTTTGTTAGCCATACTCACTTTTCACCAATCCTCAACAAAGAGAGATATTTTTCTTCGACCAAGGACCCTACAGTATATGACAAACTCTTTAGTAATCGGTGTACATGCTTCATTGAATTCAACAACGCCCTTCCTCCCCTGCCTATTTGCATCATTTTTCATCACAATTATCCCGCTAACTTCCTTACTTTTTTATTTATCAACACTGTCATCACCCTAGTCAGGATGCTCAGAATCCTCACCATCTGGCTCCTAACACTCAGGATCAATGTGCTCCTAGTCAGATGCCATCTATAAAATTAAAGTAAACATATGAAAAAGTCAGGTCACATATAAAAAGTTAGATTATATATAAAAATCAGATCACATATGATAAAGTTAGATCTTATATGAACAAATAAACATGTTATATAATGCAAGAAAGCCAAATAACATATGCACAATATTCCTTAAACTAATATCCCTTCTTGTGATCTTCATGTGTATAGTCATCAATGTTAGATTCAACATTACACTTGGTAAGACAATAAAAAATGGAATAGGGTCATCATACTTGTCATAGTACTCTTCTTCATCAATAGGATCTGAAATGAACTATCTTTTCCCATGAAGAACAACAGACCAATTTTCTTTTTCTGGATCGTCGATATAGAATATCTATTTTTCTTATGATGCCATGATGAAGTGTTCATCCTTCTTGCCTGTCCACTCAAAATTTAATATTATGAAATCAAGATTGTCAACTACAACTCCTTTGTTATTATCAACCCATTTACACCTTAATAATGAAACTCTAAACTTTGTATAGTAAATTTCCCATTTGTCTACAATGACAACCTAATAAAACATCTTTCCTTCATGTGGACTCTTATGCTTGGCACTCAAAAAATTGAGGATGCCTGAAGGGTGACCCCACTATCATAGGTTCAAGGTAAACATCAATGTCATTGTCCGGTTCTTTGGGGCCCGATATTAACAACGAAAGCATGACGTATTTATTCTTCATAAACAACCACAAAGAAAGATTGTATACAAAAATAATGACATGCCAAGCGCTATGTTGGTTGCTTAATGTTCCATATGGATTCATCTCGTCAATACAATGCCCAAGTCTTGAATTTCTAGATTATTCGCCAAATTTAGGATACAATAAATCAATCTTCTTCAATTGCAGAGAATCAAACACATGTCATAGCATACCATCATTGTTTTTCTTTACATCTACATGCGAAGATAAATTTTGTGTGTCTACAGTATTAGCAAACAAGCATTAAAACTGTGGTATTATAGGCATATACCATATCACCTTGGCAGGAGACTCGATTTTGGTCTTACCAGATGTGGTCCTTTTGTACTTAGATGCCCCATATTTTCAACTTTTTTATCAATATAGTCCCTTTGAAACATCACACAGTCATTCGGGTGTGCATGTATCTTCTTAGCCTCCATTCTTATTGGGAGCAACATATTTTTCATTTCGTATATTGAGATTGGAAGGTCGTTGCCTTTAGGGAGAATTTCTTTCTACAAAGACAACAAAGAAGTGAAGATTTTGTCGCTCCATCTATTGTTAGCCTTTAGAGTATACAATCCCAACATAGAAATCAACTTCGTAAACTGAATACAACCTTAGTATAATAGTTTCTCATCATCGTGCACAATGTTTCCAAATAAGGGAGGTGGGTCTGTATCATTTACCCCACAATTGTCCAGCATCACATCAACTATGTCTGTTGGAATTGGTTCATTCTCATCAACATTGTTAGATATTTCTTCTTTGATACAACTACCACTACTAACATATGTTGATCTCATACTAGGAATATCTCCATGATTGTACAATTCTATATAGCCCTGTACAATCCCATTGCACATGACGTGATCTTTGATTGTGTCAATAGTGTCAACTTTCAAGTTGTTACTACAATTACTACAGAGGCAATATAACCTATGTCCAGGTTGTTTTCTATGTTCCTCTACAAATATTAGAAACTCATCGAGACCATTAATAAACTCTGAAGTGGAGAGATTTTGTTTAGACATCCATGATCGATCCATTTCTATGATCAGATGCGTAGGTTCTAGCTAGTAAGTTAATTTTAGAAAAAAAATAGAATTGAGCCCTAATCATCTAGTAGCATTCAAATTCATGAATGCGTATCACTTATCCCATTCTTGATCACTTCATCTCACTAGTAAGTGCATAATGCATGTTTGTTTCCAATAAATTTTGACATCATTTCCCGGTAGTTTTCCAAGTACACCAATGTAAATGGGTATACCCACCTACATATGTACTCAGAGAACAAAAGGGGAAATATTAAAATTTATTGAAATCAAACATGCATTATAC
Organism: Alisma plantago-aquatica; assembly: GCA_963693085.1. NCBI lineage: Eukaryota > Viridiplantae > Streptophyta > Magnoliopsida > Alismatales > Alismataceae > Alisma > Alisma plantago-aquatica. The sequence goes on along the minus strand of OY856412.1, from coordinate 489,877,591 downwards.
AACTACATCCTAAGTGAGATGAAATTATCAAGAATAGTTCCAATTGGGGACTATCCAAGGTTTACTCCTCATGAGTAAATCTCAGACAAGTTTCTAGGCTAATGACATTGTTTAGAAATTAGTGCTTTGAACATAGGGTTTATAGATTAAGAATTTAAAATTTAGGGTTTGTTCACAAATTAGGGTTTATTTACATATTTGAATTCACAAATTAGGGTTTATTAACATATTCAATGGGGGAAATCATATGATTTGAGCAAGATAGTCATCATAAGAATCTACTATTAATTCAAGTTACATAGAGTCATTTTCATGCAAGAGTAATCATTAGAGAATAGATGAGACCCACTTGAAGTTAGGTGTCACAAACATCATTAATTATCCATAGAATTTGATTCTCTCATCATATAAGTTATGATCCTAACAAAGACAAATAATCAATAATGAGGATGTAATCACAATCTCCATTGATTCATCATAATTTTGACAGAATTTATATGATTTACTACAAATTAAAATATCCATTATTATGATTTCATAACAATTAACAATTTTGACAATATTATATCAATATCCATCTACCTTCCCCCTCTCCTCCTTCCTCCTCTCTCCTCCTTCCCCTACCCTTCACAATTTCTTCTCAATATTCAGAAGAAATCATAGGGCAGGGGAAGGTGGAGAGAGGAGGAAGAAGGAGAGGGAAAAGAGAGATGGAGAACTAAGGGAGGAGAGAGAAGAAAGGAAGAGAGGAACAAGGAGTCCACTTGTGTGGGAGGAGGCTAGCATTGGAGGAGGTTGGTGCGAGCAGCAGTGGCAATGGCGGAGGAGCACCAGGTGGAGGAGGAGGAAGCAAAAACAACGGAGGAGCATTAGAAGTGTCAGTAGAGGGAGAGGAGGAAGGAGAAGTGACATCAACAACATTGAATGGAGGAGGAGGAAGAAACATTGTAGGAATCTTTAGAGGAAGCAGAGGAAGCACCTGCCACGAGCAGCTTTGATAGTGGAGAGGAGAAGAATCACAAGTAAAAATTGTTGAAGCACTATTTCCAAAGAAACCTAGCTAGTGGAATTATTGGAAGAGGGATTCTCGTGGGGATAAGTATGACCTACCGCATCATTTATTTACGCAACAGATGAGCTAGGTTGTAGGTCATCTATTGTAAACAAACAATCTCTGACAAAAATACAACTTTCACTCTACAGAAATAGCGTTCAGTGTCGCTTTTCTGGGCGTCAGTTATTTCGGACAACCGACGCCTATAATATTAGGCGTCGGTTATTTATGCAAACCGACGTCTATATTCGAAGACCAGCCAGACACGGGTACCGCTTTGTATTCAGCGTCGGCTGAGTATAACCAACTGACGCCTAAAGGCACCCGTGAAATCCAATTTTTGAGCGAAAAAAATCTGGGTCACATACAGCGTCGGTTGTTTAACGATTCACCGACGCCTATGTAAAATGAAATTGTGCGCGAAAAGTTCCACTTTCGGTGTCGGTTATCCTGGGATAACCGACGCTGATAATAGTTCCCACCAATTAATTTGGGGTAAAGATTGTCTAATTGGACGTCAGTTTTTTACTATCAACCGATGCTGAAGATAATAGGCGTCGGTTGTCGTAGATAACCGACACCGTTGACCAACTTAATAGAGGCCCGATCAACCGACTCTTCCCCCTTTCTTCCTGTTTCATCGATTCTCCAGTGCGCTGCTCGTCGCCGCTCTCCCAAAATCGCCGCCTGGTGCCTGCTACTTCTCGCTCGCCACCGACGATCCCTGCTGCTGCTCTGTGTCGCTGCCGCCGCCCGCCGCCTTCCTCCTTGCGCCGCCGCCGCCCATTCCTTCCTCCCTTCTCACGCCCTACTGCGGCGTTGTCTTCTTGCTTGCCTCCGCTGCTCACAAGGTATTAGCCGTAGCACCTTCTTTCTTGTCTTCTTCCTTGCCGCCCGCTACTCTGCTCTGCTTGCTGCTCTGACTTCAAAACCTAAGACTAGTTAGTGTTCTACTTCTTTCACTGTGAACTGAGAAGAATGGCCTACCACGTCCGTGCTGGGTACCACGGCCGTGGTAGGCCAACACAGCCACGGCCGTGTTTGATTTGATTTAAACCCTAATTTGATTTAAACTTGTCCATTCTAGCATCCTAATTTGATTTGATTAAACCCTAAAATTGATGAAACCCTAACATCAATTGTGATGAAACCCTAACATGTACATATCTATTATTGTGTTTGTTGGCCTAGAAACCCATCCAAGATTGACTCATTAGGAGTAAATCTTGGATAGTCCCCAGTTTGGGACTGTTCTTGAACACCTAATCTCACTTAGGATGTAAGTGTATAATGTGTATTGGGTTTTTGAGAAAATTTTGGTAGCATTTCCCCGTTTGTTCTCTAAGTACATGTGTACTTAGAGAACAGTGGAGAAATGCTACCGAAATTTTCTTGAAAACCCAATACACATTATACACTTACTAGTGAGATTAGGTGTTCAAGGATGGGATAGGTGGTACACATTTATTATATATAAGAATGACATCACATGTGTTTGTTGGCCTAGAAAGTGAACAATCATTGTTCTTTATATTACTTGTACATTGGTATAAATTAGAATGAACAATCACTAAATTATATACTGTTTGTATGGAGTCTGGCTTCATTGTAGATATCTATTATTGTGTTTGTTGGCCTAGAAACCCGTCCAAGATTGACTCATTAGGAGTAAATCTTGGATAGTCCCCAGTTTGGGACTGTTCTTGAACACCTAATCTCACTTAGGATGTAAGTGTATAATGTGTATTGGGTTTTCGAGAAAATTTCGGTAGCATTTCCCCATTTGTTCTCTAAGTACATATGTACTTAGAGAACAGCGGGGAAATGCTGCCAAAATTTTCTTGAAAACCCAATACACATTATACACTTACTAGTGAGATTAGGTGTTCAAGGATGGGATAGGTGGTACACATTTATTATATATAAGAATGACATCACATTATACACTTAGGATGTAAGTGTATACCCTAATCTTTTCCTAATATATACTTGTTTCCTAATATATACTTGTTTTCTCTTTGATCATAGAATGGATAGATCATGGATGTCCATTCGTAATTGTTGCACCCCAGAGTTTATATCTGGTCTTGATCGGTTTATTAGATTTGTCGAGGAACCTAGGAAAAAACCTACAGATAGGTTCTATTGTCCATGTAGGCATTGCAGTAACAACTTGAAAGTCAACACTGGTGAGGAAATCAAAAGTCATGTCATGTGCAACGGGATTGTACAAGGCTATACAGAATGGCACTGGCATGGAGAGATTTCAAAATCGAAACCAGTAGATGTCGATAGCAGTGCTTGGGTGGAAGAAGAAATTGCCTCCGATGATGTAAATGTGAACGAACCAGTTCCAGCAGACATCGTTGATGCGATGTTGGATAGTTGTAGGGTAGAGCATACCGATCCACCTCCTATCTTTAGAAACATTGTGCATGATGCTGAGATACCGTTATACACAGGTTGTGCTAAGTTTACGAAGCTTAGCGATGTGTTGAGATTGTATAAGTTGAAAGCTAACAATAGTTGGAGTGACAAAAGCTTCACTTCATTGTTGACTTTGTTGAAAGAAATGCTTCCTGAAGGAAACGAGCTGCCAATCTCAACATACCAGGTAAAGAAAATGTTGTGCCCAATGGGAATGGAGGCCAAGAAGATACACGCATTCCCGAATGATTGTGTATTATTTCAAAAGGACTATGTAGATTTGAAAGATTGTCCAAAATGTGGTGCGTCACGGTATAAATTGACGACTTCAAGGGAGTCCAAAACTGGTTCTCCTGCCAAGGTGTTGTGGTATCTACCTATAATATCACGGTTTCAATGCTTGTTTTCAAATCCGAAAGATGCAAAGAATTTGAGGTGGCATGCAGATGTTAAGAAAAATATTGATGGGATCCTTCGACATGTGTTTGATTCCCCACAGTGGAAGAAGATTGATCTATTGTACCCCAAATTTAGTGAAGAAGATAGGAATCTAAGACTTGGGCTTTGTACAGATGGGATGAATCGGTACGGGACATTGAGCAGCCAACATAGCACTTGGCCAGTCATGCTTGTTATATACAATCTTCCTCCCTGGACGTGTATGAAAAATAAGTACGTTATGTTGGCGTTGTTGATATCGGGCCCTAAACAACCCGGAAATGATATCGATGTTTATCTTGAACCTTTGATTGATGACTTAAAGAAACTTTGGGCTGAAGGTGTGATGACCTATGATGCTTCAGCAAGAGAGAAATTTCGTTTGCACGCTATGTTGTTTTGCACTATTAATGACTTTCCAGCATATGGGAATTTGTCTGGATATAGTGTCAAAGGAGCTAAAGCGTGTCCTATATGTGAAGAAAACACTGATTCAATAAGACTAAAACATGGCGACAACACTGTATATCTTGGTCATCGAAGGTTTCTTTCAAAATTCCATCTGTATCGTAGGAAGCACAAAGCATTCAATGGATGGAATGATGAACAGAGTGCACCTAAACCTATACCAGGGGATGTTGTTTATGAAAGAGTAAAAGACATTGTCAATGAATTTGTTAAGAAATCACAATGTAGTATGGCCACACGGAGTGACAATTCTTCATTCAAGAAGAAGTCAATATTTTGGGATCTTCCTTATTGGAGTTCTTTGACAGTCAGGCATTGTATCGATGTAATGCACGTTGAGAAAAATGTCTGTGATAACATCATTGGTACTTTGTTAAATATACCAGGTAAGACTAAAGATGGGATAAAATCCAGACTGGACCTACGTGAAATGGGAATAAGGTCAGAATTACGTGAAATGGGTAATAAAAGAACATACTTACCTCCCGCTTGTTACACGTTGTCTAGAAAGGAGAAGAAAACTTTTTGTGAATGCTTGGTAAATGTTAAGGTGCCACATGGTTACTCATCCAACATCCGTAGATTGGTATCAATGATAGATCTGAAGTTGATATGTCTTAAATCTCATGATTGTCACACTCTAATGCAACAAATATTTCCCGTGGAAATTCGATCTATATTGCCGAAGCATGTAAGGTTTGCAATTACCAGACTTTGTTTCTTTTTCAACAGTCTATGCAGTAAAGTTATTGACCCTGATACTCTCGATAATTTGCAAAGAGAAGTGGTTGTTACCCTATGTCAGCTTGAGATGTATTTCCCTCCTTCGTTCTTTGATATCGTGGTACATCTTGTTGTCCACTTGACTAGGGAAGTGAAAATGTTGGGACCAGTTTTCTTGCATTGGATGTATCCCTTTGAACGATACATGAGTGTTTTTAAAGGTGATGTTCAAAACTGTTATCGGCCTGAAGGGAGTATTATTGAAGGTTATGTGGTGAGAGAGGTTATGGATTTTTGCAATGACTTTCTCAGTGGTAATGACACTCCTGATAATGACAAGAATATTGAGGAGGGCAGAGGAATTTTGGGATCACGGGTGAAAGTAATCAGCCGTGAGCAGTTGGAACAAGCTCACTTGTATATTTTACACAATATGGACGAAGTGAGTGTTTATATCGAGGAACATACTAATTTCTTAAAGAGACAAAATCCTCAAGCAAGTTCAATGTGGCTTGCTAGAGAGCATAATAAGACTTTTACTAAGTGGTTTGAAGATAAAGTCTTACATCAACTATCTCAAACACCAAATGATATTACAGAAACTATCAAATGCCTCGCCTTTAAACCAAAACCGAATGTTATGTCTTATGAAGGGTTTGACATTAATGGATTCACATATTACACAAAGCGCCAAGATGATAAGAGTGTCGTCCAAAATAGTGGGGTCACTCTTCAAGCATCGACTATGTACTTTGCAAGTGTAAAGGATAAGAGTCCACGTGAAGCTAAAAGGTCATATTACGGTGTCATTGAAGACATTTGGGAGTTTGACTACATAGATTTCAAAATTCCGCTCTTTAAATGTAATTGGGTTGATAACACCAAAGGAGTTATAGTGGATGAATTGGGTTTCACTTTGGTGAACTTTGAAAAGATTGGCGAGAAGGGTGAACCATTCATATTGGCATCACAGGCGAAACAAATATTCTATATCGATGATCCTGCAAATGATAAATGGTCGGTTGTTCTTTATGGTAAAAGACAGTTCATTGAAGATCCTATAAATGAAGAAGAGTACTATGATAAGTATGATGACTCCAGTCCATTCTCAGTTGGGTTGCCAACTCCACAAAATATTGAAGCTAATGATGACTTATATGTGCGCGGAGATCACAATGAAGGATTGTTAATTGATAAAATATCACAATTTTTGAGACATGTATGTTTATACAAATGCTAAATGTTTGCCTTTTTCTAGTTAATACAAGTGCTAAATGTTAGCCTTTTTCTAGTTAATACAAATGCTAAATGGTTGCCTTTTTAATGACATTTTCAGATGGCTGACCATGATGAGCATGATGTCCATGATGGGCATGAAGTCCATGATGAGCATGTTGTCCATGATGAGCATGCTGTCCATGACGAGTATGGCGAGGATACCAATGTAAGTTCTAAAAACATATCATGTATTTCTATAAAATTCATTATCTTCTAGTTATGTCATATATCCTATATTTCTATATTGGGCTAATTCCGTGTGTTTATTTTTGTCAAATTTTAGGTTGATAATGCACATGTACCCACTGAAGCACTGGAGCAACTTGATGCGTAGCACCAAACACTTAACAAGAAAATGGGCATCACTCTGTTGAAGAAGTTAATAGTGCTAAGTGGCAGTGGATCCAAATTGGTTGTGGAGTTTGATAATGGAGGAAATGCAATTGGAGTGAACCGCAATAATTTTGTAAACTATCTTGGGTGTACCACTCGGAGCCATTGTGGTGTTAAGTATGATAATTGGCATAAAGTTCCTCAGGGGAAAAAAGACTTGATATGGAAGGATTTATGCGTGAGTTATTATTAATTGCAATTCTATTTTGTAGATTACAAATTCTATTATTTGCAATTCTATTTTGGATACTAGTTAATAACATTTCTATTTTACAGAATCTATTTGCATTGGATGAGAAGTTGCATCGTAAAAGTGTGATGCAACGCGCTGGAAAGATGCTTAGGAATTATAGGACAAATTTAAACAGAGAATACATAAAAGAGGGTGATAAGAAGAAGAAGTCAGCCCTTGAACAATGGAACTTCTTGGACAAAGAAGATTGGGACAATTTTGTTGCTTCAAGAAAATCTAAAGAATTCAAGGTATTAGGTGTCACTCCCAATTTAATTAATATACATTGTATTCACCTATTCAAGATTAACATTTAGTGCTACTAACCAAATCATTAATGTGCATACTAACTAGGCCCTCAGTGACGCACAAAAAGCAAGGCGTGCACTGAATGTGCATGACCACACTATGGGTCCAAAAGGCTATGCAAGCATTCGCCAAAGACTATAGGCGGAGTCTGCGGCTACTCAGGAGTCTGCTCCTAGTTAGGAGTCTGCCACACCCATGCCTCGCCATGATATCTGGATAGTTGGGAGGAAAAACAAGAAGGGTGAAATAAAGAAGCCCATAACTGCTGAGGCGGCTGCAAAAATGGTAAAATACAACTCTTAGAGCAATCATTTGAATATTGATTATTTATGGTGTTAACTTACCAATTTCTGTTGATGGTGATTAGCGGGAGCTGCACGAGCAGAGAAAACAAGGCATGTTCATCCCTCAGGGCACAAGGGATGAATTGACAGTTGCTCTGGGTAACCTAGAGCATCCTGGACGTGTTAGGGGTGCAGGCGCTGGTGTGGGCATCAAAGCATTCTTTGGGCCATCCCAGTGCAAACCCAGAGTGGGACTTTCTCAAGAAGAGGTAACCTATTCTTTTTTTAGAATGTTGTTGCAAAAGGAAATTCAATAATAAGAAGCTAATATTTCTTTTATCCATGTATAGGAGAATAAGAGAGTCAAGGATATAGTTGCTAAGAAGGTCAATGATATAGTTGCTGAGAAGGTCAAGGAAGAAATAGTGCGATGGCAGGCATCTCAGGCTTCCAATCAGCCTATGACGACCCACTCTTTTCCTGATGCACATACCGCGAGTAATCCTGGAGACCCATCGCCTAGCACGTCTCTTGTAAGTAGTATTGTTTATGACATTGTAGCTAGTCTTTTCAAGATGATATGTATATATGTATAACATTCTTTATGTAAATTTGTAGGCATTGAAGTCATGCCGCTTAAGAATGCAAGACTATGTTATTGCAGAGGCGCGGGCTTACCCGTCCCTTCCTGGGGCAACGTTTCATGGGACTCCACTGCCACAGGGCTACGTTCGTGTGAGCCCGATATGTGTATTACTCAATTGGAGGGAAGCTACATTGCCATATGCCCACCCAGATATTGATACACTTGGTGAGGCAGAAGGCGGGGTGATATTGTGGCCCAAAGCAGATGTCGTCTACACTACTGAAATTGTAAGATAAATTTACATTACTTTAGATTGTTAATGTGTATATATGAGGTCAACTGATCTGAAATTATATATACAGGTTAAAAAGAAGACACCCGGAGCACCTAGGCCTCCACCTCCACTTCTTGCATTACCAAGTTGGGTTCCAACTGACCTAAAATACCCGTTAGGTCCTGCTTGTAGGGGAATGGCATGTTGGCTACGGGCACATAATATACATTGCCCTATAGTTGTTTCTTTAGAAGCAGATTATGCAGGTCAATCATACGATAGCTCTTTATTTATACAAGATATTATTGAGCTGTTTATGTATGCTTGGTTGAATACATCAATGATAGAGACATGGATAAGGTGAGATCTTGTTTATACATCCATATACCTTATGTAAGATCTGGTGATCTGGTTTCTTATATATTAATGCATACGTAATACATGTTTTGTAGCTACTTAGTCGAAGATCAATGCAAACAATTTGCATTTGATCATGTGGGATTTTTGATTCCATCATTGATTAGTGTGGTAGCTAAAGACCCTGATAGTGTTCAACAATACTGTATAGATGCTTTTACAGTTTTTGGTCAGCAAAAGAAAAACGATAATAATAGCTCCATTCAATGTTAAGTAAGTTTACTTTATTTATAATTTGGACTTAAGAAAATTCTATTTTTATTGTGCATTTTGAGTTATTAATTTTTAACTTTTTTACCTCTAGCGGTAGACATTGGGAGTTACTAGTTATTGTCCCTGGGACGTTCACTGTTTATTATCTAGATCCTGCGGGAAGTACATTGAACACTAAAATTGGACACACATTGAGAATGCCATTATTCTGGTGAGAAATATTTCATTTTTATATCCGTTAACATCTGTTATTACATTACTATTTAATTATGCAATTTACTGTGTTACATTAACATGTAGGGGTTTAGATGCATTCAAAAATGCTGGAGGAAATGTCCCAAGGAGAAAGAACCAGCCAATAATTTGGGAGAATGTAAAAGTAAGTTCCCGACTCCAATGTATATATTATTTATGTGAACTGTACTTAGTTGTATTTTTTAATATTTTGTATGTTTCAATTTATAGTGTGCTACACAAGACAACGGCTGGGCATACGCATACTATGTGATGTGATTTATGCAGATGATTATCTGACATGCCGCATTGAATATTAACACCATACATGAGGTATTATATATAGTCTCATTAGTTAGTATGAAATATATCAATCTTATTTTTATATTATTACTTATATATATACATCATTCTCTTTGCAGGCGTTTAAAATCGACCACACTATAGGTAAACGCTTAAAAAATGTACATGCTCCATATACGATGGAAGCATTAAATGAAGTAAGAGAAGAATGGGCAAAAGCCATACAAGCAGTGGCGATTGTAAGATATAATTGGGATGCTGATAGCGATCCTGAATGATATTTTGTAAATGAATATTTCTGAATGTTTATACATGTATTTGAATGTTTCTACATGTGTGAATGTGAGAATTGAATTGATGTCTGAATGTATCTACTTGTGTGAAAAAATATTTGTTGATTTTGCAGGTTTTTGGCCTATTTGTAGGCTGATATCAATGGATGTCGTAAACCTGCAGTTCAGAAAACTGAACTGCATGTTCTCATCCTGCTGACCAGCCACAGCAGGCCTGCAAACTGATAATAAAAAAAATTAAAGTATAGGCATCGGTTATTTATAAAACACCGTCATCAAAGGCCTATAGCGTCGGTTATTTGATAAAAATCGACGCCTAATATGACAAACAACCTGACCGTGCAGGAAAGCATGGTCGTGGTGGAAAAGGCGTCGCTTATTTGTATACAACCGACGCCTATAGTACTAAACACGGCCGTGCTTCTCCGTGTCGTCTGGGCTTATGGTGTCAGTTGTTCAGTTGTTAACCGACACAGAAAGTGTCCTAGGTGGTGCCCTTTTTTGTGGCACCAACCCTATAGACGTCGGCCAACTATATATAATCGACGCCTATAGGTCATATAGGCGTCAGTTAGAAAACCGACGCCGAAGAGTTCGACCTTTAGCGGCGCCCACATAGGCGTCGCTGGAAAACCGTCGCCAAAGGGTGTTAAACGACCGACGCCAAAGGCCTATTCTGTAGTAGTGTTTGTCGTTGGTTTTCTACAACATACTGACTCCTAACCTCACAACCCATTGATACCTAAGCTGTCGATTATGGTTAGGACAACCGATGAGAAACACCAAGTGAGGGTTGGGAAAATTTCCACAAAACATATGGCACGTACATCTTTCTCATCAATTTCTCTATGAACAACTGACGAGAAACTCCAATTGATTTCTATGGGATACATGACACATGTACCTCTTTATCCTGTTAGATATTTATAAAAGAACCGACGACATAGGATTTTTGGAGGTAAATGAAGTGCTCAAATTTTTTTGCATGAAATTCTATTTATACAGGTGATATATGGTGTTGGTTGCTTTAGAAGAGATTGACAACAAAAAGAAAGCACAGTTCATGTTTTCTCAGCTAGTCAAACCATGGTGATTATCTTTAAAGAATTGACACTAAACATAGAACAATAGGCTTCTCTTAAAAAAGATCGATGCAATATGATGTATATGTAGTAGTGCTACCATAGAATGTTGGTATCCTAATCTTTGTGGATAAAATCTTCCAAGTTCATTCCAAATGATCGAGTATAGGATCCCTGTCAGCAACAATAATGCATACTATATGCTCTTCTTGGGTATTCCAACAAAATCTACTTTAGATTTGGAAGCAGAGGTACAAGATATCATCGAAGCCATGTAAACATATAGGGAGAAGAAGTGCACAAACTATACTGTTCCTCAGACTCTAAGAAGCTGATCTCACATTAGCAGGGGAGAAAATTGATGATTTGCTATTTTAAATCATATATCAAATGGTTTCAAGCCTTGTGTGGTTCTAATATCATGACTAGTGTCCAACATATCCCACACAATCTCAATATTGTAGCTGATCTTATAGAAACACATATGCTTCAAACTATAACTAGTTTTCCTACTATTGTTTAGTTGCTCCTTCTAACTTGTCATGTACAAGCAAATATTTAAATGTTTTTTACTTTCCTAGAGAAAGGGGTCAATAATATTTAATCTCTACTTAACAAAAAATGAAATGATCTAATTTTAGGGCATTAAGGTTTACATCTTTCCTCTTGATATTTGACAGGTCTTCTTCGCTCACTTGAAAGTGACTTGTGCACATTGAGTATCACGTATTGGACAAGGGCTTTTCGTTCATTTATATATATGGAAGTAAATTTTAATGATATTAATTATATCATTTTAATGTATACTTGTAAGATATGTGAGTATAAATAATAATTATTTTTCCTATATATGTTTATCATCTATTATTATGATCATGGTATGCACATATCTCATTGATCTATACTTTAAGTTATTATGAACAAGATTTGTTAAACTAAATATGATTGATTTACGTTGTTCATTCCAAGCTATTCACCGTTTGTAACTTGATAAAGCTCTTGAGAGAAATGAGCACTTTGGTGCATTTATTTTCAAGCTCTATTAGAGCAATGAGCTCTTGGGAGTATTTAGCTATCATGTCACCTGAGCTCTTGGGAGAACTTATGTATGAATGACAATCTAATCAACCCAAGATAATAATGATAATGTGAAAAATAAATAAAGATAAATATATATGATATAAAAAGTATTTAGGGTTTACTTTATAGTTTTCAAAAGATACTTTATTTCCATGACATATAAAGTTACTCCATGACATTTACTCTTATGTGTTTCCCATTTTTCTTTGCATTTCTATGGATGTGACATCTATAGGAGAGAAGCATCTAGAATTTTAGATAAGGATCAATCATATCAAGGAAAATCTAGGAGTATAGTCATGGTCAGGTGCCAACTATCTTATTATAGTTACTTTAGATATCCTTTTAGTTAGTAGGATCATGTGTTAGTTTTGTTGAAGTTATAGTGTTTGTTATGGACTGTTAGACATGAGAATTATATTCTTATCCTATATTGGTAGAATATCACTTTATTTTTATGCAATGATTATTATGATTTTGGCACCCCCTTGGTAATAATCATAATTATTTTTCTTCTTAACAATATGTATGTTTAAAGAGTGGGATGTCACAATAAGTATTTGACTGGAAAACATAGTTGGCCACCAAGATTTTTCACAAAATCACGTCTAGTTTATGCTCCCATTGTACATGGCTACCAAGAGAAGGTTCAATTTTAAGGATAAGGCCGCCCTAGACTCAGATGATGAATGTAGGTCCGTTGGACAACCTAATGGAGGAGTACTTCCCATAGTACCCTTTGATATTTTGGTCTAGCTCATGGGAAAAGGAGAGGACCAGATAGAAAATTCTAGGGTTAATCTTGAACTTTCCCTATTCTACTTTTTGAAGATATGCCCTCAAATGTATGTTGGAGAGGAAGAGTTGCATGTTGTGGGAAAAATCGATAGCTGGTTGCAAAACATGGATCATTACTTCCATGATCTAGGTTTCCCTAACCACTCCATGGTTTGATTTGGGACCCAAATACTAAATGTTGCAGCTTGGAAATAGAGGGAGAACCTCCTCAAGTCTTGAGAAGCCAATGATCCCCCTGTTATGTGGGCAAAATTCATTGAAGATTTGTATGAGTGTTACATATTTGAGCTACATTGAGAAGAAATAAGAGAATAATATGAACCTCAAGAAGCTTGGTGATGTCTTCATCACCCAGTGTGCCATGAGATTTAGAATGTTGTAGAAGTACGATTATGACCATCACCAATGGAACAAAGATGAGAAGTTCACTAGAGTTTCAATCCTAACCTTATATTTGCAATTTCTGGGTGAGGAATCACCGCATTGCAAGTTTCTTTTGATGTTGATTTCGAGTTAGAAGATCACCCAAGAAGTACATGGAAGAAGGATAATGACAAGTAGTATCATAACAACTCCAACAGGCATAATGAAAAAAAAGGAAAGCTTTAGAATAACTCATTTTCTTATCCTTCTTTCTACAAATAGCATTGTGAAGTATGTAGGATTGGCACAAGAGTTTTGTACCATTGTGAGGATCAAATTCACAAGAAGTATAAATTCCCTAGGCTCAAAGAAAGAAATATTTCGATACATAACCTCATCCCAAATCTACAATAAATGAGGCAAGAAAGGGTATTTACAATGATTGATAATGAGGAGGAAGAAGGTAAGAAAGAAGTTATAATCTAGTTCTAACACATGTTGTATATTCCAAACTAGTAATAAGTAAATCCCTATGGTTTGCAGTACCACAAACATTTTGAGATAAAAATGTTTATAAGGTGGGTAAATTTTAACATCCTCATAATATTGTTAAATTACTTAAAATTTGGTCCCAAATATAATTTTTTCGAACAACTAAGATCCAAATAAATCCATAAATGTACTTTTAATAAATTAACTTTCACTAAATAGCCCTCTTTTACATTAAATAAATAAAATCAATATAAAAGGGTTATTATGTTCTCCTCCTCTTTTCTATCGGTAATAACAATATTGTATTGTAAAGAAACTCTTAAACCTCACAAATAATCCAAACCTCAATTGTGTCACAAAGTGGGAAAGTCTCTTTAATGCAAGCCCATATAATATAATGAATGTAATAATGTACATACAAGTTTACTATTATTTAATTGGAAGTGAAATGAGGAAACTAACTACATATGAATAATGTAGACCCTCTATTTTGCGTATGGTCAATAATTTGGGTTCACTTGGACCTCATTTGACCCTCAACAAAACAACAAAAGAAATTGTATAGTTTTAAACTAAAATTGATCAATAGTTTGGTTATTGTGATATGTACAGTCTAATTTTGTATTATTTTAGGAGTCACATACTTTGTTTCTTTCCTTTATTTCTAATTCATGATAGAATGTCCTTTTACACACAAAATTCATGATATATATATATATATATATATATATATATATTTGTGTGTGTGTCCTAATTGGACTCGAATAGAAATGGGAGTCCTTTAATCTATCCAACTCCCCTCTTAATGAATGGAAGACCCCGATATTGCTTTCATTTAGCTTCTTGTCATCTCTTAGAGAAAACCCATCCTAGTTTTGATAGGGTTCCATTCCCTAGAAATCCTACTCAATCAAGGTAACCCTATTCCACTAGTACTCCTTCAACAATAAGAAACCATGAATTTTTTATACAACTAGTCCTCCACAGAAATCCACACATCATATGGATCTCAACAACATCAAACAAAATCTCTCAAGATCCCTACAACCCACAGACCAATATAATATTCCCTTAGAGCCTCCCAGGGTATGTAGTCAACTCATGTTTTTTTAGTCACCGCTAAAGCTTTCAAGTCCTTCAATAAGTCCTTCCATTGCTTCTAGAGTAGGAAATCTACACAGTCAAAGAGTAACCTCCCAACCCCCTTTACTGCTATATGTATCTATATTTGATTCTCGAGCATCTCATGAAAGTTTTATCAACTTTCTTCATGAGAAGCTTGAGTTACGTCATAGAATTGTATTGAATCTTGAGTTTTCTATATGCTTTAGTCTAAGGAGGATTTCTATCTTTGCCTATACCTAGAATAACATTAGGAGATTTCTAGTACACTGACCACCAACCACCTCGAGTCAGGGCTTGCTAACTTCAACATAGAATGAAGGGCTTAGTTACTATTTTCTATTATGTGAGAATCCAATCTCCATGATTTCAGGTTGTTTTTCTCATGAACCTTATTCATTCCTGAGAAAGAAATTTTAGCACATTTTTTATGGTTTCAACCCCACAATGATTGACTTTTGAAATGGGTATAGTAGGTTTTTTGCCCACTAGTTTTTATATAGGTTGTGTTTCTTTTGAGTGGGTCATGCCTAGGTGGCTTCCTCTAGTTGGGAAGCCTCAATAGGGCTAAGCCCAATCTTGGTAGACTCCTCCATCTATGTGGCTTTTAGAGTTTTATTATTTGTCATAACTTAAACCATTCACAATTATATCATAAAATTTCAGAAAGTTCCATAAAATATGTTTTGGAATGGTAATTTGGTAAGTTATTTAACAATTTGAAAACTTAAAATTCAACATATTTGACAATGTTTTTCTAAAGGAACTAGATTAGGATACTAACTATGGCTAAATTAATTGTAACTATATTAATTTTGTAACATTAAGGTTTCCACCAACCTTAGGATCATTGATAGGACTTCTTTTCTCACTAGTGGATTGTGCACATTGAGTATCAAGTTTGGAAAATGGGCCTTTAATTATCTCATATTTATGAAAGTTAATTACAATGATATAACATATATAACTTTAATGAATACTTTCAATGTACGTGATCTAGAATCATATCATTGTTTTCCTAATCTATAGTTATGATTATTAGACCCAGATCTCTTATTATGTAAGAGTAGATTCTTTAAGTTATTATGATCAAGATTGATGTACGTAAAATATGGTTGATATATGTTGTTTCTTCAAAGTTTTTTTCCTTTTGGTACATAGTCAAGATCTTATTATAAATAACCACTATGGCTCATTTATTTTCATGCTCTATGAGACAATGAGCTCTTGGGAGCATTTTGCCTTTCATGGTAAATGAGCTTTTGGGAGCACTTATGGATAAAGGACAATGTCGTCAACCCCATATAATTAAATATTCACTAGTACATAACCCACCTTTAGTGTCAGTTATTTAATACCTTTAGTGTCAGTTTCAATGCGACACCTATGTGGGCAACGCTAAAAGGCAAACCGTTAGGCATCGGTTTCTAAACCGACGCCAGAAACCTTCGCGCGCCACCGAAAATGCGCCAGCAAGGGGATATAGGCGTCTGTTATTATTACGGAAACCGACACCATAAACCTTCACACTATAGAAAGCGTTCCATTTAGGACACCATCAGCGTCGGTTTTTTATTGATAACCGACGCCATAACACCTGCTGCTACGGTCGTGCTGGCCAGCACGGTCGTGGTGTCTGGCCTCATTAGGCGTCGATTTTAGCTATTAGTCAATGATGTAAGTATCCATCAGCGTTAGTTTATTATTGATAATCGATGCCATATCACCTGCTACCACGGTCGTGCTGGCCAGCACGGTCGTGGTGTCGGGTCTCATTAGGCGTCGGTTTTAGCTATTATCCGACATTGTAAGCATTTGTCGTCGGTTTTTTCAAATAACTGACGTCTATTGTATGTATTTTTTTTATCAGTCTGCAGGCCTGTTGTAGCTGGTCATAGGATGAGAAACATGCAGTTCAGTTATGAACTACATGTTTTACAACATCCATTGATATCAGCCAATAACAGGCCTCAAACCTGCAAAATTAACAACATTAATTTTCACACATTTAGCAACTTGCAGTTCCATTTGATTTTCACACATGTAGAAACATTCACGTAGCAATCTACAGTTCCATTCATTTTCATATTCACACATATAGAAACATTCATATAGCAACCAGCAGTTTCATTCATTTTCAATTCACACATGTATAAACATTCAGACACATGTAGAAACATTCAGACATGTAGAAACATTCACACATATTACAATTCAGAAATTCATTTACAAAATATCATTCTTTAGTCATTATTCACTATCAACATCCCAATTATATTTTAAAAACCCCACTACTTATATGGCGTTTTCCCATTCTTCTCTTACATCATTTAATTCTTCCGTCGTATAGGGAGAATGTACATATAGTAAGGCCCTTCCTGTAGTGTGGTCAGTTTTAAAAACCTGCAAAGAGAATGATGTATATATATAATTAATAATATATAAATAAGATTGATATATTTCATGTTATCTAATGAGACTATATATAATACCTCAGGAATGGTATTGATGTCCACTGCGGCATATTTGATAATCATGTGCATAAATCGCATCACATAGTATGCACATGCCCATCTGTTGTCTTGTGTAGCACACTATAAATTGAAACATACAAAATATTAAAAAATACAACTAATTAAGCATTGTTCACATAATATAGCCCGCAGCCATTCCTATGGGGCATGAGGATATAATTTCCCAATAGCCCCAACTTATTCAAAAATATGCACTCCAAGATTAACTCATTTCACCATTCAGCAAATTCTGACACTGATGGATCTGTGGTCAGGGCAACTACATTATATGATATCACTTGATTAATTAAGTGTATTACCATATTCTTTTAGCATCAACAAGTTTCCAAACATCAGTTATTATATTAGTTGCTAGAAAGAATGTGTAATACTTCCATCAAGTATTGTTCGCACCTTTAATAAAGCATTGGGATCTCAATCCCTCATCTCATCAGGGATATTCTCATCCCTTAAAAAAAACTCATCATTATGATTATAAAAAATGGGTATTCAAACCCTCAGTTCAACATAGAACAATTGTTACCATTTATCAGGTAACTAATACCTTCAGGTCGTCTGACGTAGAGCGGGACGCCATAGGTACTGTTTGATGTGTGGCAGTCAGAGATGCTTGCCACTTTCTCATTGCTTCATGGAGTGTCTTATCAACTGCTTCCTTGATTCTCTTATCAACTACTTCATCGACTCTCCTATCAACTATCTTATCTACCTATACATGGATAAAAGAAATGTTAGCTTCTGATTATTGAATTCCCTTTTACAGTAATATTCTAAAGAAAGAATAGGTTACCTCTTCTTGTGAAATTCCTTCTTTTGGGACATGTTTGCGCTGGGATGGCCCAAAGAATGCTTTGATGCCCACACCAGCGCCTACAGCCCTAACACGTACAAGATGCTCTGGGTTACCCAGAGCAAATGTCAATTCATCCCTTGTTCCCTTAGGGATGAACTTGGCTTGTTTCCTTAGCTCGTGCAGCTCCCGCTAATCGCCAAAACAAAAATTTGAAATTAAGTAAACACCACAAATAATCAATATTCGAACGATTGCTCTAAGAGTTGTATTTTACCATTTTTGCAGCCGCCTCAGCAGTTGTGGGCTTCCTTATTTCTCCCTTCTTATTTTGCCTTTCAGCTATCCAGACATCATGGCGAGGCAGAGGTGTGGTACCTATAGTAGAGGACTCCTGAGTAGCAGCAGACTGAGCAGTAGACTCAGCATGTAGTCTTTGGTGAATGCCTGCATACCCCTTTGGACCCATTGTGTGGTCATGCACATTCATTGCACGCCTTGCTCTTTGGGCCTCATTGAGGGCCTAGTTAGTATGCACATTAATGATTTGGTTAGTAACACTAAATGTTAATCTTGAATAGGTGAATACAACATATATTAATTAAATTGAGAGTGATTCCTAATACCTTGAATTTATCAGTTTTTCTTGAAGCAACAAACGCATCCCATTCTTCTTGGTCCAGGAAGTTCCACTATTCAATGTTTGTCTTCTTCCTCTTGTCACCTTCTTTTATGTATTCTCAGGTGAGATTTGTCTTATAGTTCCTTAGGACTCTCCCACAGTTTTGCATCACACATTTAAGATGCAACTTTTCATCCAATGCAAATATACTCTGCAAAATAGAATTGTTATTAACTAGTATCCAAAAAAATCATAATCTACAAAATAGAATTGCAAATTAATAATAACCCATGCATGAATCCTTCCATATTACGTCTTTCTTCCCCTTAGGAACTTTATGCCAAGAATCTATATTACACCCGCAATGGCTACGAGTAACATACCCAAGATATGAAACAAACGAATTGCAATTCACTCCAATTGCATTTCCTGCATTATCAAAATCCACAACAAGTTTGGGTCCATTGCCCCTTAGCATTGTTAACTTCTTCATCATAGTGATGCCCCTTCCCTTGTTAACTTTTTGGTGTTTCTCATCAAGTGCCTCAAGTGCTTCAGAGGGTACATGTGCATCATCAACCTAAAATTTGACAAAATAAACACACTTACAGGATATAACTATAAATGGACATATAGATATAAATATATGATATATTTTTAAAACTTACATTGTGAGGCGGCACATTGATGTCCTCACTCTCACGGTAATCATCAGCACAGTCATCAGGAGAATGATCAGCCATCTGAAAGTTCACATTCACATTGTAAAGTCCACATTGTAAAGCTCACATTGTAAAGTTCACATTCACATTGTAAAGTAATTCACATTGTAAAATTCACATTGTAAAGTTCACATTCACATTGTAAAGTAATTCACATTTTAAAGTTCACATTTAGAAAAATAAAACATAAAAAAAAATATAAAGATGCCTCTAATATTGCGATTTTTTATCAATTCACAATCCTTCATTGTGATCTTCGTGCACATACAAGTCATCATTACCTTCAATATTTTCTGGTGTTGGCAACCCAACTGAGAATGGACTGTAGTCATCATACTTATCATAGTACTCTTCTTCATCTATAGGATCTTCAAAGAACTATCTTTTACCATGAAGAACAACTGACCATTTATCATTTGGAGGATCATCGATATAAAATACTTGTTTCGCCTGTGATGCCAATATGAATGGTTCACCCTTCTCGCCAATCTTTTCAAAGTTCACTAAAGTGAAACCCAATTCATCCACTCTCACTCCTTTGGTGTTATCAACCCAATTACATTTGAAGAGCAGAATTCTAAAATCTATGTAGTCAAACTCCCATATGTCTTCAATGACACTGTAATATGACATTTTAGCTCCTTTGACACTATATCCAGACAGTCTTACCATCATGTTTTAGTCTTTTTGAATCAGTATTCTCTTCACATATAGGACACACTTTAGCTCCTTTGACACTATATCCAGACAAATTCCCATATTATGGAAAGTTATTAATAGTGCAAAACAACATAGCATGCAAACGAAATGTCTCTCGTCATGAAGCATCATAGGTCATCACACCTTCACCCCAGAGTTTCTTTAAGTCATCAATCAGATGTTCAAGATAAACATCGATATCATTTCCAGGTTGTTTAGGGCCCGATATCAACAATGACAGCATTACGTACTTATTTTTCATACACAGCCAAGGAGGAAGATTGTATATAACAAGCATGACTGGCCAAGTGCTATGTTGGCTGCTCAATGTCCCATACAGATTCATCCCATCTGTACAAAGCCCAAGTCTTAGATTCCTTACTTCTTCACTAAATTCAGGGTACAATAGATCAATCTTCTTCCACTGTGGGGAATCATATGCATGTCGTAGGATCCCATCATTATTTTTCTTAACATTTGCATGCCACCTCAAATTCTTCGCATCTATCAGATTGGAAAACAAGTGTTGAAACCGTGATATTATAGGTAGATACCACATCACCTTGACAGGAGAACCAGTTTTGGACTCCCCCGAAGTCATCAATTTATACCGTGACGCACCACATTTGGTCAATCTTTCAAATCCACATAGTCCTTTTGAAATAATACACAATCATTCGGGCATGTGTGTATCTTCTTGGCCTCCATTCCCATTGGGCACAACAATTTCTTTACCTGGTATGTTGAGATTGGTAGCTCGTTTCCTTCAGGAAGCATTTCTTTCAACAAAGACAACAATGACGTGAAGCTTTTGTCGCTCCATCTATTGTTAGCTTTCAGCTTATACAATCTCAACACAGTGCTAAGCTTCATAAACTTAGTACAACTTGTATATAACGGTATCTCAGCATCATGCACAATATTTCTAAACATGGGAGGTGGATCGGTGTGTTGTACCCCACAACTATCCAGCATCACATCAACGATGTCTACTGGAACTGGTTCATTCACATCTATGTCATCAGTGGCAATTTCTTCTTCCACACAAGCACTGCTATTGACATCCACTGGTTTCGGGTTTGAAATCTCTCCATGCCAGTGTCATTCTGTATAGCATTGTACAATCCCATTGTACATGACATGACTTTTGATTTCATCACCGGTGCTGACTTTCAAGTTTTTACCGCAATGCCTACATGGACAGTAGAACCTATCTCTAGGTTGTTTTCTATGTTCCTCAACAAATCTTATAAACTGGTCAAGACCAGAAATAAACTCTGGGGTGCAGCGATTGCGAATGGACATCCATGATCTATCCATTCTATGATCAAAGAGAAAACAAGTATATATTACAACAAGATTAGGGTCTAGGATTAACATATTAGAGTTTATGCATGGTTAAAACTTTAGGCCAACAAATACATGTGCTATCATTCTTATATATAATAAATGTGTACCACCTATCCCATTCTTGAACACCTAATCTCACTAGTAAGTGTATAATGTGTATTGGGTTTTCAAGAAAATTTCGGCAGCATTTCCCCACTGTTCTCCAAGTACATATGTACTTAGAGAACAAATGGGGAAATGCTACTAAAATTTTCTTGAAAACCCAATACACATTATACACTTACATCCTAAGTGATATTATGTGTGCAAGAACAGTCCCAAACTGGGGACTATCCAAGATTTACTCCTAATGAGTAAATCGTGGATGGGTTTCTAGGCCAACAAATACATGTATGTTGTCATCTTATACCTACAAACCTAATTTCATCATTCATATCCTAAGTTTTATGTAACATCATTAATCATGCTTGTTAGTAAATACTAAATAGTAAATAAACCTTGATTCCATATATCAAAGATTTGAATCAGGGGTCAATCTTGAAGTTTTAACTAGAGCTTCATATATCAACATACATACTAGGTCATATTTCAAGTCAAGATTTAGGCATTTAATCACCTTATGGCTCATACAAGATTCACAAGGTATTGGGGTGCACAAAGAGTAATATATGTTACTGATTTAGGAGTTCACATAATCATTTAGAAGACCCACATGTGAGTTAATTTTGACATTCAACATCAATGTATATTTAACACGCATGTTTCAAGGGTTCAAAGCACATAATCAAATCAAATTAGGATGCTAGAATGAACAAGTTTGAATCTTATTTCAACATGCATCAAAATTTATTGAATTAGGTCAAGCATGAGAATTAGACAAGTTAAAATAGTACATTATTACTAATCAGTAGATAAATGAATAAAAACCAGTAGATAATAAATACAAATCAATAGATAAGTAAATACAAATGAGTAGATACAAATCAGTAGATAAGTGAATACTAATCAGTTGATGGAAATCAGTAAAATCAAGATATGTAACGTACCTAGAAGTAGGGGAAGCAGAAGATAGCTCCGGTGACCTCAGGCTCAAGCTCCGATGGTGTAGCAGCTCCTCCGGTGACCTCAGGCTCAAGCTCCGACGGTGTGAGGAGCAGGGGCGGAGGTTTGATCGGGCGGTGGTGGCTTGACCACGGCCGTGCGGCAGGCGGGAGCAGGGCAGGAGCCGGACCAGCGGGAAAGGGCACCGGGAGTAGGAGCAGGAGTAGGACGGCGCCGGGAGCAGGAGCAGGAGTAGAAGAAACGGTGGTAGCAGGCGGTGGTGGTAGAAAGAGGTGGTGGTGCATGCGGAAGCAGGCGACGGTGGTAGGAGCACAGCAAGCAGGAAACGACGATGGTGATAGGAGAATCGTAAATCGCCATCCCTATGTTCTCAGCAATGAAACAGAGAGACAGGAGAGAGTCTGGATTGAGTGGGTGGTGTTAAGTTAACAATGGGCGTCAGTTATTTAAAAAACTAACACCTAAATGGAATAAGTGTCGGTTGCTACTAAAAACTGACGTTCAATTGGACAAACTTTACCCTAAAATTTTTGGCGGGAACCATAATCAGCGTCGGTTACACCAAGAAAACTGACACCCATATTGGAACTTTGTGTGCAATTTTTGGCTTCTTTAGGCATCGGTTATTAGGTAAAACATCGACATTGTATGTGACACTTTGGGGGCAATTTTTTCGCTCCAAATTTTGGATTTTGCGGGCTATTTTAGGCGTAAGTTTCTTTTCTTCAGTCGATGTTGAATTAAAAGCAATACACGTTTCTGGCTGGTCTTCAAACATAGATGTCAGATTTCTTAAATCACCGACATTGAAGGTGTACAACGTCGGTTTCTGTAAATAACTGACACCTCTAAAAGTGACGTTGATCGTTGTTTCTGTAGTAGTGATTGTTAAAAAGAAACAAATATAAATATAATGATAAGAAAATTATTCAATTTTATTTTATATCTTTCCAAAGTATAATTTAATTTCAATACATTCAAACTTACTTAGTGCTACTAACGTAACATGTTTTCTAATTTTTATAAATGGCTAGGGACATGATGTCAATAGGAGAGAAGAATCAACAAGAGGAAGCAAGGACCAACTTCAAGAAAATCATTGAGTTTTTCCTTGGTGGGGTGCCAACTTTGTTATGATAGTTTAAATTTCCTTTTAGTCATGAGGATCACATGTTAGTTTAGTCAATGTACTAGATTTTGTTATCGATAATGAGACATGAGAATTGAAATGTTATCATCTACTAGTAGAATTAAACTATACTCGTATGCAATGAATATCATTTTTGTGACATCGACCTTGAGATGGAATAAAATTATGCTTCTTCTAAATAGTATATATTTTTGAAATGTGTGATCTTACAAAACCAATCATGATAAAAAATCATAAACAAATTTTCATTGAAAATTAAGTAATATATATCTCCACTGCATGAGACTAAAGCCATAGTTGGTTAAGCATATTCAATGGTGTATCTATAGTTTTGTATTACTTAAGGATAATTGACATGTGTGGCCGGAATAGCCACCGTGATGGTGTTATAGAGTATTCTGAATTTTACAATTACTATGAATAGAAATATTAGTAGTAGTAAATGTTGAGATCCTAAAACTAACAACTAGAAATGATTTGATTCCCTGTGATGTCATAATTTCACAATGGAAGAATCTTTTGATATGATTGTTTTCCACGACATGGCAAAGATGATGAATGAGTAAAGATATTTTATATTGAGTAGATGTTGAATGAGAAATATAAATGTAAAATGTGTGTTGTCAGACATCAACAAATAGAAAAATGTCCACTTTGTTCATATATGCATTTTAATTATTTATTCAATTATAATAAAAATATAAATTTTGATGTATCAAAAATTGAAGCACTTATACTAAAATAATCTAATATTATAAATTAACTTCATTTTTAGTTTTCAAGTATTAATATTACTTAAAACATCATGAGATGACTCATAAATTCATCTACTTAGAAAATAGAAATGATTACATACTTATTATTATGGTCTCTCCATAAGATAAATGTACTATCAACAAAACTTGCATTCATCATAATAGAAACTAGTTATTTGTGACTAGGGTAGATCCTTGTACGACCTTAAAAACAATATTTTAGTGATTTTTGTAATCTTAGTCATGGTGTGGGACATATTTATGGCACACACTTTATTCTCAAGAAGAAAATGTGTGCTGAGTCAAATATTTTATTGAATTTTAAAAACTTTATTACTATACCCTACAAACATAAATAACAATTTATTATAGCAAATGAAGTTAGGTATATATTTCATTAATTAATCATGCAATTTCACAAAAAATGATGTTTTACTTGTCTTAAAGTCTAGAAATTATTTTCAAAGAATTCAAGGCAATGTGATGTCAAAATAATAAATAAACATTATGAAAATCCTATGTATTAATCACATCAAATTTCAATTAAATGGCTAGGCCCAAGTAAAATTATTTTTCATTGTGGAAATAGATGAGAAAATATGTTTAGGCATCCACCCAAAATATGAATACTATAACATTACAATAGTATAAGAAACACATGGGAAATGCATATAAAATGATTTCAAATATGAAAGTGAGTGAAATAATAGCATTTTCTCTCCTTCTCAATCTCAATGTGTATGAAAAAAGTGGTTAGGAAAAAGGGACAAAACACAACCCTAACCATGTTGGGGCGTATAAGAGACTTCTTGCTTTCTATAAAAATATAGTGCTTAATATGGTAAGACCACAATAGAATTAATGAGAACAATTTAGTTGAGAAGAAACTTCGCATCGTAGAGTATGACTTGTCATAATAATAAAGAATGATTCAGGGAGAAATCCCAATTAAAAATGTCATATAGAAGATGGGGTGATAGAAAGATTCCATCCATAGAATTTATGCCTGACCACCTAAAATAAAGTAAAAATTTGGTACACCACGAGAAAGATATTAAATAGATAAAATTTCCTACAATATTTTGTTAATAGAAAAATACATAAAAAGTGGCCATAATGAGAAATGCGAAAAATCCATTGGTATGTTGGCTTAATGATATTTCTAAAAAATATATTTTTAATACTATTTAAAATGAAAATTCACTCTTGATAAGTGAGATATACCTAATCGAAGAGAAACAAAATTTTTACTTAGGAAACTCCATGATCATGAATATAACTTCGAATGAAATATAAATTGATGAAAATTATACATAATAAATGAAAACATCATTGTGTATTGAGACCCCAAATTTCCACCAAACCTAGTAATGTTGTTTAAAATAAGAAAGAGGACCAAAACATATTGAAATGATATCACAAGTCCATACATGATTTCTAGTTAAAAAAGAAAACTTGTGCTATTGAGTCACATGTAAATGATCTTTATATAAAGAATCCACATATCATTCATATTCATCAAAAATCTATCTAAATAAGAATATTTCATTTCATATTATCATCTTTTTTATTTTAAAACTAAATTTGTGAGATCCAACATAGATGATATATCAATTTATGCTTGAAAATAGTTAATAAATATAGACTCTCATAGTCTTGTTAGTCGAGTGCATTGTCCCACTTAAGTTCAATTAAATATTTATTTATTTAAATTGCATAGGCTTTTTCATGCTTATAATGACTTGAATAATGAGATAAAGTGTATTCGTGAAGGTATATTTGATGGAGGAAGAATTTCAACTCTTCTTAATGTTCATCTAAGTTACACGTCAAGCAAGAAATTATTTCTCATCCTTACAAAAGTGAATAATATTCATGAGTCAAATTTAACTCATGAATAAGTGACATTTGGATCAACAATCAGAAATCATCTATCAACAGCGAGACCAGAACAAACTTGCCGATCAACTTGCCAAGAGACATCTAAAACAGCCTGCTCGGGATGGATGATGGGTCGATGGTCCAGATTTCTTATTACCCTTATATCTGAATGACATAGAAACCTTCTCTTCTCTTGTCGCTAGCCCTGGTGACATGTAGTCAGTTCTACTGGCATATCCCAAAAAAAACAATAGGTTAATTTTTCCATTAAGTGAGTAATTACTAATTCAATATCATTCAAATCAATTCATCCTTGGGTTGTCTAAAAATACAATTGCAAAATTTGGACCACAACTTTATAATGAAATAAGTCTTATTTGAAGTAATTCTATAAAGATGGGATTATGTGAGAATGGAAATATGACATGATTTGGGAAAGGTATCAATGTGGTGTCTAATAAAGTGATGAATTTGTAAGATGGGCTAATTAATCAATATAAAATATAGTCTAAAATTAATCTAAGATTACAGTAAATTTATTTACTATATTTTTTTGCAATAAAAATAATTATTTCTACAACATTATTCTGAATACATATCACAATATTCTATTCCCAATTCATGTTCAATCTAGACCTATTCTATATATAATTAAATAACTACTCAGAAGACAAATTCAATTAATATTTGATAGTAATCTAGTTTTACCTATCAATTAGGGATATAGAAAATCTAATTAGAATATCTTCTTAATGCTTAAGTATATAAGATGTCTAGAAGTATATTTTTTCTACGGAACCTGAAATAGAAAAGTATATAGTAGGATTTATGATTAAAATGAACTTACAAAAATCATAGACTAGTTATAATAATGATACAAAGTAAGTAAACAAGTTCATAACTCAAAAGATTTATTTCTCTATTAGTGTCTCTTTCAAAAAGTAAAAACAAAAATTTATACAGCAAAAAAAATAATTAAGGATCCCATTTGGCATCTTGTAAGGAAGTGACATAATAAGGAACTTATAGAAACTAATACATATCCAAACATATTAGCAGTATACTCTTGAAACTCAAGACATGTATCTTTTATTATAAGAAAAAGAAACAATTTGTTATATGCAAATAATATCTATTAAATTTACATAAGGACTGTGAAGAAATTTACCTATGTAGCCACAATGATTCTTCAAAAATAAGGCATCACGTCTAAAATTAAAAAATATGTTACAGTTGAATATATATTAAAGTTCCAAAGGTCCATTTAATGTGATTCAGATTGATTATTTTTAATTCAAATATCAAGTGATTAAATTGATGATAACTTTAAGATATCTTTAGTTTGGGGAATTCAAGTCTGATATCCATGTGGATCACCCAATACTTGATATTCTTGAAATATGACACATTGGAATGTCTAATATTTTTGAATCCTAATGGTTTTTTCTAAAGTATAGAAGATATGTTGGGATTCAAAATAGATCCATCATGAAGTGTCTTGGTGTTAAAAAAAATTACAAATATGGTTTCCATGTATGCATGTAAGTATACTATGTGTTTTGGATTCATTATTTTTTATTGAATGATATACACAATATTATATGAAACCTAACATTTTGTGATTTTTGGATATTCGAAGTAACTAGAAACAAGTATAATAGAATAACTATAAGAGAAGAAGAATCAAATAAAGAGAGCATTGTATTTGCAACGAACTTAAATGATTACACCCATTCATATTTAAATTGGGTTATGTGGTGTATATGGCACATATCTATAAGATCATGCATGTTTTTTACTAGATAGATCTAAATTTGACTTATTGAGTTGTAGATAGACCACTAAAAACTATCAAATGTTTACTCCATGTTCAACATTTCCTCCAACCTATATTCATTGATTTCTAAAATGGACAAATTTTAGTAAGGCATTCTCACCTTATTTTATTAAGAAACTTATTTATGGCATGCATGTGTACCTTATAGAGAAACTATTATCTAATAGTATGTATGTAACTAACTTACTAACACTTAATTTTCATTAATAGGAATATCATGAACTTGATTGTATTATAAAAAGTATCCATCATTTTTTTATAATAAGCATAACCCAATTGTTCTTCCCTTGATAATTTGTCTTACTATTTAATTTCAATTGGGGTCATATATATATATATATATATATATATATATATATATATATATATATATATATATATTGGTCAATATGTTGTGGTATTTCTAGTTGATACTTGATTAGAGGCATGATGTAACTCATGTTTACAATCCCACATTTACTCATGTCATTGAAACTTGTCTTCTCTAACAATTTCAGCTGTTATGGAATCAACTATCTATACAAACATCCTAGTTTGTATCACTAATTTCTCAAAGGAACATTAAAGACTTCAAGGGAATAATAAATTACAATCTTACAAGTTCTCAAAAAAAAAACAATCAAAGTCTGACACAAAATCTCAAAGAAAAAGGAACAAAAAAGGGGTATAAAGCTTCAAGATATACCTCATACATATCCCACTCGACATCCTCAATGATGGAATTTCGTCAACCATGGACTCACCCCGTCCAAAGTTCTCAAGATAAAGAAATTATCGATGAATATTATATGCACATTCATGATGAATGCCCAGAGCAAACAAACATTAGAAATTTCCTAATTAGATGGAAGTATAATTAAACAAAAGGCAGATCTCCCATGCAGTGGGCCTCAACTCAAATGCTAGTATCATTGCTTCCATGATGGGGTCCTACTCGGGGATATCTTCCCCAAGATTTATAATCTTGAGCTTGCATATGTGATGAAGCGGTCAAGGATGCAATGAAATTAGCTTTGAAACACAAGTTGAGTTAGCCTACTCAGGTGTCAGACAGTCAAACAAACACAAAAATGTCAAAATTCAGTGGATCACAAATCAGAATTCAAGCTCATTCATCTTATACCTCTAGTATCCAAAGACACTGGGAAGCCAAATACCAAAAGTATGTGTAGAGATTTGAAATACTGAATCAAAGGCAAAAAGCTAGAGAATATACCTCCTCTGAGCATATCAAAATCTGAAGACCATTGAAATTCCCTAAATTTTGCTAGATATATATCTTTACTGAGTCAGAGGAGAGAATCTCATTGTGCCTAGATGGAGGTCCCATGTGAAACATATTCTGTTGTCACACCCTCGTACCATGGAACATGGTGTTTAACATGAGTTCCTTCATCCAATCATCATCACTAATGTCTCATGCTATAGGTTGAGATCTCAATTGTTGTTGCCACTAAAAAATAAGAAATGAGGATGCTTCATGACATTCTTTCATTCTCTCCTAACAAACTATGTTCTTGAAAATTTTACAAATATGTCCCAAAAGTTTCATTAAATTTCTAGAAACCTACAAATATTATAAAATCACCAAAAAAAATTGAATAATAATAATAAAATAATAAAACTTTAGAGATCTTGAAAAGTATCTTGAAGTTTGTGAAAATTTACTCTCCTAAGAAAAAAAATCCCTTGATTGTTTTTTAGGAAGACCCATATTTTGGATCATGAATAATGAACCAGTGTCCAGGGTACTTAATTTCAAATCTCATGATCATATCTAACATTGAATCATCTCAAATGCAAATACATATTACATGTAGGCTTCAATCTTTGAGGATACTAGAATTAAACCTTAAAATATTATATATTCAATAGGAAAGCTTTTTTAGTCTAGGACCAAGACCTAAAACTAGACTATTAACCCTATATTGAACAGGAAAATCACCTAGCTTTTGAATCCCCACATCTCATAGGTAAACTTTCATAGGTTCTAGACCAAGCCTTTCATATCAAACATGTGAATTTTGTGACCCATACATTTCCAAAACCTACAATATGTAGGTACTCTAATTTGAATTTTAGATCATGACTTTAGATGTACTACCTCCATGCATGAAGCCCTATCCTAAGTTGGCAATGTTTTTTACTTTAGCATTCAAAGTCATGTACTGAGCAAGAAAACCTCACATTAGCATGCATATGACAAGCCCTTTTTTGAGTAGGCAAACAATATCTTTCCTTTTTTTCATCAAGCCCTATGCATCAAATCCCTATTTTAAATTGGAAAACCATTTTACAGTCTACATATGTAGTCAATAAATATTTTTGACTAAATCCCTATCTTGAGTAGTCACCTCACAACTCAATATTTATATTCCAAGCACTATCTAGAGTAGGCATTGTGCATTTTAGAATCCCTATCTTACATAGGTGAGTATCGACGTTTACCATTTTAGGGCTATCATTCTTTCCCTAATTTATTCCATCTTCTAGCTTTTGATTGACCAAACTCGCAAAGACACTAATCACAAGATGTTTAGAGACTCATGATTAAATAGAATATCCCTTGATGACTCCAACCTTTTTTTCCCTTCATTACCATAAATGGGGGTCAAATGTGACTTAATTTTGGGCGTCTCACTCATATCTCAAATGTTGTCTTGTGAATGGAAAATTGTTGACACCCAATTTTTTTTTATTAACTCAATGATCAAGATAAGATTTTCTCTTTATCTAGTGATGGAGTTTGTCCCATTTATTCCACATTTTTCATATTCTGCTACCTATTTAATCAACTCATTTCACCCATTTCTCACATGTTGATGTTTTACTTACAGATAGTATATCTATCAAGACTTAAGTGCAATTTTTTATTTTATTGAGCTCCTTACCAGCCTTTTAAAATACATTTTCTAGTTAAATTATCCTAAAAATAGTATATGATTTAAATTTTTTAGGAAATTTTGCCTCTCATTTTTCCATACTTTATTTGGAAAATCCTTTCAAATCCATATATTTTGACAAAAAAATTACGTGGTTCCAAAACTTATTTCTCATGTTCCCTTGCCTTTTTGAATTAGGATTTATTCATTACATAACTCAATCCCATGATAAAAGAAATTTCCTATCGAATCTATCTCTAGAATTTTTCAAAAAAACTAGAAAACTCAGATAGGAAAGCACTTTGTATTCTACTTGAGGACAATTGGCAGAACCCAACATTCCACTATGGTGCCACATAGCATAATAAAAAGTTCAACTAGTGCTTTATCCCATAGAGAATAGCTAGAATAATCAAATGTTCATCTAGTGGTTTGGCCCACGGAGCATAGCATTCCACCAAGCTTGTACGTTGGGAAATGAAATCCCAATTTATTTCCTATCTTCCTTGATCTAATTGAAATTACTATAGAAACTTATCTTCAAAATAGTGAACCCCAAGACCCTATTCCACAACTACATATGCACCCCCCATATTTATAGTAAACTTTACCTTCGCTTAATTCTCCTAAAGTTAGAGAGTGAACTATCTATCCTTTTTACTTATACATTACAAGTGTTAAGAAGATCCTTCTTCTAGATCAAGTAGATATCATATGATGAAAAGTTGTTGAGATAGTAAGGAGGCAACATGGCCTCTTGTTTTTAAAAGCTTATCTTGAACCACTTAGCCATAATTTCTAAAAATTATATCTAGAACAACTATAAATGATTTGTGAAACTACTTATCCAATGTAATTACTTGTTCTATAAAAGCTTATCTAACAATAACTATTTAATTAAACTAGAAATTGCATACCTTATCTAGATAACACTCAATTATACCATCACATCTAGCTCAAATACCATGTAATGTAGTTGTTCTCTACATATCTTGATTGATTTACTCGAACATATGTATCTCCTTCTCATAATTGATTTCCTTTCCATTGTCCCTCACAAATCTACCAATGTATCATCCCAATTGCATGGGGGATATATCTTCACCAATAGAGATCATGAGGTTATTCTGATCCCATGAATAAAAATTTAAAATCTCTATGATGATGAAGGAATTCATTTTCATATTATGTCCAAAAGACTAGCACACCCAAAATCATATTTTCCATTTTGTATTCACTAAAATCAAACAAAGACATTGATTTTTACAAACTCAAGAATATGAATAGAGCTCCTAATTGTTAGGTGAAGTGAGGGTACCCAATACGATCCCAAATCATAATAGTATTATTGATCCTAATTTTTTGGCCATATTTTCATGCTTTATCCACCCTCAGGTGGATAAATTTTACATTTTTTTGCATTTTCCTATTTTAAATGATAATCCATACTTTTACTTATTTTCTCTAACAATAAGGTGAAAATATGAATCATTATCATTTTTGTGTTTTCCTTTTAGTTTTGGCAACAAATAGTTATCTTGTTGTTAGATATTTCCCTAGGAGTAAAACAAATACATTTTGAATCTAGAAAAAACATTACATACGATGAAGCATGAATCTAAGACCTACTAGTGGCCAAAAACATTAGATTAGAAAGCTCTATGTCACTTGTGATTATTCCCCCATTGTATTGCAAAACTAATCACAATTATATGATGTAGCTAGAGAATCCTATGCTATAATAAGAATTCCTTTTATAGATAATTAACTAGTTTGGAAAGATCAAATTCAATTATTACAAGGGAGATAGAATATCCATATTTAGGTATTGAAAACCCTAGCCTCTTGGACAACTTCAAAATCTAGGAAATATCATTTCCATGATCACTCCTATGCATGTAGATTGCATCAACCTCTGCAACATGAAACAAACCTAGTTATAATATATCATTAGTACCTCAAAGGTCATCCTCAAAAAGTACCTTCAGTAGAAACTAGCAAACAATACAACATATGGAAGTCAATTACATACTAGGAGAAGGTGCATTATACCACTCCTTTGCTAATTAAATGGTTATTTTCTGCCTCAATGCATGAGAAACTAAGATGTTATGCAACATGCCTACAAATACATCTGTCATATAATGTGGGTGGAGTTTCCCTTGACAGATGTAACCAATTACTTGGCTACTACTAGAGTACAATGTACTCATATTGTAAATAGTATGTCCCTAAATGCCAAATTTTTGGCTGCATAATGACTACATCCACTCGCTTCTAAGAATTAACATGATCAGCAATATCAGATAAGAATCCTAAAACAACCAATTCTATATATTAGTTTCCATAAAATTTCTTTTCCAAGTGGGTGCAAGCTATATGTGTCAAGGTCATCAAGATCTTTCAAAACAATATCATTAAGTAATATGGTATACCCAAAACATCGGTTCTTACAATGACACAAATTCATAACAAATCAGTACAAAATACCTTGATTCTTTTGGCATAAAATTTTAAAAACTTCTCTTTGTTGACCTCAGATGAATGGAGTGGTTGGAGCAGAAAACAAGAACCTCATTATGATACTAAAAAGACTACATATTCCAAATGAGACTATTACAAAAAACTACATTTGGCTTTATGGAAAAACATGAAGTCTATTTGCACATTCACATGTGTCACTCCTTAATCAAATGTCAACATGACGAAATCCACTCCAATGGTGGAGACTGAGATCCCTTCCTTGCATGTACTTTAGAATCCAACATCCCCATATAAGATTGGATTCATGATATCATATACACACTCAATGTGATCAAAGAACAAAGACTTTTTCTCTTCACCACATATAGTAATAACAATCAAGGATGACCCTATCTTTTTCCAAGAAGGGTCATCCTTCCTAATTCCATAAAGGTCATCTAGATCTGCACATGTGCCAAAACAATCAAGGATGACCCTATCTGAACCATTCCATGATAAATTTGTGTGAAATAACTTTTTTTTGATCAAAACTCTATGGTGTCTCCATAATAATGAGGTGTTATGTGAGGACATGATGATATGATGCATGGATAATATATGTTTCTCTTTATCAGGGATTTCGGGGACAAAATCCTTGTTAGGGGTTTAAAATTTGTAACATCCTTGACCTGAGTTATACTTAACCCTAGGTGTTTTGATTAAGAAAGATGATTATATTCTTAATATTATCTTGTGAAAAGTAATTAGGGCTCATGAGAAACTTATGTTTCAATTTTGGTCATGTTTGAACAATGTTGAAGCAATGTTTCCTTATTTTGGACTAAAGTGCAAATTACCCAATTTGAGGGGTTAAATTGAAAATTTTGCATGATAAGATGTTCGTCATATGTTTAAGCATCATGAGAATGAAGATGATGTAGAGGTATGGCTTGTGGTAGCCTGAGTACCAAGGAAAAGCTGATAAAGCAATGTTTTTGCATGAAAACCTAGTTTTGGTGTAAAGTGCAATTTACCCAAAACCTAGGGTTCAATATGCAAATTACCACTTCAATAAGGTCCCTAATGTTTCTTGGTACCATGTAGAGCAAAGAAAACGAGAGGGGCGCCTCATTTGAATTAAGTTGGAGGAGAGAGAATCTTGATATTAAAATAATCAAGATTTAATCCTAATTGAAACCCTAATTTGATTTAGGGCAAAAATAAATGTATTAATTAAAGGGAATTCAACCAAAATTAAAATGGTTGGATTCAGATGTGCGTGTACATCCTTGATCCTTGCAAGGACCACGAAAATATCCAAGGGAATGGATAACTCACTCACAATTTTATAAGAAAAAGAAATATCCACTCACATATAGATATTAATATTATATGATTTAAGGTGCTTAATTTGCTTTTCTTTAAATCATGGATAATTGAGAGTAATAATAGTCAAACAAGATGGCTTCGTGGCCAAACAGTTGAGGGGGAAGAGGCGGCACCATTTTTGGGATTAAATGAATTTTATAAGGCACTTTCTCTCTCCTTGAATTTCTTATAAAAAGACCCTTTACAAGCCAAATGAAAGGTTTTTTCGTTTGTACTTCTTCTCCTTGCTTGGAAACCGACCAAGGGAGCTAGGGAGGACCTGGAGGATGACCCCCAACCTGTTGGTAAGGTTATTGATCCATTTCACCTTGATTCCATTGTGAAAATCGAAAATAAATTATGGATTTCTTCTTATTTTGATCTCCTCTTCAAACCTAGCCAATCTTTTCAACCAAAAGTTTGAGGATGAGCCTAAGGGGAGTTGCAAGAGCTTCATCCACCATTGTTTTCGTGAGCTTGGAGCTTTGGAGCCCAATTGGAGGTGGGCTTTATAACTTGAAACCCTAATTTTGTTGTTATATTCAATTCCCCATCAAATAATGATCATTTCTCTAGTTACAATTATTGATTTGGTTGATTGATGCAATTTCCATGGAAATCACATAAGGTTTCATGGGTCTAGAGTTTGATGATGATGAAATCATCATAAGAACACACCTCCCCAAATATATAGACCAAACGGTTTCAATCAAATGTCCAAACGGTTTGTGTTTTGGGAGCAAACGGTTTCAAACCGTTTGGAATGAAACGGTTAAACTAAACCGCATAGAAGCAAATGGTTTAAGACCGTTTGGTGATATTGACCAGGGTTGACCGTTTGGGGATTTTTTCATAATGATCTAGGTTAATGACCCATCAATTATTATTGATTAACGCCAATCGGTTCATGAGTTGAAGGTCCATCAATCACCTAAACCCTAATCGGGTTGATTGCTGATTTTATAAGTGATTGAGCTTGAAACTTGGGTTGATTGACCCAAACGGTTTCAAAACCATTTGGGAATCACCCAAACGGTCTCAAGACCGTTTGGAGATCAACCAAGACCATTTGGAGGTCTAGGGTTGAGTATGGTTAGTTATTTGAAGATTCAAACACATGGTATAAACCCTAATCGGCTAAGTGCTGATTTTGCAATTGAATGAGTTGATGCTTTGGGTTGATTGACCCAAACGGTTTCAAAACCGTTTGGGGATCACCCAAGACCGTTTGGAGGTCTAGGTTTAAGTTTGGTCAAGTGTTTGAAGGTCCAAAGATACCAAATTGAAATACAATTAAGTGCTGATTTGGTGACCAATCCTAGGATCCAAACCCTAATTGAATGACATGGTAGATGATGATATGATGGGAAAACGGTCTCAAGACCATTTGGAGGTCATCCAAATGGTCTCAAGACCATTTGGGGGTCATCCAAGACCGTTTGGAGGTCTAGGGTTGACTATGGTTAGGTGTTTGAAGATCTAAATGTACTAAGTTGAAGTGCAATCAAATGTTGATTTGGTGATCAATTCAATGATCCAAACTTTGATTGATTGACTTGGATTTTGATGTTGACATGGGAAAACGGTCTCAATACCGTTTGGAGGCCATCCAAACGACCTCAAGACCGTTTGGGGTCAGGTCATGTTCAATTTGGATGATGGTTCAATGGTTTCAAAGTAACGAATCTTACATTGATTAATGTTGAAGGACCATCGATTCCAAACCCTAATCCAATTGATTCAAACCCTAATTGATGATCAATTGAGGGTCAATTGAGGGTCAAATAAGTTGAATGTTGACCTATTTAACTCAATTGAAGTTTGATGATAGGTCCAATTGATGATTGGTTACATAAATTCAATGATTGAAGGAATCAACATTCGAAACCCTATTTCAATCTGATTGGTTGAGACCAGATTAGGTCCATGTTGTTTTGAGGTGGTTTGGAACAAACGGTCTCAAGACCATTTGAGTCCAAACGGTCTCAAGACCATTTGGGACGAAATGATCCCAAACCGGTTGAGTCCATGCGGTTTCAAAAAGTTACTTTAGCAAACGGTTTCAAGTACTTACTTTAGCAAACAGTCTCAAGCACCACCTTTACCAAACGGTTTCAAATCGTTTGAAATTTGAAAGACTAAGACCGTTTGGGGCTCAAGTAGTCAAGATTGATTAAGGATTCAATTGGTTAATCCACTTGGACACCTATTGTAATTGAAGATCCAATTGGTCAATTCAATTGGATACCTTATGTATTGGAGGTCAAATGTAATTAAATCTCTTGAGAATTAAGATGATGAATGATCCATTGATCAAATGATGATTAGTAATGATAATCAATGATGGTACAAAGTTTGAAATCCTAATAGTAACAAGTGATTAGTGCCAATTAAGGGATGAACCCTAATTGCTTATAGGAACAATGAGGTGGTACTCTATGTTAATCATAGTTGTATGTATTTGATTGAAGGGTTGATATGACCTAATCAAGTTTAGAAGATGATAGCATGAGGTTCATACATGAATATGATTCATGAGGTGATTAAGGGTATGATTCTTAAGCAAAGAATTCATGAAAGCCTAATCATGAACATAAACCCCAATTGACAGGGCTATTGAACTCTAACCCTAATTGAGGGCAATTCTAAAGGAAACCCTAATCCAGGGTGATGATGTAACCCTAATCTAGGGTAATGATATATGAAACTACAATTTAGGGAAATGAGATGTAAAATCATGATTGAAGATGAATAGTAGACCCAAGATGTGGGTAACCATAGTGGAAACCTTAATTGAGGTTGATTCCATGTGAATCCCTAATTGAGGTTGATTCCATTTGAATCCCTAATTGAGGTTGATTCAATGTGAATCCCTAATTGAGTTTGATTCCATGTGAATCCCTAATTGAGGTTGATTCAATGTGAATCCCTAATTGAGGTTGATTCCATGTGAATCC